>VZSE01005940.1:1198506-1397551 GCA_013398275.1 Promerops cafer
AAAAAAAAAAAAAAAAAAAAAGCCAGGCTAAACTGGTGGATTCCACTCCTCTTGTTTTAAAATCTTCTCAGTGCTCTTAGCACTCCATAAAATCTGAAAAACTGTAGTTCACTGGAGGTTATCCATGCTGAGTAAAATTTAGAAAGCAAGCAAGTCACTTGGAGTTTAAGACTTATTTTCAAAGCATTCTTTGAAAATTTTATCCTCGAGCTCTCTAGGCTTTTATAAAGAGATTCATTTAAGGCAATGAAAGGCAAACAAAAGTACTGCAAGTTAAAAAAAGACAGATTCCAATTTTTAAAAAATGACTGAGATTATACTCTTAGCTTAATCTGATTAGCCCAAGGAGCAGGCAGGGCTTCAGCAGCTGGAGACAGGGTCCATTCCCCCCTCAGCTGGTCCCAAGGTGGGGCTGGCCAATCCCCAGTGCAGGCTGCTGTTCCCAGAGAGCTGCATGGGGACCAGAGGGAAGCATGTCCCTGTCTGGGTGAGCAGAAGAGCTCATCTCAGCAGGCAGCTGCCAGGGCAGAGCTGAGCAGGAGCACAGAAGCTGCAGATGCCTGTAGCACCTTCCCTGCTACAAATGATCTTTGCAGGGCAGGCTGGGGCAAAGTGGAAGGACAGCAGGAGGTCCCTGTCCAGCTCCCTGCTGCATCTGCTGGGTGAAGACCCCTGGAGCTGTAAATACAGCAACCCTCAGGAATGCCTTAGGCTGAGCTCTGTAACCCTTCCCCAGGCAAAGTTCTAGGGATTTCCAACAAGCAGTTTTGTTTAAGAAAATTGCAGAGGACTGAGTCTTCATGCCGTGGCCCTGCCTCTGCCTCCCTCATCCACACACGGTCAGCAGAGCAGTGTTTAGGGAGCAGAAATACATATGTACATGCACCTATACATACATAAGTATATTTATGTAGATATATTTGCCAAGTGGACTGGAAAAAATTAAACCCAACAGCAGAGCCATGGTCAGATTGGAATGGCCAGATCCCAAACTGGGGTAAAGTGGCATGGCTGCAGTGCTGCCAGTGAAGCTACATCGATTCACATCAGCTGAACAACTGGCCTCAGGGGTGATTGAATGCATTGCTGCAGAAAGCTGGGCCTTCAAATACATTTCAAATGTTTGAATACAACTTCATTTTGCATCCTCTGCCTAATACTTATCAATACCTTTCAATAGTTTTTCCTTTTGGTTTTATTGCAAAATGACAAAGTCTGAAAGGTAATTGTAACAGACTTCTTTGAAGTGTAGCTGTAATTTATCCAAAGATTTGGAAGGCAACTTTTGAATATAGGACAACATCTGGGAAATATGTTTGCCTCCTTATATGAAGCAAAATTAAAACCATTCAGGGCCAGAAGCAGCTTATACTAGCATTAGAACTGTTGAGAATGATTAGAAAGCATGATTTTTTTTTCCTGCTGACCACAATATTCCTTGTTAATCGTGGCACCGTGCCATTTTGGTATGTAGGTTCTAGATATATGTCACATGTAAAAGACTATGGCAGGTTTCAAAGAGGCAGAGTGGGGGAGGCTTGTGGTAAAGGATAACATAAGAAATGGTGGTGTCTTTCTGAAGAAAAGTTGCTGCCAAGTATTTAATTGACAAGAGGCAATATTTTCCTTACATATACAAAATAACAAACAGATGTTGACTCATTTTGATCAACATCCAGATGTTGTGACCCAGGAGGTTAATATTGACCAAGGTGATGCTAGTCATCTCATCAAACAGATCAAGCTGATGATATATGTGTATATTTATAAATAGAGAGAAATGTGACAAGGTAATTGTAAACATGAAATACCTTTCTGGAGATCAAGGCTTCTTTCTAATACTGCAAATGTGGAATCCTCAGTTCAGCTGAATTTTTCCTTTTGCCATCATGAAAAGAAATGTCTCAGTCTCCAGTACCACCTTAAAAGAAGATATAACTTAAAACTCTTACATGTAGAAATAATTATTTGTTGAAATTGGTGTTTTGAGACATTGTCAGTTTAACAAGTAGTTGTAGATATATAGGCAATCTTAGTCATAGAAATAAACTATTTCAAATTAAATTAAGAAATTGTCTGTTTAGGAACAAGTATGGGATTTATGCCTGTTGCTAAATAATATGACCATACCCCATAGCAGTGCAGTGTGGTTATTAAGGGTCTGTTGGGGCTTCATGGTCAGTCCCATGTTTTCATCATTTTTTTAAATGCAGTCATAAAAAAGGTAGTTCTGCAGGCAGAAGGTTGGCCTATGACATCCTGCTCCAGGAGTTTTACTGCACAACAGATGACTGAATCTTTAGCTATGTGAGCATTTAAAAAAACCTTGGTTTATTTTTTCTAGGGACTTGATATATAAAAAATATCTCCTGAAACTGTTAAGGCAGGAAGTCTGTAATACTGAAGACAAGATCCCAAAACTTAGAGTGTAAAAATAGAAACACTTCATTCTTCTTTAAAGAGATGATTCATCAGAATAAAATACAGTTTTGGCTACATATTTTGTATCCTTAAAAGACTGAAAATCATTACTGAAAATAAGGGGTAAAGGACAGACAGATGGTTTTGGTTTAATCATTTTAATTGATCAGTACAAAGGAAAGAAACCTTACTCGATCCTGGGTCATGTTTCTCCCACAGCACCGTGGGCACTCAGGGACTGAGCAGGATTCATGACTGGATACAAGTTGATGTAGGTGAGCATATGTTGAGCCCCAGCAACAAAAAGTCTGTCAGAGAGCTGGGGAGCCCATGCAGCACCACACAGGTGATGTATCCACACAAGAGGGCTTTGCCCAGCAGCTTTCTGTGGCTGGAATCTGTGCAAAAAGTATCACAAAATCCCAGAACTGCATTAACTTCCATGGTCATCAGAGGCTCAAAGCTGGTAGGTTCTTTCCAAAATGATCTTTCTGAGGACCAATGCAAGAAACTGTAGAAATCTGTCCTTGTTTAACTACTTGAAAACACAGCATTACACAGAGCATGATAAAGAGGAAAAATGTGCCCAATTATATAACATCTGGTCCTGCACTGGGGTTTAATGCTACAGCCATCGAAGCCAACAGGAATTTTGAAACAGAAGCTATTTACAGCTGGATCAAGTCTTTATTCATCCATAAATACAAGCACATCTTACTACCATACATAAATTTCAACAGAACTAGTTATTTAACCATTGCATTGGCTCCCTTGTCATTTAGCCCTAACTATTTTATTTTTCTCCCTTCTCTCTTTTTTTTTTTTTTTTCCCTTTTCCCATATCTCTAACCTCAAGAGTACATTCCAGGCCGGTTTGGATCTGAGGACTCCTCAGGCTATGCTGCTTTTCCTGTTGATTCCACTCAGAATGAGAGCTTCATCATATCAATGTTTGTCCGAACACGCAAATCTTCTGGCTTGTTACTGGCTCTGAGAAATAGTACTTACCTCTACGTCAGAGTCTACTTGGAAGGTGGGAAACTCACCATGCTAGCTCTAAATTCCATGAAGTTATTAGGGAAACACTCAGTGAACGATGGAAACTTTTACTTAGTAACATTAAAAATAGAACCAAATAAGATGGAGTTGTTCCAGTCCTCTCACTACCTAGGCTTTATTTCTACTCCAGCACTGACTGTCCAGAGAAAGGATATTCTTTACATTGGAGGCCTACCAGATAACAAAGAAACTGACAGAAATGGCAGGTATTTCAAAGGCTGTATCCAAGATGTAAGAGTGAACAACCAGCCGCTGGAATTCTTCCCCATCACCAATCCACCGAATCCTCTTAGCAACCCAACTCTGATCAATGTCACCCAAGGCTGCACTGGTGACAACCTCTGCAAGGTAAGAATGACATTTATCAGAGTATTTTCACGTGCTTGTAATGGGGAATTTATGTTTTTACTACGTTCCCACACATTATTTGATTATAATGACAGATAAGGAAAACATGCAAAAATGCTAGAAAGGGCAGGTTTTGTTAAGCTATGCTACATATGATGAATATCAGAAGCAAAACGTATTTGCATGGGGGAGAATGAAACTGTTTTGAGATTGAAATACTGTTTTTCACTAATTATTGAACATGCTGTACTGTCATAACACTGGTCTTCACCATTTTCCATCTGCAATAAAAAGAAAACTACTTTTTGCCAAACAGTCCCCCATGCCTAGAGCTGGGTGTCCAACAGCCTTGATTCATACTGAGGTTCTCTCTTCTCTTTCCCCATAGTCCAGCCCTTGCCACAACGGCGGTGTGTGCTATTCCATCTGGGATGACTTCACTTGCACGTGCCCCCCTAACACAGTGGGGAAGGCATGTGAGGAAGTTAAGTGGTGTGAGCTTGGGCCCTGTCCTCATGAAGCACAATGCCAGCTGGTGCACCAAGGATTTGAATGTAGGTACATTTCAGTTGTTCCAATCATCTTTGGAGATCAGCAGCAATAGACATTTTCAGCAGCATTTCCTTGAAACAAAGTATTCACTGACTTTAAAGTTCATTCAAATGTTATTTCTGTATTAAAATAATAGTTATGTCAGTTCTAAGTAATGTTAATGGGAAGAGTCTGCCTTACCAGACCCAGAAATTCTCCCCCAGACCCCCTAACTCAGACACTGATGTTTACAGGAACTTTGAATTTGACTTACTCAGTACAGCGAGTCAAGGTTGTCCAACAGATCAGTACATTGCCCTCACACTTCCACTGCAAAGAGGTACTCCGATATCCAGTGTTGGATTAACCTTAGAAAGTTCTCCATCCTCCTGAAAAGACAAGCTACATAACTGCCATTGCATCATTTGATTTTCTTAAATCTTGAATAACTTTGAAAGTCACCTCAACACCTGCAGTACAGTTGTTCAAGCAGTGCCTTTGTAAGAGGCACCTGCCTGCCAAGCAGTCCATTTGAAAACTGATGACCATTAGCTGCCTTAGGATCATTAGCCACCCTGCACATCTCTTTCCTTCTCCACTTTCCTTCTCCTTCCCACCCTGGAGTGGAATTGAAAAAAGCAAGTAAGGATTCTTAAGAAATTTTTTTTTTCATTTTGCTACCGAAGAAAGCCCTAACAAAAAGCTGTGAGAGAAGGTAAATACCCACTCAGTCTGATGGAAGCTGTCAGAATGGCTGTTAGAAATGGGAAGGCTGGTCAACAAAAGATCTCTATCATGGACAGACCAATATGATACTATTTTTTATGCAGATTGTTAGGATCAGCATTGCAGGATGGCTTAAAATTGTAACTGAAATTGAAATAATTGCTCCTTCTCTCAGAGATGTCTTTAATGATAACATCAAAATACATTCTCTTATAAAATTTACTATTGGATATTAGGGTAGAACAGAAACACTCAGAGACAGTGAAGTGAAAAGTACCTTAACTGATTCCTTCAGCTAAACTCAAGTTCATTTACACTTTCAATGACTCGAGGTCATCCCCTTCAGAGTTCTGTGCTGGTTTATGTGGCAACAGTAGGGAGTTTCCCTAATAGATATTCAAAAATTCCTGCACTACAGAACTGCATTTTTAACTAGTTGTATTCTTAGCTACAGGATAAACTTCTTCTTGGTCAACACAGGATAACAAAATAAAAGCTTTCCCGGGCAGTGAGTTCTCTGCCTCGTGTCTTCTGCTAAAAAAAAAACTCAGCAGGTTTGTGAGGTATTTGAAAAAACAGGAATAATCTTGAAAAACTCTGACTTTCCTTTCAGTATGATTTCCTCTGAGGAGACTTTTTCTATGAGAAAGACACCACATTTGATGCACCAGGAAATGCAGTTACACCTCTGCTGCCGTGGCATGGGGATATGAAGTCAATAAAGTCATACTGGGACTCCCAGGGCTCTTTTCCCCAAGATTAACTAAGCCTAGAGATAGTTCAGAAACCCATCTTATCTCAGATCTTTCAAAGCTGTTTTTTTCTGAAGTACAGACAGAAGACATTCCTCCCTGTCTGAAATCCTCAGAAACCTCAGAACATTTAAATTTACAGCCCAGTAAGTGCATTTTAGCAGAAACCATGCTAATGAAAGGTGTCAAATACCTTTGTGAAGATGTCCATAAAGCTGCCACAACGTTGCCCATCAATTTTCACTCACAGCAGTGCGAGCTGAGTTCTGCTGCCCTCCCAGTCCCCCCTGCATAGGGCTGTGGCAGTGCCTGCCCACCAGGAGAAGCTGGCTTTGAACATGACAGGCACGACTGCTCACGGGGATTTCGAAGGGGCTTTCCATCAACTGACTTCCATTAAATTCATCCTTTTGCATCGGTGAGATGAAATTGGGATCCAGTCAAATACTTCATAAAACATCTTAAGCCTCACCCAAGAAAAAAGGAATTGGGAAGAAAGGTTCACCCCATCCAGATCTGTCACGGGGAATAACTAGCTGCCTGTACTTAGGAAACAATCGTAAAGTGACAAATGTACGTCTTTTTTTGAACTAGAGAGATAACAGTAAAGTAGAATTGTATGTTAGAGTGATAACCCGAGATGATGCAAAGCAGTACACTTTGGATGTCATGACAGCTAATGCTGGCACTGCCCTGTAATTTCCACAGCCACGAGGGGCAGGCCAGGATAACTGAAACACTGGTGGAATTTGCCTGTCTTTCAGCAAACCCAAAAGCAGTCACATGGCACGTGCACTGGAGAGACATTTTCCCACGTGTATTGGTGTAAAACTGGCCCTCTTTCTCAACTGCTGTCTTTGCACAGGTCTCGCTAACGCCGTGTTCAGCGGCCGGAGCAGCGCGATATTTTACCGAAGCAACGGGAAAATCAGCAGAGACCTCACCAACATCGTCTTTGGCTTTCGAACCAGGGACACTGACGTGATCCTGCTGTACGCAGAGAGGGAGCCCGAGTTTGTCATCATCAGCATCCACAACGCCAAACTCCTGTTCCAACTACAGAGTGGCAACAGCTTCTACAGGCTGACCCTTGCGAGTTCAGTGCCTGTGAGCGATGGCAAATGGCACCAAGTGATGCTCTCTATGCTGGAGCCCCTGTCCCAGTCCTCCAGATGGCACATGGATATAGACAACAAGAAAGACACGGCAACCAGCACAGCTGCTGCAGGAAGCCTCAACTTTTTAAGAGAAGAGACAGACATCTATGTGGCTGACAAGGCTTTCGACAGCCTGGATGGCCTGCGAGGGTGCATGAGCACCATAGAAATCAGTGGCATTTATCTCTCGTACTTCGAAAATGCTGACATCCCTACTAAAAAACCTCAAGAGGAGCAATTTCTCAAAATATCTGCAAACCCTGCTCTTACTGGCTGTTTGCAGGTGGATTTCTGCAGCTCTGACCCCTGTATGCACGGGGGGATATGTGAAGACTTGTACACGTCCTACCGCTGTGTATGTCCCGAGGGATGGACGGGCACCTACTGTGAAGTCAACACTGATGAGTGCTCTTCCAACCCCTGCCTCCATGGGAACTGCACGGATGGGATTGCCTCCTATGAGTGCAGCTGTGAGCCTGGTTACACCGGGGACAACTGTGAGGAGGACATCGACGACTGCCATGGCCACCAGTGCGTGAATGGGGCCACTTGTGTTGATGGGATTAATGAATACTCCTGCCTGTGTGCTGCTAACTTCACGGGGAGGTTTTGCAGGTACTGTAAACAAGGCTGGTCCGTATGATTTTGTCAGGTCTCTTCTGAAGGGCTTTTATATCACTGATGTCTTTGTTTCAAACAGATGTTTTGCATCTGTCTCTATATTAATCATGGTTGCAGAGGCGATGTATGAAGAGTACAGGAAGTTGTACAGATCAATTAGATGTGGACTGAGATGGTGGAGAGCTGCCAGCTCAGGCAGAGACTGATGAGACAAGGATTGGAGGAACAAGGCAGCTCTGCTGCCCTGTTCTGCTGCCAACATTGGCCCTGTGAGCTCTCTGATGACAAGATTGCAAGTCTTCCAGAGCTTGAAAATACATGTGCTACATCTTCTTTTCAGAAAAAAATACCTTAAGGTTTTTAAATCTCTACAACAATACTTTATTAGATAATATATAATATCTGGTTATAGATATAATTATATAATATATCCCTAGGGCTATAAATACAGAAATTCAGGGTTGGTAAGAGAAAATAACAATAGGAAAAGAAGTTGTGTTTCTCCCCACCCACAGCATCTTTTCCTCCCAGCTTACTCTCAGTCCTGGTGGCTGCAAACACCACACCCCATTTTTGCCATTGCTTCTGAAACTGCTCTCATGCTGTTTCCTATTCTTCCCAGACTCGCCTCTAGAAAGGCTGCAGACTTTTCCCTTTATTTGCCCTTCTCTCCACACCCATGAAATTCTCCCCTCTAAGCATGTCCAATTCCTCTCCAAGCAGGCAAAATCCTACTCCTTCCTTCAGAGGACTCCAACAAATCCAGTCTGCTGCAACCCAAAGGGTGCAGATGGACAATCATCTTCATGCTACCCAACTACAGCCCTTTAGGATATAATTATTAAAACTGGCAGGTTTTGTTGACTTTTTCCGGGTAGTGAGGACATCCTCAGACTTGAAGATGCCTTATGGTGGCCTAGTATTTTTTATCTTGTAAGTTAAATCTGTCTCTTTTGAACTCTTATACTAAGCTGTCCAGGTATCACACAGAACCACATTAGTAATGTAAGTGGAGTGATGTCCATTTTATTTTTTTTTTTTAATGAGAAATGAATCATTAATTTGCCACTAAAAATCTGGAAAAGAAAAATTAAATTCATCAAATTAAAAAAGTTAGACAAAACTTGTTCTGGGAGTTTTAAATCTGAGTTCCAGCAGTCATTCCTTTGGGCAATACCCTCCTCCCCTGCTTCAGCTGAGAGAGCAGGAGACATCCAGAAACAAGGACAGTGCAAATAGCTGCTGCTGCCCTCTTGTTTACGCAGATATCGAAGATTACCTTACACCGTGTGTGGGAATGAAGAGAGGAACCTCACGTGTTTCAACTACGGCAACTGCAGCGACCTGGGCGGCGAGCTGACCTGCACGTGCCTGCCGGGGTTTGTGGGAGAACGGTGAGAGGCTCTGCCCTGCACATCCTCGGGAGCACCTCTTCCAAAAAGCTCTTCTGAGAGAATCCAGCGGGTTACAGCCAGCCCTCTGGAACAAACACAGACAAAGCAGCTGTTTTAGTGCAGCAGTTCCTTGCTGGAGTGACTCTGAGGGTCTAAGTATTGTGGTTTTAGACAAAAATCATGAATGCAGCAAGGTTTAGTCCAATGCGGCACCAGTAACCCAGCCCAAGATATTCTTTCTTAAACAGTGCTGCATGCTTGCTTCTCTGTGCCTTTTTTTTTGCTTCTGTGCCAAACTTTCATATGACAAGTTAGAATGTTGCCTTTCCATAGGTGGGGACACAAACACACACGTCCTGCTCATATGCATAAACCATGCTCTGGCACATGAATATGCAAAGCTGTCTCGTTTTCACGTGTCTGTGCTGTGAATATACAATCTATTCCATCACAGGGATGGTGAGAGGTGCCATACCTGGTGGTGGTATCCACGCTTTCTTACTGAATGCTGAAGTGTGAAAACAGAATGATTACTTTTAGAAGAGATTAAGGAATACTTTGTGCATGTTATTGTTTAGCCTGGAACAGAGGGACCTTCCTCACAGTGAAATTTGTATCTTGTAGCACAATTCACACTTAATACTGGCCTTCAAAGACCTCTGGAGCAGGGAGGGCTGAGAGCCTCAGGGCATCGAGTGCTGCAGAAACCTAGGAAGGCATTGTCCCAGTCATAGCCTGAACAGGTCAGGGCATTCTGGGTAGAGAGACAGGAAAAACTGTACATACTCCTGGTGAAACCAGCATTAGCTCAGAGTATAATATCCAAAAGTTCAACAGGACCAAGCTGTAACACAGAGAAGTTTCCAACAAAAGGTTTTCATTCTCTCAGAAACTTACGAGCCCACTGATTTTGAGAAAGAGGACAATAGGCTGTAAAAGACATGACATGAAGATTTCCACCCACTCAATGCACAGTGTAGTTGGCAGACACACTTGAATTGCACTGTTAACAGCCAGGTCGCCTGTGTACCACCCCACAATATTCAACAAGGGGGAAAGGATACAGTAAAATAAAATTTTAAGAAGTAAAAGCATATTCACAGCCACTTCTGCACCGCGTATATTTCTTGGGACTCCAAGGTAGCAGGAAAGCCCTTTTTCCTTCTCCCTTCCCCTGCCAGCCTACTTGCTAACTGCAGCTTTGGGAACGAGCCTTCCTTCCATCCATCCCCCTGGCTGGCAATAATCCCTCTTTTACAGCTCCCAAGGCTCTCGTGTGGAGCAGAGCCCTGTGCCCGGCGAGCTGCACGGAAGCTGCCTGTGGCAGCCAGGCTCTCCTCTCCAGCCTCTCAAATGCATTTGGCCTCTGTTCCCCCAGCCTGCCACGCCATAAAGCAGCAGTGCTTCCGTGCTTGGAGGTCTCACTAGATCAAATCAGAACATTTCATCCCTTCTTTTTCTTTTTTTTTTCAGAACAAATTCAAATATATCTGTTAATAAGAAAATTAAAACCTTTGTATATTTTTGTATTAGACTGATAAAGCAGGCGTTGTCCTTTAAGACAATATTTCAGCCCTCAGAAAGCCACAGGTGCACAGTATAGAGATATTCTATGCCAATTAATTGACTTGGGATCACATAAAAAAAAAACCCAATGAACTTAATAGCAGGTGGAAAGGGAAATGTGTAAAGATTAATCTCCATAAAAGAAGATAGAGCTCTCTCTCAAAATCAAATTTGTCATTTAATTCAGGATGGAACTTTCGAAATCGCATAAATAGAGTCAGATTTTTAAGTGTTCCTGAAACTCAGTTGGATTCAGGTACATGATTCCCTGGAAGATTTGAGAGGTTGTTGGCTTTTTTTAAAATTTGCATAGGTAATTTCATAGCTATACAATTCTTATACATTGGATAAATAACTTAGCTCTTTGAAGTATATGAATATAATTTACCATTTAAGGAAGCTATTGAAAGAAGTTTCAATTAATAAAGTGAAAGTGTTTAATATAAAAAATGCTCTTCTCTGATGTAAGATTAAAATTCTATTGCTTGGTTATGAATATGATTGAACAAAGCAATTCCTTATAATTCAGAGAGAATGTCTCACACTCTTCTCCAAGTATAAACCTGCAGTTTTACCTGGAAAAAATAGGATTAACTGTTAGCATTATGAGATAAAAGTGAGCAGGGAATTAAAAGGGAACATTGTCAGAGCAGAAAATCACCAGATCAGTAGTTTTCAGTCTTACACATCCCTCATTATCCTTCTGTTGGCTGCCTTCAGAAATTATAACTCAAATTTCCTGTATAACAAGAATTAGCTCAAATACATTTAATGATACATATTAAGGCTTATGAAACCTGTCCTGCACCATTCTTACCTTTTTTGGGGCCCATCTCAGAGAGACTACATAGGAAATTGTGCTGGGATCTATTGACATTCCAAATTGAGGGAAGAAATAAAAAGGTTAAAAACCCCCCAAAAAGCAGGTGAATATTTCCAGGAGCATTCAGCTGGGAAAAATACACATTTGTTTGACTTATATCCAGATTACTGAGAAGGAAACTGTGCCCTCAGCTTCCTGGAACAATGAAAAGGAGAAGCAAGCTGTCAGCAGCCCTTGCACCAGAGCTGGCTCTGAAATCACACGAGCATTGCACCTTGCTAAGCACCATTAACCATGTAGTGCTTTTCAGAGATGAAATTACCTGCTTAACTATCTGTGCTTGAAAATCATACAGGAAGTTCAGGATTTGAGTGGGGCTAATCAGCTAGTTAATAAAACCATAAACACATGTGGAAATATGCCCCAGAGCATCTTCCTCTCCCTGCCCCCACAAAGCTGCTGAATTAAAAATGTGCCTGTTTGAGGCATTTGCTGCCTGGTTTCAGAGGCTGACTGTTTGCAGTCTTTCCTCCAGGTGTGAGAAGGACATTGATGAGTGCAGCTCTGACCCATGTCTGAACGGGGGCCTCTGCCAGAACCTCCTCAACAAGTTCCACTGCCTGTGCGACGTGAACTTCGCTGGCGACCGCTGCGAGATCGATGTAAGCGACCTCTCCTTTTTTGTCTCTTTGCTCTTGTGGCAGAATCTCTTTCAGCTTCTCTCCTATCTCATTCTGCGAATGGATGATGAGCCAGCAGTCGAGTGGGGTGATCAGGAAGACTATTGAGCAGTCTTTAAACTTCTGTGTTTTACTGCAGCAGAAGATGCCTTGACTAACCAGCTTAGCACAGCAATACAAATATCAGAGTTTTAAAACTCGTTTTATATTTCTTTGAATGGTTTTTCTATGAATCGCTTCAGATCTGGTTTAGTTAATCGATTTAGTTTTAGAACAAATGCTAGGAGATGTTAAAGAGTTCACCCCACCTTCACAAGAGCATTTCACCACATGGACACTGCCAGTGGGTGACAGTGGGACAACTAACAGGCAGCACGACTGTCACAGTTACTGAGGGTGGCATTCAAACCCTACTGCAATGAGTGGCAGACTCACTGCCTTCAATAATTCTAATCTTAAATTAAATCTTACAGGTGGTCACTATCTCTGCATCACACACCTCGTTTATTGCTGTTCCTTTGGCAGTTAGGCCTCACACCTGTGAAACCATGTGGGATATTTTTGGATAATTAGGTAATGGTTTGGATTAGCAGTTGACAACATGCTGAGGAGGCTCCCACATCCATGTGAATTAGTGTCAATCCTGCACTGATATCACTAATCCTGATCCTCTGCTCCAGTAGCCTCTACACCTCCAGTGCACTATACTGAGATAAAATACAACCATCTTAATCTTTACCAACATTTCCCCTCTCAAGAAAGGACCAGCCCAGTAAGTATCTCAGACTTGAAAATCACAGATTTGTTGTTTGTTTAAAGATTTCTATAACTTTAAGTAAATCTGGTTTATTTATTAGTAGATCAGTGTCATCAGACAAAAAAAGAGATGGGATTTTCCCTTCTTAAGAAGAAAGCAAGGTAATTGGGTTGGTTGTCCATGGAGTCTTAAAAGAATGAAAAAAAGGGACCTGAATATTATGAGCTCCAGGAGATTTAACAAAAATATTATAGCAAAATATCCTTGTCGTTGCCTTTGAGAGTGCAGACACAACTGAAACACATTGTTAAATACTAAATATTTGTAAAAAGTGAGGAGTTTTTTCGGTTTTTAACCATTCTTTAAGACAAAACCCCCATTTATGAATGGGCGAAATAATTTGTTTGGACATTCATTATTATATTTGCATAGATTCTCTATCCCTTTCTGTCACTTGAATATTCAAAAGAATAAGCGTGTATAGGGTGGTGTTTTGTTATTCAGCTGCATGGCAGGTAGCAGAGTTATAGGGAGGACTAACACCATACTGGGAGGTTTTCTGACTCCAGAGGGAACAGCTGATCTTTTGGAGAAGTCCTTGAAACCACTGATATCAGCTTCCCCCCCTTCAGACCTGAGCCTGTTCCTTCATCAGCCCTGCCTAACTCGCTGCAGGTTGGACCTGGGGCATCCAGGAAAAGCAAATCCCCCCTTTAAACCCCCAGTGACATTAGGGCACCCTGAAATGTGTCTGTCTAAGTGAGATGTTCAGGAGTCTGTTTTGCCACAACAAGATGTGGATCAGACAGTGGGTCAAGTCTATTTTTTATTTTCCACCTTTCATAAATGCCCCCAAGTCTGTTATTTTTCTGAGTACCATTCAGTGCACAAATGCAGCAACATTTGTGGTGGTAAAAACCCTACTCCTATTTTAGGGGGGAGGGGAAAAAAACAAACAAACTTTTGCACATTTGTGGAAAAAAAATATGATTCATCCCTGTCACATATTCCTGTTCCTAGCATCTGCCTTAGTATGAAAACTAAGCACAGTGTATTTACCTATGAGAATTGTACACAAGGGTAATTTCTTTGCTGGCTTTATCATACCTGAAAAGTGATTAGGGAATTTTTTTTGTTAAACTCGTATTAAAAATAATTATAAATAATTTTTTATTACATATATATATATAAATTTATCAAAAAAATCCTTTCCTCTTTGTAAGCAATCAATGAACACTAGATGGGAATGCACTGGAGATGAAATTAATGTAGCAGTGTCAGAAACAAAACTATATCAGATATAGGTTTAATTATAAATCACATGTAATATTGGCAATCACATGTAATATTGGGAATTATAGAACACAGGCAAAGAGAAAAAACAAAACCAGACTGCATTTTGGATTTTTTTATTCCAATGAAAATACAGTTTTGGAAAATTCCTTTCATGTGGGGAAATTTAAAATAATAACATCTTATGTTCGGAATTTCATTCCAAAATGTAGCTTTCATTTAATTGTAGCTAAAATCATCACTCAGTTCAGTATTATTGAAATGAAAAATGAAAAATTAATCACAAATAACTTGAAATAAAAACTATCCTATTTCAGAATGCTATCTAAAGACAAAGAGACAAGAAATTTTAAAAATTCAAATTAAAAATAGTGCTGCTATTAATCGAAGCCGTTCAAACCATTTTTTTTCCTTAAATATCTATAATTAAGAAAATAATGAAGTTTAGTTTGGTTTTGTTTTCTCACTTAGTTCAGTTTCCACATAACTAAATTGAACCATTATGTACTTTATAGAATATGCACTACAGGGCACACTACATTAAGCAAAAATTTCATCATTAATGTTGAAGAAAGGTAGAAAGCAATAAATGTAATAACAGTATGTCTGACATTAGACTTATATCCAAAATGTGAAAACAAAAAAAATGCATTTGTATAGAGATTCCAATACTCTTTCTATTCAATACTAGACACTTCATATGAATGTTTATGCAATATTAAACACAGGTTTTATATTAATTTAAAGCAATATGCAGGTTATTATTCTAAACTCAATTAGCAGGGCATCAGTTCACTCTTTCTTTTACTGAAAACACCCACCTGTAATTGAATTCTTTCCTTCCTCTAATGCCTTGTCATCATGAAACATCCCCTGGCCTCAGAAATGCTGCTCTCTTCCTCTTTGTACTTCTGTATCCTCAACTGCATTGTGCACGTGTACATAAATTTCCTACCTTTATACACAAAATAAACCTTCTGCCTTCGTCTCTTTATGTCTGCTCCTCATTTCCTGCTAATGGCTCTGTTCATTTGCTTTCAGTGTGCCATGTTTTCTGAACACCTCACAGGAGCACCACACACCAACCACGGCTGCTTCACCCCGGAGTTTTCCAGGAGTTCTGGGAGGGCAGGGTCAGGCAGGTGCTCCCCACTGAAGCTCCTCAGCCACTCCAACCACCCCAGCTGCAGTCCTGCAGACCTGGTATTTCTAGTTTTAAAAGTAAAAAAAACCCAAATGCCATATTAAGTGAAATATATGTATAATTTTCTATATTTTTTAAGATTTGCAGGTGTCAGGCAAATAAAGGGAAACAGGTATAGAAGCAAACATGAAAAAATAGCTGGTGAATAATGGCACTGAGTACTAACCTTCTTGTAAAAACATCCAATTGCTAAGAATTTTTTAGAATTCAAGGGCCTGAAAAGGCCATTATTCATGTTTAATATTAAGATACAACAGCAAGATCTTCGTACATCTCTAGTGCTGCAACTGTACTTCAAATTTTTGATGATTTTTTTCAATTAAGAACACAAACTCCCTGCTGAGTTCATGCTTTTGTGGAAAATCAATATTTATAAAAACTAAAAAATCAAAACACACTCCTACTAATTTGGGCATTGAGAAGAGGTTGGGAAATCATCATCTCAATATACTCAGAATTAGAGGAGGGATACAAGACATGCAAATGAAAGAAAGCCAAAAAGCAAGGTCATGATTTTTGGAGGTATGGCTTGTGATGCTCCATGTTGGTAATATCTGTATGGATCCCTCTGTGATAGTGAGACTCAAACTGTTTTTCAGATGCTAGTGACTGTCATTCATAAAGCTGGGTAATGAGAAGTAACAGTGTTTGGGCTTGAGGCAGAATTAAGATTCTGAAAAGAGGGGGAAGACAGCAGTGATGAATACGCTGGAAGGGAGAGCAAAGGGATTTGCATCAGCTGTGGGATGAATGAAAGCATGTTCTTCACTGTGTTTGGAAAATACACGAGGGGTATTTCACTGAGCAGGTGTCTACAGGCAATGGCAGGTTGTCTTTAGTGACCATTGTTCTTACTTCTGGCCCTTAAAAACCCAGGCTCTGACTGAGCCCTCTCTGCAGCTGTATCTTATGACAATTTGAACTACAAAGAGCCCATGTGTTTGTGAATTTGAAAATACCCTTGATGTATGCTTATTTAGATTCTCTTACTCCCAGATTACTGAGGAAACTAGATCCAATAATCATTTACTCACTGCACATGACTACAGTACATTGGTGAACCTAAAAATAGGAAAAAATCTGCTTCAAACTAACAGTGATGAAATAAGATTTCATTCTTTCTTTGCAAATATTTTTTCAGTCCTGACAGCCAAAAGTTCAGCCAAGAGGGCATTTTACTTGTTTATATTAACTTTCAGCACTTGAACTTCCATATTTATATCTTGAGTTAGTGATTCTCCCTAAAAATAATGAAACTTTTGTTTGCAATAAATTATTCAAAATTTCTACTTCAAAACCCACAAGGCCTGGTTCTAAGAACTATAACCCTAAAAAGGCAATGAAACAAAAGCTGCAACAAATCTTCTTTCTGTGTTACTGAGATTACTATTAGTTGAAATGGATCTCCAGGGAGTAAAGACAAAATCCAGGGTTGGGCTGTTCATTTTACTCCGTGTTTCAGGAGTGCCCTGAGCCCCATTAGACTGGGAGCACATCCTGCCAGGGCTGTGTCCTGCTGGTGCTGGCAAAAGGCACTGCCTGGCAAACAGCTCCAGCTGAGCTCTGGGATTGTTCCTTGAACCTTGTCACCAGCAGCACCTTGGGGACAGCACTCCCTCACAAAACACACCCCCTCTCCTACTGTACGTGTGAATATACATGAGACTTGAAAGTGGAGGTGGATTTCACGTCCCAGAATTGAAGTTCTTGGTTCACAGAGCTGCTGCTGTGTGCTGCACCACTGCTGCTTCCACGTTCTCCTCCAGCTGGTACCACTCCATCCTCCTGGGCACAAGGACAAGCATCATGCACTGGAGGTTAGGATTCACACTTAATGTCATTAAAAATACACTGATAAGCGTGTTGGATATGTTCAATATTGAATCTAAATTCAATGAAACTCTCCCAGGCTTCCATAGCACAGACACAGGGAATTTTGATTGAATCTGCTCTACAGTGATTAGCTAATGTATTCATTAACTGCAAGGGTTAGTAATAGGAACGTAGCAAATGATACTTAATTACAATAATTAATGCCTGGTGATTCATGAATAATGCATTCCATAGCTATTTACATATTCATGCTTATGAGGCTATTAATGGATAATTATCATTTGACTAAAAGACATGGACATCAGGAATGTAACAACCAGACTGTTTCACTGTGGCTTTACCTGCATGCCTTGCTCTTGTACACCTCCACCTTGTACACAGAAATACCAACAGTATTTTGGTTTTAAGGCCTACAGAGTGACCTAATGGCAATTACAGCCCGTGCAGGTAAAGTTTCCACTCTGCACCAGTTCTAAGCCAGTATTCCCATCAGCTTCTGTCTTGAGATTGCAAAACTTTGAAAGCACTTCATTCTCTCTGCCATCAGTATAGATTTGTTCTTGTCCTGAATTTATGCTCTTTCCTACTGCACTTGCTTAGGACACTTTCATACTTAAGAATATTTTAATTTCTGAGATTAGGGTAGAAATATTGGAAAAAATAGGAAAGTTGGAAAATTAGGGTAGCTATATTGGAAGCACCTTCAAACTGAAAAATTTCTGCCCTAGATATCTGGTATTTCTGCTCCTATACACATATTTCAGCCTCCATATAAGCAGATACTTTGCTAGACCTCCCAAGAGAAGACCTTGAGAGAAATAGAGGAACAAAAATAAAACACAAAATTAAAAAAAAATAAAATTCTTATTAAAATATATTTTAAGGCAATATGATAATTTTTATTCCTACCCTAAGACTGAATGTCCAATGTTGACAACACTAAGACAGTGATTTTCAGCTGCCAGCCTCAGGAGTGTGGTAAAATGAACAAGTAAAGCTGGGTAAGTCAACTGAACCTGAAAAGTGCTGCCAGCCTGAGTTTCAGACAGGCCACTCATGTGCTGCTCCTCCACAGCATGGGCTGAGGGTGCCCCAGGTGAGGAAGAGCTGGTTCCAGCTGCCTCAGGCTGCAGGGGGGGAGCTGAGGGTGTCCCCCAGCGTGGGGGTCGGCGAGCAGCCCCGGGCTCGGGCAGCCAGGGCAGGCCAAGCTCCTGGGCAGCATCAGGCTGGAGTCTTCACGAGGAGCACGTTTGTGCCTGCTGGGACTTTTGTCTTCTCCAGAGCTCTGCAGCCTGTTGGAAAAGATGGGATGGACAGTGTGACATTTGCAAAGTGACACCACTCTCTGCAGTGCCCTGTCCTGCTTCCACTGTGGGTGAGGTGCCTCAAATGATACAGCCTCAGGAAACCAGAGGGGTTTCAAACCACTCACTAGCATGCTCTAACATCACACTGAACACAGCAGTGCTTGAGCACCAGCAGAGAGAGGACTGAATCCCTGTTCAAAACTGCTGCCCTCAGCTTGCAGCACCCACAGTGCCTTGACATTGCTGCTGGCACTCCTGCCCAAGCAGGGAGCAAGCCCTGGGCCAGCAGAACTATCAGTGAGCAGAAGCCAGCTCTCACCTGCCAGCTTTCCTGAGGCTACCAAGACCTAGACAGGGAGCAGGCTGTGGCAGGGAAATAAACACTCTGGGCTATGTAACTTACATCCTGCAAGGCTCCTGCTGGAAGCAAAAAGGGCATTTCCTGGTACTTCTGATTTACTCTCTGTAGTACCTTACTAGGTTTGAGAAAGCCCTCATCAGGGCAACTCTTTGTACAGCACAGGTAAACTTGTTACAGTCTGATGGTAGTCTATTGAAATAAGATTATTTCAATGACTGAAGTAAACTTTTACTTTTATTAGCCTGCCAGAGTCAGCGTAACTGAGCTGGGAAAAAGCTGAAGTTTATTTGTTTTCATAATAATTTTTCAATATAATTTTTGTGGTGGCACATCACCCACCACCGCAGAATTGTTACCATTGATGGTAGGAGCCAGAGAGAGCTCAGCTTTATTCCAGTGCCAGGCCAAATGTGGGGTAAGAAGAAACATCTTTAGATTTATAAAATGAGCAGCTCTGCTCTGGAAGTCATTGGAAATGCCACAGTGTCATTTTTGCTGTTCTTTTTCTTTGAGCTGAACATCACCTTAATACCCTTTGCTATTTTGTATTAGTCTGCATTCAAAACACAGGACTTAACTAAAACTTCTAAAAGGATATTGCATGAAACACATTTAATGTGTGTCACAACATAAGGCACAAAAACATTAGGATGCAAAGACAATAAGGTTATCTAATGTGTCCTAGCTGGGAAAGACAAGGAGGCTCTTCACAAGGCCAGGATTACTGCACGCATCAGTGAGAAGCAGTTGAATATTTAATGTGCATGGTAAATATAAGCAGGAAAGGGAGCCCAGATGACATATGACAGCATAACACTCTGCAGTACAGGAATCAGCTCCAGCACGGTGTTCACATAACACTTTAGTATTCAGACTAACACATTTTGTCTGTACACCATCCTTTCTGTTGCAATGGCATTGTCTTCCCTATTCTCACCTTCTGATGTTTTCCCTGTGGACCCACATCCACATCACATGGGTATTTACTTCAGTCATTGCTCACTTTATAACACATTCATGCAGTCCCTGCCTGCATTGTTCAGATACTAAATTTTATGTCTTTTTTCTTTCCTTATATGCTTCATGAGACCTAATGTTCCCTTCTATATTTTAGTTCTTGATATGAAACTCCATTCCTAATAACATCTGAAAAAAATTACACACTTTACTAGGCTTATGGAATATTACTCCACTGAAAAGGAATAAAAAATAATTCCTGTTCCTGAGAATCTGAAAAAAATTTTGGTTTCAAATGATCAAGAACATTCATCTATTCTGTTTAAATGAGAGGCAGAGCTTGTTACACAAATATCTGAATATTCTACCAATCTAAATGTGCAGCAAACACAACAGTCCTTAAATTTATTCAAATCATATTTGGTAGGACAAATTATTCGGTTTTCTAAAAAAATAAGAGCACTGAAGTAAAAAATGTGATACTGCTGTAATTCAAAGGACAAGGAAATCAGCAGCTTTACAAATCTTTGTAATTATTTAGAGTGAACAGATTTTGCACCAGTGGAGACAGCTTTGATTGTTGGTGGTCCCTGTGAAATGGTGGGGTAGGAATTCTGGGGATTCTCAAACACATTAATACTTTGGGGTCTAATTTATCCATTACAGAAATAAATGGAAATACTTCTCTTTCTGTCTGGGGAAGCACTGGTAACATCACAAGCTGCCCTCTTCTTACCTCCAAAGGGACAGGACCCTCTGTTCCCTCTTCTCCAAGCAGTAACCATTTGTGGGTGAATTCAAGGTGCAGTTGCTTCCCTGACCATCCTGTGACAAGACCTTTTCTGCCCTGTTGACTTTGTACCAGTTATGCAGGAGCAGGAGCAGTGTGAGCACAGCCTGGCTGACACCTGGGACCTGATAATCTTGGAACACCACCAACAAAAAAACCTCCACAAAAAACCACAACCAACCAAAAAACCCCCGACAACATAAAACAAAAGTACACACACACACACAAAAACTGGACATCCAAAAAAAACCCCCAACCCAAGCCAAAATAAACTCCAAAGGAAAACCCAAACCTGCTCCCAATTAAAATCAATGACAAACTAGAGACTAAGCTCTGGGAGGGCCTGGCAACACCACCTCTTCTGCAAGGCTAATTTCACTTTGTATTCACCAATGCTAATGCATGTGTCTGGTTTTATCTAGGCTCCCTCTAATCCCTCAGTGAAATGGCAGCATAGGCACAGTTTATACAGGGATTTCACTGTTGCCTTTTTTATTCCAAATGCTACCATTTTGTGAACTAATCAGAATATTGCACATGAGAAGCAGGCAGGACATTGCTGAGTCTCGTGGAAAATTGCACTTGGTCCTTTCTTATTTTATTGCTTCCTTTAATCAAAACAAACCTCATTCAGGCTGAAAGAAAATGCTTGGTTTCTGTCCATATGAAAACGTAACACATCCTTCAAAGCAGACCTAATGCCAGTAGTAAAGGGAGTGTCTTCTGTCACTTTCTACAGGTTTCAAAGTCATTATCCCACCCAAATTTTCCCCTGGCCTTTCAGTGGGTGATACTGTCTGTGGAACCCCAGTGGTAGCTGTGGATCTGTCTGGGGAATGATGAGTCCCAAAAACCCCTCAGTGCTGCCAGTGTTGCCATTTCTGGAAACCATCAAAAAAGGTGGTTCTGGAGGAAATCCTGGAGGCACAAAGTGATACTGAGGGAAATTAAATTACACAAATAAGGAAAATCAGAAGTAAAATGGATTTGTAGAAGTCAAGCAGATGGGGACAGCACTGAACACCAGAGCTGGATCTGAACACAGGAAAAATGATTTCATTATTTCAAGTGTATGCTTGGGGCACCTCTGTAAGGTGCCCAAGTGTTACTATCTTGTTCTTCACTAGGAACTGGACACAGAGAGAGAGAGAGAGAGAGAGAGCAGAATCTACCCTGGGATGCTTTAAACACTTTAAAACTACTAAAGCATTATTGGTAGAACCTGCTGCTAAGCAATAATCTCCAAAACAGTGAAGTTCTCTAGATGGAGTAGGCAGGAAAACTAAATTTCCATTCAGTATCAGCTACCCACTCTGCCTTGGAGGAGCACGCAGGCTGCTCAGCCTGCAACTGGCCTGGACCCAGAGACCTGAAACAACTTATTTCACTGCCAGAAAGTTTTGAGTCAAAGATTCCTAGCTTCTGATCATTTCTTTCCATCATCTCCCAAAACTACCGATGAAGGAGGAAGCAGAAGTATTCTTCCAGGAGAAAACACTAATGTATGAAACTTCTGCCAAAAGAGATCTAACTCGCCTGATTTTCTGATTACTTTGCTAATACATATGAGTTTGGGAATATTTTAAGGAAGGATGCAAGTATCAATCAGAAGAGATACTCAGAGCTGTACAAAAAAGCATTTTGGAAATCACTGATCACATTTTTAGTTGAATTAAATGGCCTGTTTGTGGTATGAAAAATAGAGATAGCCAGCAAGCAAAGTGCCAGATCTGTGAGACTTCAGAGTGGAACTTTGACAGAGGATGAACAATCTCCAAACACTGCAACATGACCACAGCCAGGTACTTGAGCAAAATGGGTCATCACTGCTTTGAGGCAGTCACTGGTGATGAGGCTGGTGGAGCCAGATCCTTCCAATATCTGAAAGTATATAAAACCAAAGCAGGCTTCAATCTGTAACAGCCCCACGGGGCAGGGAGTTGACCCTCAGGAACAGAGGAGTGAGGACTGCACTCAAGGGATTTTCCTGAGAGGAGTCACTGCCTGGCCATCCTGGGACAGAGCATCTGTCCTGGTGCTCAGCCAATAAATAACAACAGGTCAGTCGGTGTGGAAATGTGAGTTTAGCCCAAGTGCAGCCTGTAAACCCGTCGTAGGCACATATGAGGGATTTATTACCAGTGTAAATGCAATATTGCAGTTTAAACAACAGAGAATGCCATACTTCACTGCAAAAAATATGTCATACAGTAAAAATGTCTGATGGCAGCAGCTCCCTGAAAGACCACCTGCCAGGGCCAAGTTCTCTTGCTCAGGGCTTCCTGCATTACTGCACCAGCAACTGTACAAACAGCCAGCAAGGCAGAGCCTGGGGGGCACACCTGAGCCAGACCTCAGCAGTGCCACTGGCAGGGGCAGAGCTAGAGCTGGGCAGGGCTGCACTGCCCTGGTGTGACTGACAGGCAGAGCCTAGGCAGAGGGAAGAGATCAAACCACGGGTTGCCTATAACTGGTCATGGGCTAATTGTGTTTCTATTTCATGCCTCAGTTCCCCTCTGTGACCAAAGGCTGCTTGAAAGGCATTCTCCAAACTGACAACTACTGTATGAGCAGTAAGGCATCAAGGGTGGTGCTGGGAAGGAGGAACCACTCAGGCTGCCTGGAGGACAGCAGACACTGATATCTGAGACAGGTGGAATCAGAGGGGCTGTATCAGAAACACCTTACACCCGCAGACAGAGGTGACCTGACCCCAGCACTGCAGAAAATGCTACTTTCAGCCTGAATTGAGGAGATCTGAGTTAATGATCTGAGTTCAACAGACCTGGCCAGAAACAGGGTGATTTGGCCTCAGAGTCAGTGTGCCTTGCCCTGGAGGACCAGGTAAATTCAGTGAGCTGAGTCAGCAGATTTCTTTCCTATTTCCAAGAAGTATCATCTTCAAGAAAATCTGAGAGTGTAGGAATTCTTCTTAAAAGAAAGACATTGATAGGGTTGCCATTCCTTCCCAGCATATCAGGGTAAAATCTCTAATCTGTAGTACAATGTATTTTCTGTTAGTTATCTTTAGGTGGCAGTAAGGTAAAAGCATGGAGTAGAAAGTTAAATTGCTACTGCATTTTCAGAGACCTTTCTCTCATGTGCTGTGCTGTCTGCAACACAGAGACTTTCTAAAACATTTTCACCTTCAGCAGATACCCAAAAAGCAATCGTCAGAGTTGGCTTCATGCAGTTCACATTCAGATGCAAACCTGTAGAATGCCAGCAATACTGATACAATGATATTAATACATTGATACAATGATAGATCCCATATTAGGTATGCAGTACTTGATCCAAGAATCCCTGAGGACAGTGGTGAGATTCAGAGGTAGACACACACTCACACAATTCTATCAACAAGACAAAAGCCCACTTAAAAAAATAAAGTTAAAAAATATCTCTGCTAATGAATGAAAGGTCTAAATCAAGTCTGAATAATTATTAACATAGCAGTTTTTAGATTTTTTTCATTTATACTTTACCTACATGCATCTCTTCCAAAGTCTCTCCTGAAGCTAAACCATAATGATTTTTGTTTTCTCAAATCAACTTTCTACTAGAAAAAAAAAAAAAAAAAAAAAAAAAAAAAAAAAAAAAAAAAAAAAAAAAACCAAAAAAAAACCCCCAGCTAGTGGGATAAAAACACACTGAAAGTTTTTATCAAGGAATATAATTAGAGAAGTACCGTGACAGTGTCACGTAGCGTGCTAAGGCAAGTATTATGTAGCCAATAAAGGTCTATCTTCTACTATTAATATTTACAGTTGGAAGCAGGAGATGGCTGCAATCGAAGTGCTGCTCCCAGCAAAGGCTCGCTGCTGACTCGATACCTTGCTGTCTGACAGTGTGAAACAGTCACAGTGCTCCTTACTTCATCACCACTTGACAGCATCCTATTAATGCTAGGTAGCAACACATGGCTGGTTTGCAGGAGCTCAGCACCAAGAACGGAGAAGAATTCCATGGAACAGTTTTGAGATCGTTGGCTTCGCTTATTAGCAGAGAAGCAGGGATGGAAAGTGTCTGGCAGCTACAAAATGGGACAGGAACTGTAACAGTCTGTGCTATGCCATACACAGCTGACCCACCTGTTTATTATGCATCCCTGGACAGAGCAGTTTCTCCTTCCCATGGAAAAGAGAGCCAGGGCCTGGGGGCAAGAGAACCAGAGCCATGGTCACAGGCAGGGACCACAGCCCACAGAGGTGGCTGCACCCTTGGTGGTGCTGGGCTTTGATGGCTCCTTGGGGCTGTTCTCAAAGACCTGATTACAGAAATAAAAGAACGCCTACCACTAACATCACTGATTAAGAAAGAGATCTTTAACCTCCACTGTCGTGTGCAGGAAAGTGGAGTTTCGAGCAACTCCACATTGTGCACAAGTCAGGTTGTGCAAATCCACTGAAATTAACTGAGACTGACAATTCCTAATACAGGCAAATCATGGCTGGTGAAAACAATGTGCAAGGAAACACACGTGAGTGAGGAGAAACAGCAAGCAGGTATTCACTCAGACAGTACTTCCACATTGCAAATACCTCAGCAAAATCTCTCTCTTATTTTTCCCTGTACAGAAGAGATTAGAATCTAGAATGACAGATAAAACATACATAGAAAAAATCAGAAAAGCAGAGGTTTGCAGTAGGAATGGTTTAGTTTCTTCCCCTTAGCTGTTGATAGCCTACATTACCTCTCCCTGCCCCATTCTCTTCTCCAGATGCTGTCATTACTATCAGCCCCCTCTTGAGTGTCATAACATCATCCTGCATATGCTGGTCTGACCAACACCTGTGCAATCAATGAAGAAAACAGTTTTGAAATCCATTCTTCTTTCTCATCATTTTTACTATTTCACTCTGTCTACTGAACCTCTCTCCATCTCTTTCCCTTGGAAACTGTCCTGCCCTCATCTTCAGCACTGTAACATCTTTTCTTATTCTTCTCCTGTTTGGGGATTTAACTTTCTGAGCCCTTCACACCCACTTCACTCTCCCATGACAGCAGACTTCCTCAAAAGGCCTGTGTGTTCTTCCCAATCCCTCTTCAGGTGCCATTTCAACTCTGGCAGCTGCAGGGATGCAGTAAACTCAACCTGGCCATATGCAGGGAAAAACAGAAAGTCAGTGTTTTCAGTGATAGTCTTGAGTTTAAATATCTCCCATTTCTTCCTACAAGATGCTTGTCTGATGAGGCTTTTATCCACCACCAAGATGTACTCACACAGAATCTGCTGTCTCAAGGCTGCAAAGCAGCTATCCCCTGTAAAGAAACACCACCTGATACACTGTGCTGGCAGCCACGCACAAAAATAATTCTGTATGATGCCCCAAAGCATTTCCCAAACTGGAAAAGGATGTTGCACCCCAGAGACTGACACCTTTACTAAAACATTTGTCTAGTCTGCGATATAGCAGCTATGGGACAAACTCCTCCTCAGCATGGTTTGCCTGGATTTGCACCAGCTATAGATTTTTCCCTCTTATCCTTTCAGATTGCAGCAGATGGTGAAGTTCCTACACCAGAGGCTGTCGATAGAATTTTAAAAGGCATCTCATAACAACACATTGGAGCTGCACATTTAATCTGTGCTGCACCACTCGGATGATCTTGAAAAGAGCTGGAGCACTTACAAAATTAGCACTGGCAGTTGCTGCAGAAGCACTATCAAGGAGCCTCCTCAAAGCCCACAGCTTGATGAGAGCTGCCCTCCCAAACTGCCACCCAAATCACTTCTCTCCGCGCAACCAACACTCTGCTGCCTAAAAGGCATTCAACAATCTGTGAGATACTGATCCAGCAAAACATCTGATGCAGATTTTAAGGGGCTGCTTATGTACTTCTGGCTTTTTAGGGCCATGGCTGAGCTCAGGCACAGTACGGTGGCCAAAACCAGGACTCTTGTTCCTTCTGCCTAAGAGAGACCATCCCAAATGTACTAAACTCCTCTGTTTTCATGTCTGGACAGCATGCATTAAACAGTTAATACAAGCCAGATATCAATACTAAAAGTAGTTAAAGAAATTATAGTTACTGTAGGTAGCCTGTTCTTTAAAGGTTAATTCCCAAAAGTGAGCCTTCCAAGCTGGGAAAGCTTTGTGGCCAAAAGGCTAGTACTGCCCATAGAAGGCCACCTAAGCCACACATTGCTGCACGTGCCAGCACTGAGGAGGGGGCAAATTGTTCTGATTTAAACACAGCACTGTTTACAGTGATCTGGGAATGGTGCTGCAGCCCAGTGTGGGGAGGAGGAGGTCTGGGTAGGCTGATCTGACTGGGAGATCAAGACTAATGTGAGCAGCACCCTTGTTTCACTGAAGTCTGCTTTACAATTTAGTCGCAACGCTTCAGAGAGCTCCAGCTCCAATCTCCAATTTCTTGCTCCGCTATAATTAGAACAAACTTCCTCATTAACTTCTGTAGTGTCACAACAGTGCAACTTCACGTGCCAGGAGGGAGGCTGTCAGAATTTCTTAATGAGGTGCTTTCTCTGCAAGCCCGGCTAAATCCTAGGCTTCAATCATTTCCATCTTCATTTTCTCACAGACTGCCACAGATGTAATTCTTCCTTCATAGTGAAGATTGCATTTTTCTGATCTATAACTGGTCAAGCCAGATGATCAATTTATCATTATAGCAACTAACATGAATTCTATGTTTTTTCCTTGATTTCAAGAACTGTCAGAAAAAGTTGACATTTTTCAGGAAGGAATCAATTAAAACTGTCAGGTGTCAACTAAGACAAACTATTCAAACTACATTATATAAAAAAACATATACTATAAAGAGGTTGTAGTGAACATAATTTCTTCAGAGACATTTCAAGAAAATATTCAGACAATAACACCCACAAGAAAACAAAAAAAGAAATCTAAAAGATTACTTAAAATCTTTCTTCTTCAAGATGAACTGCCTAAATACTGTGGATATTCTGCATGCATCAGAAGTAGTCACCTTATTTTTTTCTTCAGCAATGTCCACAGGGGCAGGTACAGGACTCAGAGTCTCATTCAGGCCCTCCAGGCAGTGGGATTGTATTTCCCTGAAGCTATCAGGGAAAAAACTCAGGGGCTGATGGCAGAAACGGCAACAGCAATGCTGGAAATTCATGGTCTAAAGTTCCTGATGTAATTCAGAGATATTTCCAGAGGGCTACAGAGAGAGGTGAGGGACAACAGGATAACCTCCTCCCAGTGAACATGGGGTCAGCGGGAGAAGTTCCTAAGATGTGGAGAGGAAAGCAGTGATGCTACTTTGGGGTGCTGCCTTGCATACAGAAGGCACCAGAGCCAGTTTGTGGCACCTGCAGGCCCCCCTGAACTGGAGCTCTGGGCTGGCTGACTGCAAGGGGAAGCAGCCGCTCCTTCAGGCCACTGAGATCTTCTTCAGGTGTTCAAGGCTCCACAGCTGAATCTGGTCCTACAGACTGTCCTTTTTCTTACTCATAAAGGAAGCAACACTAGAGAAAAGCCCTGCAGCAGTCCTCCTAGGTGTGTTTTAAACTCTTGCTTTCTGCTTCTCAATCTGAGAGAATTCAAACACTTTTACCAGATAATCCTGAAACTTGTTAGGTTTACAGTACAGCAAATACTGTGCACCTTTCAGGAATCACTTCAGGGGACAAGAGGAATGTCTATACAGTGCAACTGTCATTTTTTGAAACCCACAAGACGAACTGAAGAGTTCTGACCTGTGCAGAAGGAAAAGGAGTTGGTGGTCTCACTGATGATAAACAGTAGAAAATCAGCTAAAGTCCACTAAGTGCTGCTTCCTTTGCTGCCACAGATACCAAAGCAGCAAGGAGCAAACTATTCAAGGACCTGAAAAACAACTGTGTATAGATGCACTCAAAGATCAGTGCCAACATGGACAACAGCATGAAGCAGGAAACCAAGATAAACCATTAAAGGATAAAGCAGTTAAAGAAAATAGGTGATGCTTATAAAATCTTAAAAATAGTTTGCCTTTTCCAGTGGCCTGTGCAGTGTTTGGCTTGCCATGAATCTGTGCTCCTTAAATGAGTCCCAAACAGATTATTATTGTTATTATTATTATCATTAATATTATTATTACTACTACTACTACTACTTGAACTCAACAGCCCAACAGCTCTTGGAACATGGTGGCTGGTGTTTAGTACAAACAGAGCAGCTACATTTTGCAGGTGATGTGAGGGAGAGCAATAGGTCACAGTTTGCTAAGGTGAAAAAAGGAAATCACAGAAAAAGGGACTTAATGTGCCACTCATTTAATGTACTTTTATTAGAACAAAGTCAATCTATAGATTTACAGCCACTTTATTGCTGTTGAAAATAAACTGTAGCTTCACAGGCTGGGGTTATCAGTGTATCTCAGGACAACAGATTTGTGTGTGCCTGACTGGATTTCTCCTTGAACTACACAAATTCTTATTAGAATTCAGCCTGTAAGAGAATAAAGTTCCAATAAGATGGCTGTAAATCCTCTATGAAATAAACTCAGTATATCTATGGGCCTTATAATGAAGTAAATGGCTTTTCTCTGGCTGCTCACTATTATCCCAGTATGCCCCCAAACCTTTCAAAGTAATTCTGACACAGATTAGGACTGCTCAAGCCAGTCACGACCGCAGGGAATGGTTTTGATTTGGAGGCAGTAAATCTGGAGGGCGCGGGTCGGACGTTCTTACCGGGAATGAGTTGATAACCTCGTGAGTGGAGTCAGGACTCAGGATCCTGGGACTTCGCTGCCAAAAGCTGCAGTGCACACGAGCAGCTGCAGAATTCCCCAAAGCCCCGCACGTGGCAGGGAAGGGAAGTCCCTGGGGGTTGTCAGGCCCTGTGTTCCAAGGCCTGCGCTGAGGTCTCTGTCTGGAGACGCACCCAGAGCCAGGCGCGCTCCGAGCGAGGGCTGCGATGGGCGCGGGTTGCTCCTTGGTGCCCAGGCTCAGAGGCAGCAGCTCCTGCCTGCAGAGCACCTCACACCTCCCACAGGCACCTGCAGAGAGCACTCCCCACGCAGCAGCACCCCAAGGAAGCACTCGCTGCCTCTTGCACGCCTGCTGCCACTGCTCTGCCAGCACCTGGGCTGCATCTTCCTTCCCTCTCATGGTCTGGCTCAGCCCTGGTGTCTGTGTCCGTGTACTGGTGTCCGTGTCCCTGTCCTGGTGTCCGTGTCCTGGTGTCCATGGCCACACCACTCTTCCCTGTGTGGACACAAGGCAGGATTAGCTCAGCTCAGCCGTGCTGGTGTGAAACACCCAGGAGGAGGAGGCCCTGTGCACTTGGCTGGGCTCCCCCGTGCTGTCCTGCTCGCCTTTGACACTTGGCACACATGGAAATGTTCATTAGAGCAAATCCCTAATGTTCCCTCTTATAAAATAACCATTTGGGAGACGGCCTGCTTAAAGATAAGCAAACATACACTGGGTGGATAAATGCCTCTGAGCTCTGACTTCTGAACTGGGCCCTTCTTACTCAAAAAGTGCATCAAGGAACCAAAGCAGAACAATAAATCTATTTCCATAACCAAATGAAAAGCAAAACCCAGAGGTATAATGAAATGTCACTCTATTCAATGACTTATTTTATGCAATCTGAATAATCTAAATAATCTAAATAATTTAAATTTAATAATTAAAATAACCCTAGAAAAAGTAATCCATTTTGATGTGAAACTACCAGTGAAAAGCCAAAAGACTTGATTTTAGAAAAAGACAAAGATTTTTTTGCCTGCATTTTCTCCTGTCTTTGCAGATGAAGCCATCCACTACATGAAAAATAAATTCAACCATGCTTTTACTTTCCTTTTTAAAAAATTTTGCCAAAATAAACTTATCTTCCTCCAGCTGACATCTAAAGATTTATAAATAGAAGATCCTAAAAAAAATAACTTAGTGAGAAGCAGATAGGCCTTCCAATGGTAGCAAACCTCATTTTGTTGGTATCATTTTGCCATCAGCATCCATTACCAGCAAGGATGCAGCTTTTACTGGCAGCTCCTCTATAATAGGGGCTCTTAAAACTGTTCTGTCACCACCTACCTTCTAAACAGGCTCATAAGATAATTCAGGTTGGAAGAGCCCTCAGGAGGCCTTTCAGTCCAGCCTCAAACTGTAATGAGAATCTCTAAGGTATTGCCCAGCCAGTTAATTAACCCTCCTTCATTTACCTTGCATATATTTAGTTACTCATAAGCAGTGCTGAAGTTAAGTTCAGAAATAGCTGTGATCACCATGTGTTATTTATTAGCAAGAATTATTTCTGAGAGACAATCACAATGTATGGGGGCAGGGGGTGTCACAGGATTCCCTAATAACAAAGGTTTTCAGCAAAAAATTCAGGAACTTGTTTCTCTTCACAAGCTTCCAGGTGTCCTGTGGTGCTTTTTTTGTGCCAAGACAAAATGAAGTTTGTCTTGCTCTGTCCATTCCTTTCCAGAACTTTCCTCTTCTGCTTTTGAAGCTCTAGGCCAAACACCTCTTGCTTGGTACTCTGCAACAGCCTTGAGACAAACACACCAAAAAACTGTAAAACACATCAAAAAACTGCCAACACATCAAAAATCTCCCAAGCACTCAGCTCAGCAGCCAGGTCTTAGCCAGTCAGCGTGGGGAAGGGAATTGTGATATGAAGCTGAAAAGTGATATTAGAGTGTGGTGGTCTAGTCCCTTAGGATGGCCCAGACCTGGAGCCAGGGGATCTGGGACACGGGTGGAGCACTGAGATGAGCAGCTACACATGTGAGCAGCCCCAGGGCACTTTGAGACATCCCAGAGGTTCACAGCTCACCTGCAAGGACTTGCCAGAAAAGCCTGAAGCACTGATATGGGACCTTAAATTTCAAACTGCATTTTTAGTGACCACTCCCTTCCATTATGCAAAGTACACAGCATGGTCAGTGGCAGAAAACCTCTTTCCACTGTTTCAGCAGCACTAATGTTACTAAAAATGCTGCTCAATCNCACCTGGGCTGCATCTTCCTTCCCTCTCATGGTCTGGCTCAGCCCTGGTGTCTGTGTCCGTGTACTGGTGTCCGTGTCCCTGTCCTGGTGTCCGTGTCCTGGTGTCCATGGCCACACCACTCTTCCCTGTGTGGACACAAGGCAGGATTAGCTCAGCTCAGCCGTGCTGGTGTGAAACACCCAGGAGGAGGAGGCCCTGTGCACTTGGCTGGGCTCCCCCGTGCTGTCCTGCTCGCCTTTGACACTTGGCACACATGGAAATGTTCATTAGAGCAAATCCCTAATGTTCCCTCTTATAAAATAACCATTTGGGAGACGGCCTGCTTAAAGATAAGCAAACATACACTGGGTGGATAAATGCCTCTGAGCTCTGACTTCTGAACTGGGCCCTTCTTACTCAAAAAGTGCATCAAGGAACCAAAGCAGAACAATAAATCTATTTCCATAACCAAATGAAAAGCAAAACCCAGAGGTATAATGAAATGTCACTCTATTCAATGACTTATTTTAAGCAATCTAAATAATCTAAATTTAATAATTAAAATAACCCTAGAAAAAGTAATCCATTTTGATGTGAAACTACCAGTGAAAAGCCAAAAGACTTGATTTTAGAAAAAGACAAAGATTTTTTTGCCTGCATTTTCTCCTGTCTTTGCAGATGAAGCCATCCACTATACATGAAAAATAAATTCAACCATGCTTTTACTTTCCTTTTTTAAAAATTTTGCCAAAATAAACTTATCTTCCTCCAGCTGACATCTAAAGATTTATAAATAGAAGATCCTAAAAAAAATAACTTAGTGAGAAGCAGATAGGCCTTCCAATGGTAGCAAACCTCATTTTGTTGGTATCATTTTGCCATCAGCATCCATTACCAGCAAGGATGCAGCTTTTACTGGCAGCTCCTCTATATTAGGGGCTCTTAAAACTGTTCTGTCACCACCTACTTTCTAAACAGGCTCATAAGATAATTCAGGTTGGAAGAGCCCTCAGGAGGCCTTTCAGTCCAGCCTCAAACTGTAATGAGAATCTCTAAGGTATTGCCCAGCCAGTTAATTAACCCTCCTTCATTTACCTTGCATATATTTAGTTACTCATAAGCAGTGCTGAAGTTAAGTTCAGAAATAGCTGTGATCACCATGTGTTATTTATTAGCAAGAATTATTTCTGAGAGACAATCACAATGTATGGGGGCAGGGGGTGTCACAGGATTCCCTAATAACAAAGGTTTTCAGCAAAAAATTCAGGAACTTGTTTCTCTTCACAAGCTTCCAGGTGTCCTGTGGTGCTTTTTTTGTGCCAAGACAAAATGAAGTTTGTCTTGCTCTGTCCATTCCTTTCCAGAACTTTCCTCTTCTGCTTTTGAAGCTCTAGGCCAAACACCTCTTGCTTGGTACTCTGCAACAGCCTTGAGACAAACACACCAAAAAACTGTAAAACACATCAAAAAACTGCCAACACATCAAAAATCTCCCAAGCACTCAGCTCAGCATCCAGGTCTTAGCCAGTCAGCGTGGGGAAGGGAATTGTGATATGAAGCTGAAAAGTGATATTAGAGTGTGGTGGTCTAGTCCCTTAGGATGGCCCAGACCTGGAGCCAGGGGATCTGGGACACGGGTGGAGCACTGAGATGAGCAGCTACACATGTGAGCAGCCCCAGGGCACTTTGAGACATCCCAGAGGTTCACAGCTCACCTGCAAGGACTTGCCAGAAAAGCCTGAAGCACTGATATGGGACCTTAAATTTCAAACTGCATTTTTAGTGACCACTCCCTTCCATTATGCAAAGTACACAGCATGGTCAGTGGCAGAAAACCTCTTTCCACTGTTTCAGCAGCACTAATGTTACTAAAAATGCTGCTCAATCATTTTATTTTTGGAATCACCAGTTACAATTATTTCAGTCTATCATCATCACCAAACAGGCACTGAACAAACTCTGAGATGACAGGGGACAGAGCTTTTCAGATAAGTTTTTCCAGATCAGCCAGCTGATTTTCCAAATTAATTTAACAATTCAGCCATTAATTACTAAAGAAGCAGTTGATTTTGATGGGACCAGACTACAGAGCCTTCTGGCAAATCTTGTTACCAGTTCAGTGCAACTGCTAAGGGGGCACCTCATATTGGAAACTTTGGCAGGGAGCTGTGGGCTGATAAACCAGGGGACAGCACTGGAACAGCAGGGGGTTTTGATCAATAGAATCCACCTGAAGTAAAGTCCTTTTTTCACATTTAGTAATTAGAAGCAATATAGACATAGAAATAAAGTTAGCTTATGTATCTGATGATGGTAAACCCCCAGCTCTCCAGATATTAATCAGTGGGGTAACTTCCTTTACATATTGGCTCAGGATAGATAAGGTTTCTCTAACACGTTACTACTGCAAAATGAAAAAAATCCCTGTTATGATGATTTTAATTTGAGAATGACATTTAGATGTGTGACTCCATTTCAGCAAGTTACAAGCTTTTTCTTCACCTCAATTCTTTGCAAAAAGTTCTTCTTTACGAAATCAAATTAATTTTAAGGTTATCATAAATGAAAAGATACAGAGAGACATGCTTGCAACAGGAATGGAAAGAGTACAGACTGGAAAACTGGAGACTGGATTTAGAAATTTCACATACCAGAGGCGAGGCCATACCATCCATTTGCCTGTGGTACTGAATGTCTCTTGCAAATGGCCTGTTCAGCCCTAGGGTCAGAGTTAACCTGGACTATCTTAGTCCTTATTTTCCCAGAGCAGGCAATGAAAATAAAAGAGAGCTTCTGAGAACAAAAATTCCATTAAAAATTTGCTGCCTCTCTGAGACAAGAACAAGGATCATATCGTCCAGCAGAGTACAGAGCAAAACTAGCATCTCAAATATGTCTGTAACACCATCCAAAGCTGAAATAACCTTCCAATCCAATACAATTTAATAGACCAACATGCTTCATGCCACCTTGTTTTAGAGTAGTAGTCATTTGGTCTGACACCTGAATTATATTATTTCTATTGGGAAAAGAACACAGGGAACATATATTTAGCTGTCAAGGACAGAGGAAAATATCCTAGTCGATCATTTATCCCCTGGAGAGAACCCCTGAGCCAAACTTGCTTTTACTATTATAGCAGGACCTTTTACATCAGCGTGGAATTGGAGAGAGGAAAACAAGAGGCAGGATTGTTGTAAGGTTTTCCCTCTGGCATTGTTGCTGTCCAGCAAAGGCACGAGGCCAGGGGATGCACACGGAGAGCACCGCTTCCAGTGCATCCACCACTGAGTGCAAAATCATCCTCCTGCTCTGGACTGGGACTGCCCTTCCTTAGGAATGACGAGTAAGCAGGTCACTAAAATATCCTGCAACATGGAGCATCTAACTGGGAAGCAGGCTCTGACCTGCTGTTTTCCCTTTCTAAATATTTGGGGATTTGAAAGTTCAGCCTCAAGCGCGCATTCATCTCAGGCAGTTCAGCTGTCACTTGTAATACAAATCAAAGGATGATGGATGGCAGAATCTGCCCAGAAGTTCAATTCCTGCTAGGGTCATTCTGTCCATAGTGACCACTTTTCCACACTAACTACCTCACTTCATTGCTCTCCTCACCATAAGCATTTTTTACACATGAAAGTGCATACATAGATGTGTACAAAAGGTTCATCTACCAACTATAACATTTCTCTGGTCTGAAGCTTTCCAGCTGACACATTGGTTTACCTGCACTCTGCCTTCTGATATTACATTGCCCACTGCCACACAAAAACTGAAAAAACCCAAAAAAATCAGAGTAGCCTTACATTCATCCTGTACTGTACTGCTTATGTTTCTGTAGGTGAACCTATGAAGTCTGTAAGTGGAAGAGCTGCATGAATATTTTAAAACTTACTTGTGAAAATATACTGATTATGCACTATTGTGCAGCCTCTATATGCTTATTTCATGCAAACATGCTGGTAGAAAAGTTTACTGGTAGGAATGTCTGTAGTGAAATTTCTATATAAGTATATATATATATATATAAATATTCATATACATTTCACTCCTCCAGCAAGATAAACAGAAATGTAACTCAATATATGTTCAAATTAGCTCATGTTTAACTTGCAGCAGCAAAGACCAGCAGTGGCGTGCTCACAAGCAAACCAGGAATAATGAATTTTTATTGAAGTGATTAAATAATTGCTGAATTGCTACTGCAGCTCACAGACATAATAACTTGCAGGTTATTTTCAAGGTAAGGAAGCTGTCAAAAGAAATGGGTCCTTACACGAAATTCATCTGCCTTGAACACTAAGCATCCAGTCATATTCTGAAGAGTCCAAAGAACAAAATGGAGGGGTTAATGTAGTTCCCTCCAATAAATGGTGCTTCAGCAGTAACTCACCGAATGTAAAGCCCCGTTCAGAGAAGGGTTTCTGTTTCCTTCGGGGGTAGCCCAAGCGTGTGTCAGTCTCCTGTGGGTGGCAATCACATTGCAATTATTTCCATCCCTGCAGCTGGCGGACGGCTTGGTCTCGAGCATATTCACGGCCGTTGGCTCGGTGACGCTGGCGCTGCTGCTGGTGCTGTCCCTGGCCATGGTGGTTTTCGCCGTCACCGCCAGCAAACGGGCGACGCAGGGCACCTACAGCCCCAGCCGCCAGGAGAAGGAAGGCTCCCGGGTGGAGATGTGGAACATGGTGCAGCCACCACCCATGGAGAGACTGATCTAGAAGGAAGCAAAGCCACTCCTCCATCCTCAGACGTGGCTGGAAGGGGACACTGTACATATGTTAGATATATTCATTTTCGTTCTGATAAACATTGCAACAATTTTTTCACTGCTTTCCTTTTAAGTTCAATAGTGGACCAATGACATTTATCATTGCTTTGGACCAGCCCATCCAAGGACAATCTTTATTTGCACTGGAAACTCCAGCCTTGATAATCAGCAGTAGGCATTATGGACAGTAATGGCTCCTGGGATAAATGTAACTGCCTGCCCTGAACACCACTCGGATAACAGCTTCTGCTCTGCACTCTGCTTTGGCTGCCTAGCAATCACTGCTGCAGAAGATGATGCAGACAAATCAACTAAGCCTGTACAATAAAGACATTGTAATTCTGTTATCAAAGGGTTTAGTACTAGAGCTGTGTTTCAGTGTATCTTCTTTCATCTGTTAATCAGGGATTAAAAGGAAGTTGTGTGAAAACTCTCTCAAAAAATGCCTCAAGATTGTTTTTCTTCCTTCTGGTTCTTTCATTTGACTTGCTGCCCCTCCACCTTCTACTGAAATGAAGGTGAAATTAATTTCACTTTCCACAAAAGCACAATTTTCTCTCAGGATAAAAGACTGTGGCTTAAAATACCCAGTGGGCACAACCTGACCTGTTAGGAGACATGAAATCTAAATATCCTAAACAAATTGTGTGCATCCACACTACTGCCTTTTTCCTATTACAGTATTACCCAATGGTCCCTTTTAGAAAATTATTGCATCTCACATTGCAAACGTATATTGGCTGCCAAAAAGCATGCTCAGAAATGTTTTCTAAAGCTCATGGAAAATACCAGGAAAGAGGCAGAAGTGGCCTACAGGTAGAACATTGGCTTGAAAATAATTAGGACAAACTTGGTGCTTCTCCTGGAGCTCAGACTTCTCATAAGATCATGGGCAAATAAATTTTTATGCCTCAATTTTCCTCTTTTAAAACAGGGATAATCCTATTTAACTACCTCATAAACCTCAGCAGCAAAAGGGTTGCTTTGTCAAAAAAGAAACAAATGCATGAAATGTAATGGAGAAGCTTGGAAGAAATCTTGAAATGAAACAATTACATAAATGTAATAAAAACCACATTGACACATAATGCAATGAAACAAACATTAGATACAAAGAAATCTTGTAATGAAATAGACATTTGAAAATGTAAGTTAACAGTTGGACTCAATGATCTTAATGGTATTTTCCAGCTTTAACAATTGTATGATTCTGTGTGCCAAAAATGCTCCCAGGTCAAAGGGGTTTTTGGAATGTGGAGGCAAAATTTAACTGTAATTCATGCAGTCAATTTTCAGATGTAGTCAAGTAATTAAATCACAAACATTGCTCCCACACAAACTGAACCCACAATAAGGAGGCAACAGGGTGGAAAGTCCATGAAGGCATTTCTTTCTGCACTTCAGCTTACATGTGCCCACAGTGGTGAAACATCCCAGACAAACACATCAACCCCCAGATGATTATTCCAGGAGTTGCATAACAGAGGACACACACTCTGTTTCCAAGAGTTTAACTCATCTTTTCAATTAATGATCAATTCATAATTCAGTTTGGATGACCCCTTAAAGAATTACTGAAGATCAACGTCACCCACATTTATTTTTGTATTTTTGTATTAGATGACTAGCAGTAACTATGATAGTAAGCACATTCAGGACTTTTTGCAGTCCTCATTAATATCTTTCAAAACAAGGCACTGCAGAAAATGTGAGCGGATGGTTGGATTCAAGCTGAGTTAGAAGAGCAGAATGTCGTCACAGCAAAAATGCACAACAGATTTTATTCCAGCCAAATGTACAGCTTTACTACTGAAGCTTATTATTTTGAATGCAATCGCTGATGTACAGCTGCAGTCTAAATTCAGAGAGTTCAAAAGACAACTGAGGAAAGAGTAGAAAAATAAGTTACTAAAATTATGACAAGAGAGAGCGGAAATTCTTTTCTCCGGATCTTATCAAATCACGGTTTTATGTAATTACAGATGCAGTAGCCTTTAAATGAAACTTGATTTAGCCCAGCTTTTGCCCCATGAGACACTGCTGAGGCATTACAAAGCACACCATAAAGTTTGTTAGGTGTTATCATCTCCAGAAAGATACAAAATAAACACTGGGGGGGGAAAAGGAAGCAATTGACTCAAAGAGTGTCCAGTTTGAGGCAGCAACGCCAAGTAAATGAGACAGCAGAGAACAGCAACATGTGCAGATGAGAGACCACAGGTGAAGCAGAAGTTATTTGTGTGGATTCCTACACGTGGGTTTTGCCTCACTCACAAAAAAGCTGCGAGAGACCCAAAGACAAACCATGCCAAGAAAGTGGCCAAGTGAGCAAAGACAAGGGAGTGAGGAAGAGAAGGCTGGGAAAAGCCTGGGGACAGCAAGCTCTGAACACCAGAGCAAGTCTGGAAGAATTAATTAGGCCCAAGCAGCAGAAGCAGCACTGGATTTAAAAGGTGGATGCAAAGACCATGCTTCCACACACCTGCTCTGTGCTCTTGGTTTTCTGGTCAATGAGCTCAACTGAGAGAGCTGATAGAGATCTCAGGGAATAGCAGAGATGGAGAAGGAAAAAGAGAAATTAGCTCATATCAGAATAGAATAGTAGAATGGTTATAATAAAGATCTAACTTTGAAGTCTGCCCTTATTTGAGCAGGAGGTTGCACTAGATGACATCAGCAGGTCCCTTCCAGACTTAATTGTCACCTTCTCCAAAGAAAAAGGACAAAAGGGAGAAAGCAGCTGAAGATGGAGGCAGTTTGCAAGGAGAACTAACTTGAAGGAAAGCACAAGGAAAGACAGAACAAGAATAAGGAAGAAGCTGAAGAGTAAATCTGCTCTCCTCCATGGTTTGACTTTCTGGATGAAATTTGGGAGACAGTTGAAAAAACAATCTGTAGAGATGTAATAAAATATTCCAGAAAGTGTTGCCACAGAGAGAATCTTTAGGGCTGAGCAAGATACCCAGGAGCGTGTACAGAGGAAGGAAGAGGCAGAGAAGATGAAAGCCTGAAGACTTTTCATACAGACCAAAGAGAGTTCAGGAGGAATATGCTCCTAGAGAATTAAAAAGACACCCATAAAAGCACAACAAAGAGAAACATCTCACAGTGAAATACGAGTGTGGTTTGTAGAAAGTAAGTCAAGGAGACAGAAGGCAGGGGAAAAACCTTTAAACTAAGATTAGAGTAAGTTGTGATTGCTGTCAGCCTTGGTGGAGAGGAAGTGATAAAAGTAAGAGTGGTGGAAATTCACAGGAAAATGAGAGAGAAGAAAAGGAAATGAAAGTAAATGGCACTTGAGGGAGGTGGAGGCAAGAGCTGGATCACAGCAAGGGTGAAGCTGGACTTTCACAGCAGTGAGGCCAAAGGAAACAGTGGGAGGATGATGGTGAGTCAGGAATGAGAATTACCTATTGAAACAGATCTGTGTAGGGTAACTCACAGGGAGCATGTTTTACTTCAAATAGGGATTAAAATGTGAAATATTCCAAACTCTATGATCTTATAAGCAATAAACAAAAAAAAGGCCCCGAAGGTAACAAATGTCATTTCCAAACACACTTCCTGAAAATCTGAATTAATGAAGCAACATCCAAAGGCAGCAGGAAGGTGGATGCTGCAGCTGGAAGTGCTCAATGGCAGCCTGGAGAAGTACAAGAAGTCCCAAAGCTGTCGCTCCATGAACATGCTATAGTGACCATAATATGCATGGTTAGGAAGACTGACCCTTCTGGGCCAGGTCTCAACCAGGGAACAACAGCTAAAACAAAACTGAATACATTTTAAAGAGTGTCTAATAACATCCCTGATGAAATTTAACCCATAGATTAAGGCAGAGATAGCAGATGCCAAGGTATTTTCTGCTTCTCAGCCCAGGGGTTTAATAGAATGTATAGAAGCACAGACATTCAGGAAGGAGCAATAACATCTAGGAGTTGTGGAGAGCATGTGTGCTACTGTAAGGAAAAAATATTGAAATTGGCTTCTGGTTTCCAAAAAAACACTGGTAACCTCCACCACTGTGGCAGGATCTCCATGTAAAAGACTTAAAATATTTCAAAATTCCATTTTTTAATCTCTCTCACTATTTGACTCAAAAGCTTGAAGTATATTATTCATGATCTCTTGCAACCTATCCATTAAAGAAACAACACACTCAGTATACTCCCAAGCCTTACATATTTAACCTTCTCTTCATGTCTAATAGCCTTCTACAAAGAGAGAGGGTGCTAGGTGAGAACACACGGTCTGTTCTGCACCAAATCCCTCCAAAGATACTCAGAGGCAGGGGAAGGATGAAGCAACTTACTCCCCTTTCATGGTCCATTCATTTTCCCTTGGTGGCATCCAACCTGTGAAACAGTGAGCATTACCTTGCATTATGTGCCTTCTCTGTTTTATGTAAAATTCACTGTTCCTTCTCTATATGTACATAATATGTTCATAGTTTAGATGCTGTATTCATATGACTGTTTTGCTCTGTACAGGATCAAAATGAGCAATAAATAAGGATTATCTCAAAGCCTGTATTAGTTTTGCTTTATGGGATTCTTTCATCATGCAATTACAAAGGAAATGATCCCCAGATCAGAGCTATATTTACAGTTTGACAAGTCAAGTTTGCCATTAGAAACCAAGTGATCCAGAAACATTTTCCATACGTGGGAATGAGATGAACAGTGGGGGCTGCCAGCCTCAGCACTGCAATCTGCACCATCCTCTGCTGCAGCCACACGGACCCACTGCCCTGGACCATCAAAAGGATGTGTTTGTGCCAGGTCCCAAGGTGGCACAAATCAATACAGCGCCAAAGATGCTAATTTATACAGGCTGAGAAGCACATGCTCTGTTTTTGAAATTACTGCTGTTTTCCCAGCACTGTGGATGAGCAGAGGCACAAAAGTGGCAGAGCTGTAAGGATTTTCTTCACTTAAGGTAAGTCCCATTTTCTGCTCTCTTCAAAAGCCTTTCTGTTACTTTTCAGTGAAGATCAATGACCTCAGAAGCCAAGGGTCCTATTTCCTCAAAAGCATCAGCACCCTGACAGGGTGCCCTGGGAGCAGTTCAGCTCCTCTGCAGCCTGGCTGCAGAACAGCACACCTCCAGGTGAGACTCAATTCCTTCCCTCTGAGCAGTGCCCAGCCCTGCCCCAAAGGCCTGGGAGCAGCTGACTTCCCAAAGAGCAGAAACTGAGGAGGCAGCACCTAAGGAAGCCACTCCCAACAGTGAAAAGATGCCTTTGAGGCCATGGGCCAACTCTGCCTCTCACTTCTGGTCCCTTCCATACTCTGCACACTCTGTTTCCCAGCTGAGGCCTGCCATTCCCACACCCCTGTCCTCTGATCCTCTTGGAAGAGGCATCTGGGCTCACTCCAGCCCCCTAAAGGCCTGTCATGATGGCAAAGAGGTTGCTAAAAATTCTCTTGGCAACAACAGCTCATTTTGCAAAAATGATACACCCAGGAAAGAAGGTGAATGTGAACTTTTGTGAGGATTTTTTTTCCTCAGTATGTTGGCATCCTGTGCTGCAGCCAGAGCAGCCACTGTGCACCCAGGGCAGGGCACTTCGAGCACTGCCAAATAACCACAGGGTACTTTGGTGAATCCAAATCCATTGAGGTGTTATTCTTATCTCCTCCTTTGATAAGTGTGTGTCAGCCACTATTTCCATGTCACAGATTCCCCATGAGGAACTCTGTGCCAGGGGCACAGAGAGTAAGCACCATTAGGTGATTTTTAAAAATAATTGTCCAATCCTTTTGTTTTTTGGACATCTAAATAAAAGTTTGTATATTCTTCAAAAGCACAAGTTAAAGCAGGAGAATCCAAGTGTGTCAAAGGGATTTCTGGGTAAGAGTATTTCACTGCCTAAATCAATAGCATCTCTTAAGCCTGATCCTGAGGAACAGCTCCAAAACCATGAAACTCACATTTGCCAATATTTTAGTAACTGAATGTTGTTAAGACCTTGCTCTCCAAAGATGATCATGATCTGACCTTGTGGGGTTTAAATAGAAAACACTGCTTTTCTGTGTTCTCTGGAAGAGGAGCACCACCACCACCACCACGGATTTGTTTCACTATGCCTTGAGGAAGCACGAAAATTCTTACTGGTTTCAACAAAATAGAATTATCCTTCTATTGAGTACAACTGAGTGATCTGAAACTTCTATTGAGTGATCTGAAACTTTCAGAGTACATTTCACAGACTTACAGCTATATGTCACGCTACGTTCCAGCTGCAGCCAGCCATTCTCAGGTGGGGAATCCTCTCCCTTCCCACACATTCAAAATATACCTTCTGGTCCTGAAGGATGTGAGGAAGCATCTGGCCCAGCCAGGTTTCTGGCCAGTGATTAGCTAAGCCACAATTTTTTGTCATTGTCTACATCTGGCTAGTGATTATTGCTCCCACAGATACTAATTATTAATAAACTTCATCTAGTTTACAGTATTAAGAAAATAGCTGACACACTTTTTAAAATGTCCATAATAAATACAGTCCAGCAGCAGAAATCTTGTCTCCAGATAAGAGACAGCAAAGTCTTTTGCCAGCCCCAAACGTCTGTACCATGTTTTATTTAACATAAGCCCCAAGTCTCACTGCAGGACAAACCTTACATGTGTAATGTCACATAACATCAGGAATCACGGATCAGAGGATTTTGGCCAAGTTCCTTTTCCTGTGCTATTCAATCACCTCTCAGCTAAAGAAAACTGACACCTCTGAAAACAATTCAAAAAAAGAGCATCAGATTAGGCATTGTAACTCAATAAAGTTGAGCAGTGAATAGCTGACACCACTAGAATTTTGCCTATTGCAAGATGTCACAGTTGAATGAATGGATGGGGCTTTCATGCCCCACTGAAGCATGCACAGCCTTCAAACTACTGGCATGTGTCAAGATGCTGCAAAACCTAACATTTATAAAAGATACATCTGGTGTGCATTTATTGGGAGCAGAGTGAGGTCTTGTTTAAATTGCACACATGAATTTGATGTGGAGAGCGGGCGGCATCCCAAGCCTCACAGTAAAAGCATGTTTTAACCTAAACTCCTCCATCTATAATGCAAGCCATGAGGTGTGAAGACCTCTTGCACAGCGAAAAGCCAGAGCATAAATTATGAATCAAGGCACAGGTGAAGTACTGAAGGCCAGGCAGAGGTCTCAATTCAGTCGTGATTTTTCAGAGTTTACATTCTTTCAAATTATATTTATTGGATAAAAATATATTGGGAGATTTTACATTGCAACCAATTTGAGCAACTTTGCTGGTTTTTGACTTGGTTTCACGAGTGTTGCTTTTAATTTCTGATTTTATCAGGCCATGATTTTTCTCTCCCCAGAGACATTTGACAAAGCAATTCCTTCCCCAGCAATCCATCTAACATCGTCAAGCACCACAGAGGCGGGCATGTCCAAATCATGGCTTTAAATCATCTTTTTTGATCAGAGGAAAGCCACACAGGCCTTCATCTGGTTCCATGCTCCCCATGGCACCGTTTGAAGCATGCCATTCTCCTCAGCTCAATATTGTGTGTGACCTTTCAGGTTCCACCTGTAGTTCCAGCAAAAGCGCAATTTCCACTGGCACGTACTGTAATAACCAGCGCTGACAAAAATGTGTGTTTCCAATTTAAACCCACTCAGTTTCACTTGGCACCTGCACTAACCCTTCTTGGCAGCAGAGATTCAGCAGGACCAGCAGCAGGGGAGGAGTGGGAGGGAAGGGCTGTGCAGGGCCACCCTAAGGCAATGTGACCACGCTGGCCGTGGCCCTTGTCACCTGTGCCAGCAGCCCCTGCACTGCTGTGTGTTTGCAGTGCCCAGGCAGCCTCGGGTTACAGAGCTGCTTTCTGCCCCACAAAATCAACAGCTGAGCATCTCCCACACAGCTGGCACACAGGGAACAGGAGTTCTGGCGTTACCCCAGGTAACTGCACAATTGTTTGGCAGATTAGGGAAGTGTAAGTCCTCAGGGAAGAAGTGATGAGTGTTTCCACATATTTTTGCTCAAAGGACAGAATAGTTTAAACAAATAAATGCAGCCTTAACTTCATTTATTATTATTGAGGATCCCTCCTCAGCAAGCAGGGAGAGGATGCCCATAGAACAAGCTGTGGGCATCCAGTGAGACAGGGTACGCTGCCTGTACCACGGCCACTTCAGGACCAGCCAGGAGCCCAGGTGTATTTTGGAGGAAAAAGCATCAGGCTCTCCTTCCTGGCTGCCTGCAGCACCACTGTGGGAACAGTGCTTCACACTGTGGCTACAACGACCTAGAAACACCCACAAAAGGAGCAACCTTGACCTAGATCCCAGTGACAAAGCAGGAATAAAAGCAAACCAGAAGAGCAGCAGGTGCACTGGTCCCGTCCCTCAGTTTCTGGCAGTGCATCCTCACATGTCAGTGACTGCTGCTCTTCCAGAGATTTAAATATTCCCGTGGGCACAAGTGAGGGCCATTTAAAGCAAACCAGCAGTGTGAGGCTTTCCTTCTGCAATGTATGAAACCTCAGTGCCCAGTTGAACAATCCCAGTACCAAGCATTTTTTTCCAGTGGGATCCGTGGCAGGATCATAGACAACCGTGATAAACCTGACCCCAGGGAGAAGGAAGCTCCAGAAGGTTTTTGCATGAGAAATGAGCCCAACAGAGAAGATGCACTGGGGTGCATCCTTGCCTTTTGGGGTGGCCCAGTGCTAACACAAATGATTAAACCAGTCGCAGAGAAGATCATTCTGATTCAGAACTATGGGTAACAGTGACCACTGGCCAGAATATGTGGCTGCACTCAGGACCTGCACAGACTGGATTAGTTTTGTTTGTCACTCAGTCCTGGCATGTATTTTTCTTGTGTAGCCTCCCTGAGACGTAGAAATCCCTTGTCAAATTTTCTGACACTGGGGAGAAAAGAAGTAAGGGGGAAAAACCAATTACACAAATACTGGTCTGTTGACATTTAAAATGAGACAATGATGTGCATAAAAAAAAAAAGGTTAAAAAAAAAATTCTCGGCCAGCAACCCAAAGGAGCAAAGACAAATCATGAAATAGGATGCAACTAATTAGGCTAAAATGCCAACAATGTTCAGTATATCGTTCAAAGTATCTGTGGTGTCAGACTGCTACCGTGACCCCCAGTACGAATATGCCAAGGGGAAATGTAGAATAGGACTGAATCAGATAAGTTAAATACAAATATTTTAAAATGACATTTTAATTTCTACCTCACCGTTTTAACGTTTTTGAAATCGTTAAATAAGCATGTCACCTATTCTCAGAGCAGGCCAAATGTCAGATGTTTGTATGTATTATTCAGCTGAACATTTTAAGTACATAATCCTCCTCACTGCTAAACAGGTGGTACTATATTAACAGGGTATTTTCTCAAAAGGAACAGTGAACAGAACACTGCTGACTCCATACAGTGGTGTATTACTGAATGTGGAGCCAGTGCAAGGATGGAAATGAGCTGAGGTCTGTAGGCAGGACAGAACTTTCTGCTGTAACAACTTCTAAAGCACATTTCAAGGCAGAGTACCACAATTTAGTTGAGTTATTCACAGAATTATACACAGCTGGAAAAAAAATTTTTGTAGGCAAATGATTGTGTAAGCTGTACGTGACAGAGTACATCTCTACTGTGTCTCATCCTCAAAACAGAGTAGCTTAGGGCTTAACAATAAAAAACAGATAACAGACCTAATAGGAAAAGCCTTGCAACCAAGTTCAGCAGATTCTTTGTAGGCCACACCTTACCTTTCTTTTTCAGTTGTATGGTGGGGTTTGTTGCTGCTTTGTTCCCAATCTTTCTGTGACAATTATTTGAGAGAAGAAGTGAACCCAAAAATAAAAAAAAATCATGGAGCAGTACATCATCAGGAGCCCAGCCCTTCGACTTTCCAGAGGAATGTGAAACAGGCAGTCACAGAAAGGAAATAATATACAGCCAATAGCATATTCCAAATGTGCTTCCCAAACTTTGCTTTTAGAACTCATACTTGTTTATGTTTCATACATCATTTCCAACAGGATTGACTGCCTCGGGGCTTTTGAAGTGCAAGAAGCTGTTAGCATTTTTTTCTGGCTGGTGAAAATCTGCAGACAGACTCTACTCCGCTTTATCTGAATACCAGCAAACCCACAACAACACTCCAGGCATTGCTTAGGTTTTTGTTGTTGTTGTTGTTGTTTTTATTGCTTGTCACATCAAATAAAAATCTAAATCCCTGAATTTGATAAAGTTATTTTTCATTTTGTGAACATGAGGTTAAAACACAGTGAGTTCTGGAATGAAAATGAAATGCTTTGTCCATCATTCAGGATCAGCTGCAGCTGCACTGTGTGAAAGTAAAAGTGAGTTGCAAAAGCAACTCTCATCTGCTTTTGAAACACAACCAAGAAGTTACTAATGAATAGGAGAGTATATTATTTCTCCTTCTAAAGAAGTCCCCAGTTAATCAGTGCTTTGAGCTGCATTTTTCCCTCAAAGGACACAACTCCTAATACCTGAGCCAGCTTTCGTACCCAGGGTGGTACCACGTGGCTGGTACACCAAACACCTCTGAGTTTTCCAGACCCTTGGTATTGTATTGACAGGAAGAGTCCTGCTGTACCATCTGTGTAACTTCCTTTTTTTCAGTCCTTCCTCATTCTTGGGTTTGAAAGAACTTAACTCAAACATCCACGGAAGGCAAGTTGCAACCACTCTCTCAGTACTCTGAGATAAAAACTAAGGAAAGCAGGTGAACTTTACCTGAAAGATGTCATACCTTCCCGCTCCTTCTGCAAAGATTGCTTTTATAATGTCCTCAATTGACTCCTAATCTGGACCTACAACAAAAAGTTCATTTTAACAGGTGAAAAAATGTGGGCATATCTACTGGAAAATCAAAGGAATGACTACAAGATGTGCCATTCTTAATCTAGCAGTGAGGATCCCTTTGCTGCCACACTTCACAGCTGGAATCACTCTGCTGGCTGCAGTAAGCTAGCACAGGTCTAACAGCAAGTGTTAAAATTACATCCTCATTGTTTTGTTTCAACAGAGTTTGTAATTTTCTCATCAGTTGTGGATTGACTATATAAATATTGAAACCACAGTCTCCATGGTTTGTCTGCATAGGTACCAAAACGCTTTTAATGCAGAAGAGTGAATAACAGATCAGATTATACAGCACAGCCATTCAATGGAAAATTCTAGCTGAATTGTAGCCATACACCTGCAACTACACTAAAAAGCTTCTGTAAGAAGCTGCCCTCATGTCTGATGGAGTTAATGCCATCTGGCTCCAGGACAGATCCAAGGCTGGCCAAGGCTGAGCTGATCAACCACAGGGACAGCACCTCTGGCATAACACAGTCAAGGGGGGAAAGTACCCTGTGCAATAGTAGCTGAGAGAGAGGAGAGAGAGTACGAGAAAGCAGCAGCTCTGCAGACACCGAGGTCAGTGAGGAGGGAGGGGCAGGAGGTGCTCCAGGAGGGGCTCCAGGTGCCAGAGGTGCTCCAGGTGCCGGAGCAGAGATTCCCCTGCAGCCCCTGGGGCAGCCCATGGTGAGGCAGCTGTGCCCCTGCAGCCAAGGGCAGCCCATGGGGGCAGAGAGGAGCTCCTCCATGCAGGAGCTGGGGAAGAGTCAGGAGCCCTCCCCCTGGGAAGGATGGAGCAGCAGAGACCAGCCAGGGTCACCTCACCCCTTACACGTCCTTGTGCCCACCAAAGTAACAGGTAACACCTACCTTCATTCCACTCCCCATCTCCCCCGAAGCCAAGAGGTGCGTTCTGCAGCAGCCTCTCCCCAGCAGCAGCAAGGAGGGGGATGAAGGAAGGTCCCCAGCTGTGCCAGCAGGTCACACAGCCCAACAGGGCCACCAGTGCTGCCAGGCCCAAGGGGAGCAGGGTAGGAAGAGCAGGGGGTGTCCAGGTTTGCCAAAAGGGGAGGTCTCAGCACCTCTCAGCAGCACATTCCGACCCCTCATCAGATCCCACCAGAGCTGTCAGAGGAGGTTGGGAACCCCTCCTCCCTCGCCAAGAGGATCCACAAGAGCTCTCTGAGTAATACTTGGCTCAACAGTACAAAAATACTTGGTGAGATCACAATTATTATTACTTAAACATCTAATGTGAAAGGTTCAAACCACAGCACCCATCAATTATTACTGTACCTTCTTTTTGCTTGTTTCTCCTTAATATGTTGACTTCTTAACCTATGAAAAAAGATAATATAGCTACTTTTTTGGCAGTAATTTGAAGATCTAGAGCCCAAGAAAAACTTTAACAAAAAGGAATGATTAGCTAAGGTTTTTAAAAGATCCAAAATACCACTGGGATTTCAAAGGACATCAACATTTAACGTTTGCACTAGTCAATTCATTATTGCATTTGAGAAAACACATTCTGCTTTCTCTGTATTTGAGAAAATGAAATGTTCATTCAATGGAGGGAAACTTCCAAAATAATACAGGATCATTTCAATCTTTATGCCTGATAAGCACGAAAATGCTGCTCAGATCACCCCATCAAACAAGAACCTGCACCACCCAAGGAATTTTGATATTGTTAAATTTTATTTTATAGTACAGTGTTGGGCACTTTATGGTAATGTGGAATTCACCAAAAACTTCTACTGATGCCACAAACTTTGGAAGGAAAAAGAAAAAACAAACCACACCACACATCACAGCTCACTTAATACAACTAGACAGCGCACTACTAACAGTAGTCTAAGGTCAGAATTACAGTTCTCGAGATGACTTTGAACAGTAGTCCAGAAGGTGCACAAGCATGGAGTATATTTGGCTCTAGTTTTTTTAAAAGGTCAGTAACTAACTACATTTTTAGAACTTGTAAGGACAATGCTGGTTGTTTGGTGTGTGAGTTTTTTTAATCTCAAAATTATCAAGAAAATCTCAATGTGTCCTGTACTTTATGCCTCTCTTTTAAGTATCAAAGGCTCACAATAAGAGACATTATTGAGAATAGTTTTCCACGGTCACCAAAATATGTTATGAAAAAAATAAATTAGAAGCATCAAGATACATGATGTTGCTTTGTTCCGTGTCGAGGCATTTCTCATCATATCTGACACAGATTTAAAATTAACAAACACAAAGTGACAGTTTGCCAAACATCTAAGCATTTTAAATTGCTCTTCCTCCTCAAAAATCATGAAGTAACAGATGTGATGTGCTTGTGTGCAAGCTGCACCAAGATGAGCTCTTCCACAGTGCTTTATTGCCTCATTCAAGTATATTAATTTAAAGAAGGTCTCAAGGAAAAATCAAAGGTTAAAACAAAATGTACATCAATATACAAAGAAATTAATTTACAAAAACTTAAAAGGATACTGGCAACATTAGTAGATGTTTTAAGTAATGACTTTTAATAATTATGGATGTCACAAACTAAATTCTCGTGGTCATCGCTATGAGCTCTCACCTCATTGCTGGTCCTGAAAAGCAGTGCTTAACACCTCACCTTTTAACCCACGATAAACAAATGATCAAAGCATAAACTAAATGTCATACATTCCAATAGTTAACCTTACTTCAATTCAACCAGGTTTTACTTTTAGGAGTTACCTGGAACTACTGGTATGTGAATATTGGCTTAGGCCTTATTATTTCTACAGAACGTGACATCCATCATTACTCCCAGTCACTAGAAATATACATTTGCCTCATTAGAATAGATTTCTTCATGTTTTTATCATACAACCGTATTTCAAAGCTACATGTAATTTTACACATTTCTGAAAAATACAATTTCATGGATCTGCTTGAAAGCAGATGTGCACTACTAAATTACTTTGAAACAAGGAGAAATATTGCACAAAATTCACTGAAGATTTGAAAGTCAACACATTTCCCCCTCCCAACCAAGTTGCTCCCTTATTTTTAACAGAAAGAATGTTAATTCACACAGAATCATAATAAATGCCAACGTACTTGAACTCAACTTATTTTCCAAATGCTAATACTGTTACTGGATTCTAAATACAAGAGTTGTTAGTATTGAGCTAAGTAATAGTACAATTTGAGTACCCTTTAGTACAGTACACCTTGGAGTAACTGTGTTACCTGCTTCATACCCCAACCCAGCAGAGGATGGCAATGGCCCTGCCAACTACGTGGGCTGTGGATGGCCCTCAAGACTGAGGTGGCTGTGGACTCACCAGGAAACCCTACAAGAATAAGTGAAGCAGCTTTCAGAAAGACCTGTCAAGTACTTTCAACCGGCCACTGACTGAAACTGTGGAACAGATATTGCAAAACGGATCAAGGGAGGTTTTGCACAAACAAACCATATCATCCCTTTCCATTCCTGTATTTTCAACACCCCGAGGAACATGAATTCTAGGCCAGCTGTGGTCCATGCTCCTGGGGTGAAGATGAGGACACGTTCTGGTCAGCTCAGATTCTGCTAACAAGCAAACAACACCCAGCAGAGACAGACATGCCTAATAGCAGCAAAGAAGTTACTGAAGACAAGTCACATCACGATTCATACTGGTTTTGCTGGTGCAATTATTTCTACATTCATTCTTCAAAGATCTACTGCAATACCATGGGAACAGACAGCCTTCACCATCCTGAGCTTTGCAATAAGGATGCTGTTTATTAGCCACATTTGTTCAGCCTCAAATTTCAGGCTGTTGGGAATACACTGGCGAGAGTCTCACAGCACCTGGACTAGAGGCTGCTGCCAAGGGAGAAGATGCTAACTCCTTGGAAATAAAGCTCCTCTTGAGCTCTCCTGAGGAGTCAGGGAGGTCCACAGTTAGGGGTTCTTCCTGCAGGATAGGGTACGGTCAGGATTACACAGGGGGTATTTGCAAAAGGGCCTCATGCTGGCACTTGGTTATTGCATGAAATGTTTCTTTGATTACTTACATGCATAGAGAAAGTATTTTAGATGCTCCTAGCAATTCTATTAGACAGCTGCACCAACAAAAATTGTTCTGTAGAACTGAATATCACTGACTGTAGGTGGATAAAGAGAAGATGTTTTAAACACCTGGTTTAACTGTTCTTTTGCCTAGACTTTACATTGGTTACAAGAACACGAGGTTGTAAACTAGCTCATCCTAAAACCTGAGAAGACATCTAAAACAGAATTTTAAGGTCTAAAACACTCTTCTAATAGATTGGGTGGGATTTTCAGAAGCACCCAGCACTTGTCTAAAACTCTGCCTGAAGTCTGTGTTATAATGCCTGAGAAGAGACTTCAGCCAGTGCTGAGAGTTTCCAATGATCCCACCCCAACTGCAGCAGCACCACTGAAATGCTAAATGACAAGGAAGGGTTCAGTCAACAACTTCTATGACAACTTCTACAACTACATTTTTTCTTCAGAACAAGTCTATTTTTCAGAACTACGTGATGCCCAAATATGTGAGATGGAAGAGCAAACCACTGCCTATTCTACACAGACTGCCCTCTGCATGCATAGAGGGTGGGTAGGGATCACCTCTGCATCCACAGTCCTTCCCTGATATCTGCAGTTTTCCTCGTTACATCTCTACATATGTGAATGGGAAGGCTTTGACTGGGACAACATATTATCCATTCTGCAAATCCCACAGGGAGTTAACTCCACAGGCAATATTACTTTTACCTACATGACTGAGCTGGAACCACTGTAACTGAGCTAGAATGGAAATCTGGATTTCTTTGAAGTTATTCTCTCTCCTGTGGACTTCCAGGCTCTGCTCCACCACTCTGCACTGGAACAACCCAGGAATCCCTTTGTCCTTCCACTGCCCTTACTTTTTCCTCCCAAACCAGATGAGTGATACGGCTCATTTTAGGCAGACATCTATGCAAAATAAAATCAAAAATATTAATTTCATGTCCTGGTTTGACTTTCTACATCAGAAATTTGTTCCTATGTGTAAGTAACAGACCACAAAGCTTAATCAAATAACCTGGTATCTCCCTTAAACAGGAGAAATGGGAAGATTTTTGAGATCCTGAAGAAAAGAGATGCCTCTGAAGAAGACCACAGGAGCTCTGACTGAGCAGAATTCAGTTCTCACCAGTAGCTGGTGATCAATGTTGATGATTTTGAAAGACACTAGAAGGATTTCCACAACTAAAAAGCATACAAGTATAAAACTTGCAAAGTACTGGACCTGGAAAATTTATCTTAATATAGAACCCACAGTGGTACTAAAAATACTGCATATGTAGCCAATAAACAGTTTTATATTATCACAAGAACAGAGAACAAGAGTGTCGAACCAGAAACATCCGTTTGGACTCTTATCTATTTGGTAACTGGCAATTCTATTCAAATAAGGCACAAATATTAGCCTTTTTAAAAGATCACTGATAGTAAGTGGAAAAGATTCTGTATATTACAGAGTAAAAAATGTACCTACAGTTAAAATCAACATATATATAAGACTAAGCTATTTCTGAACCCATACAAGGTTCAAAACCAAAAAACGACATACTATTTAATGATTGTAAACAAACTATGAGCTTTGTAAATAGTAAGGAAACAATGCAGCATAAGCACAGAAACATTTTGACTGAAATTAAAATAATTCTAAGTTGAATGTTACCATCTTCTATTTAATCTGTTTACTTCTTTTCAGCCTGCATTTTCACTCCATGAAGCAGTGAATTATTACTACAATGCCTCAATTTTGAAAGATTCCACTATCAAACTTTCAATTTTATGATCCTTATAAAAACTTAAGAATACTGGCAGTCTCACATGGCTTCCATATTTATTCCACAAAGCTGAGAATAGGACAACCTATGTTATTATTTGTTCAGTGTCTAACCCTCATGCAGAGCCAGTAAGATTTATGCCTGTACTAGACAGCCATTTTTGAAAATCACTTTCTGGCAGTGTTCCTGGACTTAGGTGTTTGATGGTTTTGAAAGTAATAATGGCCATAATTTCTGGTGATTTTTTTTTTTCTATTTTCCTCCCTAAAACATTGATACCTTTAGTAAGTGAAAGAAACAAAGCAACTTAGATTGAACCATTAATAGAAACATTATGTGAGGCGCAGAGGAAAAGAAAAGGTGAACCTTGAAATGCTCATCACAAAATGCAAGGAGATGAATGAGAAGGAGTGAGAAGTGCCAGAAACAGAAATCATTCAGAATAACAGAAATCATTCATGCCAAAGAGGGAAAAAAAAAAAGTTTCATGACTTAGAAGAGCAGCAGAACATTCCTCTCAGGCAGGTTTCATTTTATACCCATGTTCTATTTCTACCAACTTTACCACAAATATCCCTCAAAGCTGACGATTCCAATCTGCTGAAAATGATTAATTGTCTTTTCTGTCCTAAGCTGTTGTGGAGACAAGGTATGTATGGTGAGGTGGAAAAAGAAAGGACAAAGAGAATTTTAAAAATTAAAGAGCTGCTCCGTAGAACATTAAAAATGTTCAGACTTAAAATACCCAAGTATTCATCAGGAACACTGACAGAAGGAGGACAAATGCTTGTTCTAAATACATTTTACATCAGGACCATTTTTTCTCCTTCAGTGAATTTAGAAAGAAGTTTTTGGTTGTCCAACTTGGCTAAAATGAGTTGCATATATGCAGTCTCAAACTCAATCTGTAAATTTAGCTTTCTAGTGTTAGAAATCAGGCACAAATTATTTTTCCAACTATTAAACTGCAGAAAATAAAAAAAAAAAAATAGAAATCTATCAATTCCACTTACACTTTCCTTTCTGAGAATTTTTAGTTGAATTAGTCTACCTAGGGAAACTGATAATGTGTCTTTAAAGTGTCTTAGTTGTAAACAGAAGTCAATAAACGTCACATTATAATTCAGCACTTCACGTGCTTTATAGAAGTGAAAAAAACACGTGCTACCTTTTTGAAATCTGGAAGACAGAGCCACAGTTTTAGTTTGGAGTAAGTTCCAAGTTATAGTCACAAGAAATTCCTTAATCTAAAAAAAGTCTCCTTTCCTCCCCCCACCTTTGCTGAAGCAAATTCCTGCCACGGAAAATCATTATTGCTGTTTTGTAGATTTGCATTCATCTTCAAAGACAGTTAAACCCCTTCTCAAAAGATTAAGGCAATTATTATTCATTACAAATATTAACATTTGTACATTTCAGACAAATCAGATTGCTTGTTTCATTTCATGCTAATGGGATTAACATAGTACCTTCAAAACCTGGCTACCTTCAGGCGACACCCTTGCTGCTTAGAGGAAGCAAATGCTAGGAAGCACCATACATTTGCTGTATTTTTAACACAGAGACCAACTAGTACCTGATTTGAGAGTGCATTCATATATTTCGTTCCATTTTGTGGACCTAACTACAGCCTACAAATGAACTGAGTAAACACAGAAGCAGATGTCCAGTGGCAGAAAATGCATACTCAAGAGAATTATTTTTATAACTGAAGATCTCTTATTCCTTTTCAATTTTTTGGTTATCATGTTATATGGAGTTACATGGAGTCCTGAGTAGTCTCCCTTTAACATCTGATGGGAGTCAAGTTTCTCTTCTCATACTTTTCTTACGTTTTATTTCCACTGCTGTTGCTGGATAAGCTACCCTTTGAAATATTTAAACCATAGTGAAAAGCAGAATTCAGTTTACATAATGACACCACTTCTTGAAGAAGTCCACCTTCTTCTGGTGTTTCATCTCCTTCCTTCCCACCTCTCTCCCAAGGGACCAGAATGGATGGCTGTTGAGCAAGACCTGCTGGGAGGTGATCTTCTGAGGTATTGCTTAGTGTTTCATTAGGCTTTGCATATGGACAGGAAGAAAAGCCTGCTTTGAAACTTTCTAGGGAAGTAAACTGGGCACTTGGTCGTACTGGAGATAGGGATGTCAAACTAGTGGTGTCCATCCTGTCAGCAGTAAAGGTTTTGCCACTCTTTTCTTCTTCCATCCCTGAGAGAGATTCTCTCTGGCCAGCAGAAGAAACTTGCTTCCTTGGTGACGGGGGGAGCTGCTTCCCATGGAGGACACTGTCGTCCTGGCCCAGGTTCCACTCTGCCTGGTCATTAGCACTGCTGCAGAGCAGGGTGAGGTTGCTCTCACTAGGTGCATTTGACTTGTTCTGAAAGAAAAAACACGTGCTCACAGTTAATGTCACAAGAAACATCTCTACATTGGTATTTTTGAAACACAAGTACTGGAAGGGATTTCGTGTGTTCCTAAATCATGGATTCCCTTTGGGGCTCAGTGTTACAAAACAACTATCCCAGACACAATGCAAGGCCAAGTGTTTTTACATTTCCTCACAGAACACTGTCTCTCAGCCTAAGGACTGCCTCTGGTACCACAAAGAGGAAGGATTTCTGTCTCCTCTGTCCATTCAGTCTTGGCACAAGCAGTTTTGACAGTGAACAAAGACACATTTTTCTCGTTTGTACTCATAATATGAGAGGGAGTGGGACTAAAACTAAAACCAGATGGCATTTCCTCTTTGCTTCAGTAATTAATTATACCAATTTTCAATATGAAAGTTTTTTGGTCAAACAAAACTGGGCATTTTATTAATCTAACCCCTGTGTGACACTCATAATATACATTTTTACAAGCTTTATAAATATTTGCATCAGTATTCGCTGCTCCAGTAACAAATCTTCTACTATAGGATCCCTTTCAGCAAAAGTAAGTGTTGGACAGCTGATATGTGCTGGAATTCAAAAACACTAAGCTTTTTTGGCTAATACCACAGCAGTGACTTGGTGAGGGTTTTAAAACTGCAGGCAAGCAGTGTGTTTACACTAAAGGACCAGTGCAATTCTACCTAAAATAGGAACAAGGAGCCCTCTTAGAAAACTCTGGAGTACTATTCTAGCAGTGTTTCAGGTGCAATTACCACCTGGATCCCATGACTTAAATCAAGTAGGAAACATCATCATATCACTATGACTAGTCTAAGCCTACAAGGTGAAAATGAAAATGCCTTCTAAACCGCATTAAAAAATCCTAAACCAGCTCAAGGCATATCAGATTTAACAGCAAAAAAAATTTATATAAATATAATATTAAACTATTTGATTAAGTAAATCCTTATACTGTTGACAGCTCTCTATGTGGTTACTGCTTTAAGGGAAAAATACTGTTCCAAGATGACTTAGTAACCTGGACAATTTCTCGGCTGGTGAAAAACCATCATGCAGTGGCCAGCATGAGTGTACTGTTACATAGCCCTAGGAAGACACATCAGCAATTCTAAGGACTGTGCTGCAGTGTCTGAGCTGCATGTTGTTCGTTCCACAAGTGCAGGATTCCACTGTAAATGGACTTGGACTGGTTTTCAAATGAAAGCAGAAGACTAACCGCAGTCTTGTAATCAATGTCATCCATTGATCTAAAGAAATCCAGGCTCTTTGCTCCTGAAAGTTTTCCTTGATCTGAACTGTGTGTGCTCAGGGTGTCCAGAATCTCTCCAAGCAAGTCCATTTCTCCTTGACGCTGAGTTATTCCAGTTTCACCAGAACCATCACTATCATAAAAGTAAGCAGAAGCTTCTTCACTGTCTTCTGATGATAACCTGAAAACAAAACTTTTCCATCACAGAGGAACACAAAAGCCATTTCATTATAGCCACTTCTGAAAGGACACAGGAGAATGCATTTCAAGACCTTTGAATGGGAACATAAACCTGGAATATCTTTCTACTCACGAATCTTCCTGAACACAGGTACATGGTGTCGATGGAGATGCAGTTACCATTACCTGCCTCCTGGCCTAGCCAAACACTTTGTTCTAGTGGCAAGATTCTCTTACTGCAACTCTTCCTCCATCACATGGGCAGATTTACTGAAGTACTGCCTATCTGCAAGGAGAACTGGTGCTTTTCTCTCTTATTTCCTCTCTTGTTCATTGCAATATCCTTACCTCAGACCCCCATTCTGCCACAGTCTTTTTCTACATCTATCTATACTGCTACAAAGGCTGTTTTCCATGGCTCACTGTTTTCATTATATCCTTTTAACACTTCACTAGCTCCCACCTCCCTACTATACCACAGCTTAAGCTGCTTGATTTTGCTTCCAATGTCCTTTCTGGTTTATATCCAGATGTTCTATATCAAAAATCAACTCCTAAATTCAGAAAATGCCTCAATGCAGCTTAAGCCTCAACTTACACTTTTCCTTTAGTTCTCATATAGGAAGACCTTGATATAAAACTTCCAAGGCATTATTTGTCTTTCAGACCCTTCAAAAAACGTCCCTTTGTCATGGCCACAACACAAGCTTTAAAGAATAGATTAGCTGAGGTCACTGCCCAGCATGTTGACCAATATTTCGCTGTTTCTTTCTGTATGTAGTCTTTTTATCTGGAGGCTGTGAAGACTGAGGATTATGTCAAGCTCTTCTGGACACTCTAAATAATGAGAAGATGTAATACCCTGTCCCTCTTTTTAAAGCAGATTTAAATCCTAAACTACTTGACATCATCTAGATCAAGAATTGAGCTAGCAGCCTGGACAGGAGAAAGATGTGTCACTTGAACCCCACTTTGCTGAATAACACTGGTTACCCTCTCTCCTGTACATATGTAACACATCCAAACTGGCTTCTTACTTGCTTGTTCTCTCAATTTCATCATCGTCATCTTCATCCAAGGCAAAATCCTGGTTACTGAGGCGCTGGTTAAAACGAGTCTGGAGGAAGGACAATTAACATTATAATTTTGTTTATTTTTTCTATTTCAGCATTACTTATTCGGTGACCAGCTGCCACTATACTCATTAGGGCTTCTGAGCACTTGATGAGGAAAACCACATATTGATCAAGTCTTGTAAAGGTTGTTCAAGTCCTCAAGCATCACCAATTAAAGAGAACCATTTCTCTTCATGGCCTATGGAGGGCCTCCTTATTTATGCAAAGCCTGGAGTGCCTTATTATTTATGCAAAGCATTGATTAGCAAAAGACTGGATACTGGAGGAAAAGCATCACTCAAGTCTACCAGCTACCCCTTCTTGAAAGCACATCACAAAAAGCACCATGGTTTAGTACTTTCTGGTAGAAATATTTGCCAAGCTTTGGTTCATGTGGTCTATCGAGCATGAAGAAAAATTGATTTTTGAAGTAGCAAATACAAAGAAAGTTGGGAGTCTCTTTACACAGCTATGTTTATGTTATGGTGCTGTACAGGACTGCAGAGTAAATAACATCCAGATCAGAAACTCTGCACTAAGAATGCTTTTGTGCAGGATAATTTACTGTGGATTACAATTAATTCCAACCCAGTGCACACTCAGAGCACCCCAAGAGGACTTTGCATGGAGAAGCTGGTGTGCTGTAAATTCACACATTTCTGTACAGAATACTCACCTATTACATCACATTATTATTCAGCAAACAAAAATAGGCTAAAGAATTCCACAATAATTGGAAAAAAAGTCTCTATCCTGACCAGAACATTTAAATCAGGAACTTCAGTCACTTGTACTTCGCAAATCACTGTCTGCAGGACTATACATCTCTTATACTTGTTTTGTTTCAAAAACTTTTTGTATAAGAAGTTCAACTATACTGGCAATCAATGTACTGAAGAGATTGTGAACCCTGGATAGCCACTAATAATTTAAAGACATATGGATGGAATTTGTACAGAGGGAAAACAGCATTAGCTAACTTCGAGGAAAATCATACTCAAGAAAGAAGTGCTACTGCCCACATCTCATCATGCAGTTCACCAAATGCCTAAACCTGCAACAAGGCCCTGATGGGGAAGAAATATGGCCTTAATTTCAGACTACAAGGAGCTTGAAAATCTCAAACTGTGAGGATTTCAGTATGTTACCTATTACAGATGTTGTCAGTGTTCTACAAATACCAGGACGCTCTCTGTAACTTCCCCCCCCCCGCCATTATTTACAGGAATGTCTCAGTATTCACTCTTTAGAGACTGAGACATTTCTTCTTGTTCAACAAGAGAGAATTTAATTAAAGCAGCAAGTTTTGATAACACTTTCCAGAGTTCTTTGCCCTCAAAGAGGAAACATATGGTTCTTTATGTGTTAAACCAAGTAATAGTTGATGGAAAATGAGAGAATTATTAGAGTATTACAACCCATCAAACAACCCTAAATAAGATTCATTTTGAGCAAAAGGTATAGGATGGAATACAGAGAAACAAACTATTTCTAACTCGTTCATATTTTTGTGAGTTCATCATGTTGTTCCCATCACTGTTACAATCAATCATTCTCCTGCTTGTAACTAAAGGGAAGTGAATCACACTGTTAGCTGATACTGGTGATTGGTTATCTTACTGATCCCTGCCACAACCACAGTCACTGGTTTTGGTTTAAAAGTTGCAGCTTTAAGTATTTTTCTTCACTGGGAAAATTAAAATACTTTGTTTGTATAACACTGGAAATTAACCACTTCCCCAAGAAAATTCTGACATGACATTCATTGTAATTCAAGCTCTAACCTGGAACTGGCTCCTGGAGGGCAAAATCCTGTCTGCCTCTCTCATTTTCTTCAAATTTGCATCAAAATTAGATGTTGCCATCACATTTACTCCTACTAACATAAATATGAGATTTTGCAGGGAAGAAGATTCTTTGAAATGTTGAGAAGTTGCAGAGAACAAAATGGAAACTGACACTCATTCATCTGTAGAGGAATTAACTCTGCCAATGGAATAAAATTCTACAAGGTAACACTTGCTGATTTGTTGAAATAATAAATAATATTTCAAAGAGGGCAGATATCAAGCTTCAAGAAAAAAGGGGGAAAAAAGGAAAAAAAATTGTGTCTTTGAGAAATAGGAGCTTGCAGTGGCCCCTCAGAACATCTATGAACAGTAATATGCAAGTGTGCTAGTGAAAACACGAATAATCATATAAAGGAATGTGACAGACAAGTTGATAAACCTAAAACCTCCCTCCAAAACAAGAACTCCTAGTTCCTGATGGTCAAACTCTTTGAAAAAATGGTTTTGTTACCAATTTAAATGATTAGAGGTATATTATAAATCATACAGGGAGACTTTTAACAACTAAACCAAATAAAATGGGATTTACATACAAAGAAAAAGATCTGGGGGAAGGGAAGGGAAGGAAAGTATCTGGCTGTAAATAACTACCTTCTCCAGCATTTACAGCTCTGTGAGCTAACCACGGAGACAACAAGCAACACATGTTTTTGAATAGGTGACTTTCCTTTAGGAGCTGTAATAAAAACGACTGCAAGGGAGGGGTATGTCCAGACTACTTTGCAAGGAACGAAAAAGAAAGAAAGAAACCCTTAATAAATTTCAAAAGGAGAGCCATAAAACTTTTTCAATGCTCCACTAGGCAAAGTGACAGAGTATGTGCACCTGCAAAAGCTGTCAGAGTCATTTAAGAAGTCCTTCCATTACTGACGTACCCTGCTGTTTGCAGTTATTTAAGCTTTTAATTTCTGTCTTTTCTGCATTTTGAAGTGTGTAACCTTTTTTATACCCCTTCATGAAAAAAGGACAGACTTCTGCTTCCTTCCTGATTAGCATTCTAATAACAACCAGACCATTTAAATTTATTACCACAAGAAATGATATGGCAACGGTCCTTTCTTGCTGCACCAGAACTTTATAAAGTCTTAATAGACTGCTGTCATGTTTATTTCTATAAAATAAAGGAACAAACTTCTTTAAAGTACCTGGTTGTTTGGCTTCTTCCAAACAGTTCCACTTAGATATTAAATCTATTACTTAATGTATTTACTTTATATCATAACAAGAACAGGGATTCAACTTCTGCTGTTTCAAATTTCTCTCATCTTCCAGCACATGGCATCTCTCATCTCTTATTTTGCTTGGAATGTAAGAGCTGAGCACACTTAAACACGAGCTTAAACATGTTCTCCACAAGCTGGTGTGAGGTTATACATCCTTTCTGTATTCACCATATCCATCCTCTCTGGTTGCTGCCCTGCTTCAAAATCTCCTTCTGTAAGTAGTCTGCAGCCTATACAGACTGGAACCAATGCTGACCACTGAAATAAGGGAAAGGAGCTGACAGTATAAACACAGCAGAACCAAACAAAGGGAGAGTCAGTCCTTAAACTGTTCTCTTCTGCTTGCTGGTAGCCTCACAAAATGTACTACTTTGGAATAAAAATGCCAAAATACATGGATGCTAAAGGATTTAAATGGAAGATGGTTATATTCTTGATTGGGCATGAAAGTCAATCTTTGAAATGTCAGCTTTTTATATAATGCTAGACCTTTCAGATGTCCAGCTTTTGGTAATGTGCGTATTGATTGGTACTAAGGCAGGAAGTTTAACAAAGCTGCTGCTATTAATTACACTCAAAGTGAAAAACAAATAATATTTTGATAAATGGCAGCACGAATATAATTTCACATTCACTGGCTACTCAATACATCACCACATATAAAGTCTCAAAAAAAGAAAAATATATACCATGGTTTAAATCTGTGAAGTACTGTTTCCTTTTCCTTAAAAATTTAGAGATCATTCATTCAGTATGAATGAAATACAAGACCACGGTTATTTATGATTCAGTATTTTATTTTACCCATTCTCCTCTGCAACCAAATCACAGACATAATTATGGCTCCATCCAGTAGGGCAGCAAAAGATCTCTCAATCAGACTTTCCAGTAAAGCACAACTTGTCGCCCTCCTTTCCGGTTGAACACTGTGACCTAAAGCCATGACTCACAGGAAGGTGCTCCTCATTACACTCCCCGAGAGCTGAGACTGATGAAAGAAGGAAAGCAGAGACAGAAAAAAAGTACAGATTCTAATCAAGAATGCTCTGATATCAGAAAACTGTCCCGGATATAAATGAAATAGATACTACCAGAAATATGTGTATGGGCACAGTGCTTTGAAATGCCAAGTACACTTTAATGCCTCAGAGATCTCCAGTGACTATTGCAGTTATAGGAAACCCTAATACCTATGCTGAGGTAGGATTTATTTTAAGTATGGATGATAAATTTGTTGAGATACTTAGTCAAGGATAGCACATGTAATTACTTTTGTTCTGAATTACTGTGATGAAAAATGAACAAGCTCTCAGCTCCCTACCATTTATGCATGCTAGACTCCTGAATACAGGTATCTTTTGAGAATTGTGTAACGCTGCTTTTCCTTTTCAACAATTAATCATGCTTCCGCAAATATTTTTTCAAAACTAGTTACGTTTTGCTCCAAAACAACAAGCAACCTTCCACTCTCCCTGAGGAATCCTGAGACCCCTTTTTCCTCAGGAAGCCTGAGCCCCCCGAATCAGCCTGAGGCCCCACACTGCCCAGAGTGAGGCACTCCCAAGAGCCAGATCCCGCTTTTCTCAGTGGCACCGAGGCCATTCTTAGCACCCCTCCCGATTTCAGCTGATGATGCACCATGGCACTGTGCCACACACCATCCTAGCTGCAAGGAGTGCACCATCCAAAGGCAGCCCGGCTCCACTTTAATTGGCAACAAGCAGAAGTGTTAGTCTTTTAAAATAGGACGTGGAGATTTGCAGTGCCATTTGCAATAACTAAAGCCAGCAGCTCATTTTTTTGTGCATGATTTTAAGAATCAGATTCACCAGGCAGAATTTGCAGTTACAAGAACGGAGAAACAGATCACTTATTTTCCCTTTTCTAATGGTTATTAATGTCCTGATGTACACTCAGTGATTAGACAGAAGGAAAACGGCAGAATGGAGGGCTGAGAGGGTCACAGTGGACAGAAGAGCAGGAAGATAAGGGAGAATGTGTGTCAGAAAAGAAAAACTAATCAGTGTCCAAAGCCACACAAATGTTTATATGAACAAAACCAGAGAATGGAACATGGATTTGAGGGAACAAGAAAGGCAAGAGACCTGTAAGTAACTCAGGTGCACAGCGTGGTACTTTAGTGAACCAGAACAGCTGTAAATCCAGTTTATTTGGCTGGAATGTGCTATCTATTTGATACAATTCCTAAGCAGATAAAAGGGAGACTACTGGTTAAACTGATCTTTTGGGTAAAATGTGCATCATACCCTTACATCAGCAGAACTATCTGACGGTACAATCACTGCTGACAGCACCAGTTGCTAATCATGTCTGACTGTCTCAGATGAAAACTTACCAAAAACACGTAAGTTAAAATGTACAACGTGGATGTGATGGTGAACACAAACATCCTACACCTCCAGACTTCAGCAGCACCAAACCCTGTCCATCAGACCGATGGACTGTGGAAGATCCTATCTGAGGGAAGCTCCATCTGAAGCTTGAAAACAGACCAATCACATTGGCAAGGAAAAAAAGACTGTGCCTTAGAAATATTGACTCCAAGCACATTTCTACACTGTCTAGGGATCCCAAACAGAAGAATTACCAAGGAGGAGTTGCTCCTCCTGTTTGACACCAGTAGGAGTCTTCTGCTCAATACATAAGGTCTTTCTCTGCAAGGTGCTGTGGAATTTGGCTGGCACTTGGATTTAGATGTTACTAATTTCAGCTATTTTAGGGCCCAAATTAGACAATTAGCAGCAAGAGACAGGCATCATCAGGATGCAATCAAGATTCTAGGTGGGCTGGGCTGCTCTTCAGTCATGCCCCTCTCTCCACTTACTGCAGAAACAGCCCAAGGCAGCACTCTGCTAACTTCAGCATTTCAGAAGTATCTAAAATTAGACAGGCTGAATCTGGACTCTCACATTCAGAGATGCTGAGATCCCTGCAGGAAAAGATTTTCCTGTTTCTTCTATTTCTCCCTCCTTTTGCCTCCAGACAAACTTTCTTCTTTAATTGAACTTTTTTTTTTTTTTTCTTTCTTAAGTATAGGAATATAATACAGAGAGGAAGAAAATGTTAGGGAACGTAGAGTACTGGAGCTGAAGTTTTAGATGTGAAGTGGTGCTCTTCAAACCTTCAAGCCAGAAGGCAAAAGCAACATGGAAATCAGGACACAGGTTCCAGCTGTTGTCTGATGGCTCTCCTGGCCTCCTGATTTAGTGGAGCAAAACTATGACTCGTGGATGACAGAAGATAACACAGCAAAAGAAAGTAAAAGATACCACTGCTACATTTTGTCAATAAATTCTCCTGATGAAAAAATTAATCTGGTTATTTCAATTAAATAGTGAGGACAGAAAGGTTCACCCAGTTTGAAGATACTTTGCAAGACAGCGTTCTTCTCTGAGATCCTTCAGCAAAAGGAAGCAGTGCTAGACACAGCAGTATGGTTCATTTGTTTGCAGAAGAAAGACCCTCTGAAAGGCTGCACTTCTATTTATTATAAAACTTAAAGAGGGGGGCTACAATAGGCAGGAAAAGCATCTGCAAACTTTTTGCTTGTATAGATTTTTCTTTCAGTAGGATAAATCAGAGGTAGATATGCTGATGACTTTGCCCTGAAAAACCAAGCGTTCCACAGGGTAACAAAAAATTCCAGAGCAACTTCCTGACCATACCCCATCTACCTTTTCTATTAAATTGGAATAATGGTAATTAGTGAAGAGATTTCTCAAGTGATTTTTACAGCTAAACTCCAAGACAAGCAGCCACAAGGCTGAGAGTGGTTTATGGGTGCAGAACAAACAGCACAACTCTGCTGAGGACAGTCACTGTCACTGTTTAGTGGGAAGCAGGGACAGGTTTCAGCAATCTTGTAATTATACCTCTACTTGGGAGCTTCTAGTCCCTATTCCTGAAAATAGTATCATGCATAATACACAAAACCATCTAAATGCCTAATTTGCACAAAATCCAGGGGCAATTTCACTTAACACAAATAAAGGAAGTACCCCTTGATTTGTAAGAGGTCTGCATCAGGCAAGGCTTGCAGAGGCAGAGGATCCCCATGTGCTCTGCCACTTTGGAAAGGAACTGGAGCCACGAGAGGGCACTCTCGTAATCTGCAATTTGAATTTTGGCTGCCTAGCTTTTTCATTTTTAATTAAAAGGAAATCTGACTGTTTTGCAGAATGAAGAGATCTTACTTGACACAACAAGACAAAAGATTTTTCTCCAAATTAAAGGAAGCTAATGATATCTACAATATTTTCACATTACACCACATTAGCTAAAGAAACAGAATTTACTGATCAACCAATGCTTACTTCAAAACTGCATTTTACAGAAGCAAAATGTGATTTACATTAATACTGTTCATGACATCTTTCTATTTATAACATTTCAGTCAATGAGGGTAGAAGAAACCTCCAGCAACAGAACCAATGTTATATGTGGTTGGTAGGCATAGATGTGATCTCAAGCACATTGTCTGAATACAAATACAGGTAAATGCGCTTAATCAGATTTATGTTTCTGAAATCATTTTGGGGCTGACCATGGATATTTTTTCTAAAAGATATTCAGTCATCTTATACAGAATATGTATATTCAGCACTGCTTATCACTGCATTATCACAATCTCCTCTCTTATTTTCCTGAGAAAAGAAAAAAAGTCTTCAGAATAGCCACTCTCACCACCTTTTTCAGGTTAGGAGGGTAATCAGTTACTAGAAGGCCTCTGTAGCTAATGATTATGTCATTTATTTTACTGGCCATTGTAGGGATATTGATAAATGGGGCACTCTTGAAGGTAAGGTTATTCTGAACACATCTTCCTGCCTGACACTTGCTGTGTCTGTTGAACAGATGCCAAGCACACCTACTGCAAGCTGAATTATGTATTGTATAGTCTCTAGAACATACTTAATAAAAGTGAAAAAGCTACATTTGCAATATGCTTAAAAAAAGAAAAAAAAACAAAAAACCTCTCCTCTGTTAGAGAACACTAAGAAGAAAGTTTAGTCTAACTTGATTTTTATTAGAAGTGTTTTAAAAACCTTCTTAGACACTGTATTTGGATTCTGCAAAGTCATGGTGAGTAGTTCACTTGGTATCTTCAATAGAGGAACATTTAAAGCAGTGCTGAGACACAGTGATTGGTAAATCCACCCTTAGAATCCACATGCCTATTTCCAATACAGATGGAAGGTAGTAGGTGCCTAAAGGTACAGGTAGAACATACATTTTTTGAGACACAAGGGGCATTGCTAATTTACTAACTGCAAAGGGAACTGGTAGTTCTTATCTGGTATTTTGCTAATCTTCCAGCGTGTTTTATTTGCCATGAAATGTATTATGACTGTTGATATCCTGACATGGTCCATTTTCAACAAGCTACCCCAACACCTGATATAACAGTAAAATTACAAAGATCATATTCATGAAATCAAACCGATCTTCCTGGCATTCTAACCAGGATCATAATAAACATGCTCTCTTTTTAATTATATATTAATTTGGAACAATTTTACAGAGCTCCTACTGCATTTAGGTCCCTGTGTACCCAGAAATCTGCATTACCTGGGAGAATACAATGGCACAGAATTAAAACAGATTATGCAAAAAGCGAATGCTCCATAGTCTAAAACATGCCCTGCTGCACCTTGCTCATCAATAGTTAAAGGAACTCAGCGGTATCATTCACAAGATACTGCAAACAGAGCCTAAGCCATCTTATGCTTGCATTAACTTTTATTTCAAAAATTTTAGCTGGTTATTTCTTGTATCTTCTACATTCCTAATTAATGTAAGAGATGAAACATACCCAAGACATATTATTAGCTCTAGGCATGAAACAGTTAACAGCAGTGCACATGCCAAGGTTTTAATAAGGCTTAACAATAAAAAGCTTCAATCCTCCACTTTCACTAGATTTTGTTGTTGTGGTTTTCCCTTGCTTAGGGCAATCCATCTGTTAATGTTGACTTGCAATATAGCTAAGCTCACACATGTCTGAAGAGCCTGGGAGAGCGAACCTGAGCAGGAGCAAGCTCCGATGAATAGCGCGGAGAGGGAACGGCGCGTCTCGGGCACAGACTAATTGTGCGCACACGCGCACGCACACGGGCACGGACCGGTGCGCTCCCCTCAGCTCCATCTTCTAGGAAACACTTTCAAAATGCAAATTATAGGAGGGCAAGATGAGCGCTTCAGTTTGCAATAACGCATTCAATTATTTATCCTCTGGTTAGGTTTTGACAGCTATTTCAGATGCTATAATTTTTTTTTTTAATTTATTTACTGCTGATTTTTCTTAAGCCTATTGCCAATCTGGAAAAGAAAAAAATACAATAAAGCCACTATGACAGCAGTGATAAAGCTTAGTAAATATTCATTGTTAAAAATGGCTCTGCACTGTGACCAGTGCTGGTATTCTCCCTGGGCCAAACTGGCTCTGTTTTCAATAAAACCAGAGAAGTATCCTTTCCCTTGAGCCCTGTTAGGCTGAGGCTGCAGTTGGAACTGTCATCCTCACACAAAAGCAAAGGGGTTGGGTTTTACAAACGCAAAGCCTAATTGGGAGATCTTCATGGCTGTACCCTTGACATTTATTAAAGCCTCATCAACGAAACAGGAAATAACCATACTAATTAGCAGACCCATATACAAACTCCTGTTTGTTGGGGTAAAAGCAGATTCACTTCCTATTGTAAAGGAAACATCCTCTCAGACCCCCAAATCCTGTTATGAATAAATTTTTAAAATTATCTTTCTCAGTAAAGCAAACTTTCATATCTTACATAACTTTTCAAAGTATGCTTTACAGCATCTAGGGTAACTCTTAGTATTTGTTTCCAAGATGTGGAAAAGGAAAAGCTCAGTGCATACTTCTAAGATGACATAAAATATGACACCAAATTCTTTGTATTTACAATTATCTAAATGTTTCAGTAGGGAAGAGATACTAATAAAGAGCATTATTTTGGAAGCAGGATGACCATTAAAAGCAATCGCTCTCTCTTGTGCATTGTTTATCTAGGTTTGGGGTGGGTATTACAGTACACCAATATAACAACTTAATCAGTATCTGGTCCTTACTTTAAATATGTATCAAATTGCCTGAACTCCACATTAACACTAACCTTATACTGATACAGCCACTGGTGAAGATAATTTTAGAGAGCTGGGTGAAAAGTGTCATTTGCAGGATAAAGACTACCAAAAAAAGGATTAAATCTGACAACAGCACTCTGAATACCACTTCTTTTAAACAGTAGGTTCAGTACTAGATCAAACATGGTCTCTCTCATATACACGCATTGTGAATACAAATATATATTTTTATTTGGACATAAACTTTGAAATCACCACTTATTAATAAAGAACTTATGTTATCTTATTCAAACACCAAGACCAAAAATAAAAACAAGAGTAGCAACAGCAGACTTATTTTTCAGAAGTCTTTTGGTTTGTTTGCTTTTGGGGAGGAGGAAAAAGAGAATTGCATGAATGAGAGGTGAAGGAATTCTTGGAGGGCAATCTCCATGTGCCCCTTCCTGCCCACTGGGTTCACGTGACATTTGGGACAAGAGCTGGGGAGAAGACACCTTTGGTTTGGAGCAGGGCAAACCTGTGAGGCTGTCAGTTCCCAGCTTTGTTGGTAAGTACACCCCATATAAACACGTGTATGTCTGTGTGTGTACACATGCATTAACATCCATGTGTATGGATGCATGTAAAAAAAGCCAGGCACACATCTGCACTCCTGCCTTGTTTGCAAAGCTAAAGGACAACTGGTAGAAACAGCAATGATTACAGGATTTAGCACTGTACAGCTGCAAATACACAAAACTACAGAAAAAGTTCAATTGCTCTGTCTGAACACACGCCTTCAAAAGAAATCTTTAATTGTACCAAGGTGAATTATATTCCTTTGTATCCCTAGACTCCTGTACATAACAATAGGCAGCACTACCATATCAGTGAAGCAGAAAGTCTTTGTATTATTTATAACCCTACTAAAAATAATGACTTAATACTAATGTACAATTACACCATAATTTAGCAATCATCTGCATCAGTTCTATGTTGTATTTCAGAAACTTTTTATTTACTACTGATAAAAACTAATTAAAATCAAATTGATTAAATAGACAGCCCAGATTTTTATTTTTGCAGTACCTAGAGCAAAAAATAAATGTTGTTAGATCAGTTGGACTGAATTTATATACTTAATTCTCATATTAGGAAAAAACAGGCATTAAAAATCCACATATATTAAAAACATGCAAAAACAATACAATGTAAAAATAAATACCCATACATTGAAAATACCTACATACACAGGTAAATATTTGCAGGAAAAAAAAGGTGTTAGAAAAACTGCTTTGTTTATATTTTTTAAATAAAACAGTCAAAATGAACCCAAAAACATTAAAACACTTGCCAAAGTTGAGACATTACACCTGTTACTTCAAATATAGACTAGAAAGGATTAGAGAACAAAAGCCAAGACACTGGCACTGCATGAACTAGCTGACTTATTAACAAAATTATAAATCATAACTATCTGAGCAAGGTTAAAGGCCATATGACTGCCACAACAATTGATTAGCAACACAAAATCAATATGCCTTAAAATAAAAGAGAGAGGTTAATATAGATCTATGAATTGACTAGAATGTATTTTTGTGAGAAGCCTTTCTCAAAACCAGTATTTAAGAATGAAATCTCAGACCCATACTTACAGATCTCCTGTTCCTTCCCCTCTCAACAGGGATAAAATAGAAATAGCATTTTTCTTCTCCATACAAGCAGTGTAGCAGTATTTCTATAAACATAGCCTTTTAATCACACTATCCAAACACAGGAAAATCATCTTGGAAACAGATTCACAAACACACTACTGTAAGCAGCAAAAAAAATTCCCTCTATGTAGGTGAACACAAACAGAAGTTTCAGGTGTCTTACCTGTGCCAGTCTTCGTTTTTCTGAGCTTGTTCTTTTGTCATAATGCGATGTGTAGACGGGAACGGTCTGGACTGCACCAGCACTGCAAGTTCCATACTCCTCCTCACTCTCCTATGCAGCAAAAGAGATTCAAATTCCTTTATTTATAATCATTATATACAAACATACCCTCCATATTATGCATGCAGAATGCACTCAAAATTATCTTGCCACAATCTATTACTGTCATGAAAATACCATCTGTAGTAAGAAAATCAAAATTAACTTTTCAAAACACTGGATTACCAACATTGTCATTAAAAGTTGAACTGTTGAAATGTTTTTGAAATTTTTCTTAAAATAGCATAACAGGTATCCAAAAAATGGTTCCTTCTCTGTACAGAAAAATCTTACATGGAAGCAAAATTCCAAATGGGAAAAGCAGCTGCAAAATGCCTAAACCATCTTTTCTGATAGTTTGTGAGGTTCCTTTTGCAAACACTGCTATTGTTCATGTATCTTATGGAACTAAAACTGGACAACTGCACCTCCTGAAATACACTGTACTGCAAGAATCTCCCTTCTCAAATACTCAGCTTGAAGCAAAGGCTTTGACTGTGATATCAAAGCAATCAACTTTATGAAAACATACATCCTCTTAATGTATCTTTGAAGACCTCTGTTGTTCTATGATAAAATATGCAAACAATAAAGAGATTATTCAGTGGATGCATAGAATGACAGATAGTTGCCAGAGGGCTCGTTATGAAAAATGTATTGTTGAACAAAGGGCTAAGCATATTTCAAAACTCATTAAAAACACAAATCTCATGTGATTTGTAAAGTATAAGCTTCAAACTGATACAGGAAGCAGTGTAAGAAAGTAAATAAAGTGTGCTACATACCTTGTGTTTTAACTTACTCTTCACTTCTTTTATTCCTTGCCTCGCCTGGTTTTTTGCCTGAAGAAATAAAAGGACTTAAATTGCTCTGCAAGACACTGGCTGTAGCCTTATGATGCCATACTTATTTTGCCTTTTTTTAAAACACCTGGTGATATAGAGAAGGGCAATAACCTTTATCACAAATTTCAAACATGCACTGGCACTGTATTTTTTTATATTCATGATTTCTCCACAAATTTAAAGAATTTTTTTCAGTACATCCATGCCAGTGCTATGAAAACATACATACTCAAAAATTCTCCATTATTACTAGGGACAGGCTAAGAATGGTCATGTACATAACTCCTTTATTTGAAATGCTCCTTTATATTTGAAAGGTTATTTTAGCAATAAAGCATGTTGAAAAAATGTTAAGATTTTTAAGATGACTGCTACAGTGTTCCAGTCTGGCAACTTGCAGGGCAACATCAGCCTTAAGAGAAATGAAGTGATTCCATATGCAGATGGAGATTTTGCCCAGTGTTGCTGAACAGCACAGTGCTGCTATTTAGGGGAAAATTCTGTATGCATTAAAAGTGGCAGACAAAAATCACTGTTGCATAGAAAACAGCCAAGAATATTCTTCAATACAGAAAGGCATTATCAATATGGGATACCGTGTTGTTAGGCTAAAAAAAATGACACAGAGAGAGAGAAGGGGGGAGAAGGAAACAAAATAAAAGATGGGGATATAACACCCAAAGCCCTAACAGATAAAAAGTTGTCTTTCCTACACAAATATGGGAAAAAACGACAAAAGTTTTCAAGGTTGTACTGAAAACAGGAATTTTAAAATACATTCAAGGGCATAAATATCTGAAAGCCACCTATTTTTCTGCGGTTTTTTGTACATGGAAATTCAGAAAAAAAAAAATTGTCTTGAATCAAGAGGTCATAGAGTCTTTTTGATCCTTAAATCATACATCCATAAGCTCAGTAACAGCACAATGGGGTGCCATGTACCAGATGCTAACCTGAAAGTCACTTTAAACTTTCCAGATCCTGCTCACAGCATTTGGAAGAATTCTGGAGTGCTTTGTTCTAACTCTGAGGGATGGTACCAATGACATTACTCAAAGCTCCCAATCAGTTATGTGGCAATTAAGAAATGCATATTTCAGTCCTCTGGTAGTAGGATCCATAAAGGATAACAATGTAAGAAATTAAATGGGGTAGAAATATGTATACCATATACATAAAGATCCTCAGAAGTTTACTGTACTTTCCTGGCATATACAGAAGTTCACTTTGAAGAACCTTTACTATCAAGGGCATAATTATCAAAATTGAAGGCTGAACCACAGTCTAAGATAGTGCAAATGAAGAAGAATAATTTGCAGATGAACCATTTTTTAAATTATAAATGAGTCCATGAATATGAAGTATATTTAATTTATTTACCTGTTTCTCTCCACAACTGCTGTGTTTTTCAAGTGATGTACAATTAAGAATTCTGTTTGAAAACTTTACTTAGAATACTCTAGCACAGACTGATTTACTGATTTATTCAGGACTATTTATAATGCATCCAGCTAGTGAAACATTTGGAAAAGCACAAAGGAAGCCAAAAATCTTTTCCCATGTATTAGAAAAGCAACTTTAAAATACTTCTCAGTTCATTTTTTCTATTGCTGTTTTACCATACTGCATAATACAGTATAATCTCACATGCGTCATGGGGTAGGCAGTCTTGGAAAAACAAGATCTTTTATGATGAAAAGTATAAGCATCAAACCCAGTTAAACATGAGTATTCCACTATCATTTTTAAAAAGGAGCAGATGATTTGCTGCACACATTACTGATGCTTTACCACATCTCAACAGTGCAGCACTTACTGCCAAGTGAAATTACAGCTGTGTATCAAATACCTAAATGATATTCAAATAAGCTTCTAGTGAGTATGAGGACTGAAAGAAAACCAGCACATTGATGCTTTTATAAAGTCTATTTTTATGTACAAGCTATCTAGAAGACTCTGAATCAACTCTAAATCCTAGTGCTATATGAGAAAACAAATGAAGCTGAATACTTTCTACAGGCTGAAGTACTTTTTTGCAATTTATTTATTAAATGCTTAGGTTTTTCAGCATTCAGGGAGAATGAGAGGTTGTCGGAAATTGCAGTATTTTTATGTATTATTTATTTGAAATAGATGATCTTACAAATTTATATGCTGTTTTCACAGCCGGAGTGGCTTTGGTCATTGCTGTGTTGATCAGTGCACTGCCTTTCTGAAATACACAAAAAATGTATTTTAGTAACATTTTAACACAAGGCAAACCTTAAGACAACAGCAAGGAAAAATAAACAGTGTGCTGTGAAGAAGTAACAACCTTCCTTTGAAAGGGGCAAGAGCAAGCACAGCTGTGTTTCCTCCCCAGCCTGCTGTCTGCAGCTACACAAGGGTTACAGTACGTCATTCCACAGCTGACACATTTATCAAGGCACTCCAACAGAATGATGGATTTTCGGTCTTCATTCACTGTTACCATTTCAAAATCAATTCAGAAGTTAGGCTATTTTTCATGTGTTCCTATCATATTTATTATGCAACTAAAAAACACTTTGACCTGACAGGAAGAACTATCTCGTTTAATCACACAAGAATTCTCTTAATCTAAAATAATACATTTTATTAATGCTGCAGAATAACAAGGTTATACCAAGGGTCTTCTGCTAGCCAAATTGCACAAATCCATATTAACAAAATTGCTATTTACTAGAAGCGATAAGCTTCATATCAAATTGTCACACCTAATTCAGAGTTACGGAATGCAGTGTGATACAGAAACCAATGAAATCTTTGACTAGACAGACATAAAAACCTTATGCATTTTGGCATTTGTTTTGTGTATGGGAATTTTTTTAGTTCTTCAAGGAAAAAACTCAAAAAATTTTTGTATATACTATAGACTTGGTATTTCTTACAAAATGTACTTACATCTTTGTCACAAATGAACAAACTTTTACCATTACACAGAAGTAAGGAAAAGGATGGAGACCTAAAAGACAAGGTGGCCAGTATAATTACTTAACCAAGTTTATACCTTCACTGTATGCATCCACTGCTGATAAGATCTTGAATTTCCTGAAAGAGAAATGCCAAATTAGCACAATCAAACATACATTCAATATTTTAAATGTTGCAACACGCTTCATTATCAGAATAAAAAATGTACTTAGAGGATTACCTATTCAATTAATTCTTTCCAGATAGACAAGGAATGTGAAGATAAGAGTATATGTACACTAAGAAAGAAACCCAGGAATCTTTTATTGCTTCTTGTCTGTTTCCTTTGTAAAAGCTTATGTTTCCACCACACAAAGTTTTTTATTCCAATTTAGTTAAAAGAGAAATTAAAATGATGATAAGGTAACACAATTCTAGAAAGTATAAAAAGAAAAACACTAACTCAAAGGAACAAATAATGTATTAATTGCATTCAAGCATAATGATCCCTCTGGGCAAACTTTCAAACATAACAATGACATGGACTCCAGAAGGTACCATACCAAGGAAAAAAGAGAAAAGTCTAAGGGTTATGTCACAACTGTATATTCCTGTGCAGAAAAAAATCCTTTTAAATTATTAACTGTATCTACTTTCTTTCAGAAAGAAAAGCCTCTAAAGGCGAGTGAGAGCTACGGACTTCTGTAGGACCACTGAGGACTAAACTGGCCACAAAGGAGCACGTTAAACTCTACTTGATGAAGAAGTCAATACTACCTCCCAAAGGTGCTTCAGCTGAACAACAAAGATTAGGTCCATGATCCCTGAGAAAGCTGTAGAGTACATCAGTGACTTGAATACTCCAGTACTGTGAGCTGCTACTGACCCCATACACAACACTCACTTTGACAAGAATGCTCCAGTTTCAAACACAGTTTGACCATGTTGAAAGGACCATCCTGATATAACGTTACAGACTTTTAACAGCTCGCAAAACTCCGCAAGTGTTACAGTAATCCACTGACTAAGGCGTGGATAGAATTATTCCACTGGCTAACGAAAGCCAAAACACACTCCTAGAACTTTTCTGAGAACTGGATCATTGGAAAAGGTATTCCCAATTTTCAAAATGAGGTGAAGAAATATGAGCTCTTTAGACTCATTTTAGATACTTTAACCCATTCCACTCAATTTTTACAAGCAATTTTAAGACAGCCAGACTCTCAGGAATGACAGCACAAGTGAAAGCAGTGCTTGCTTAGAGAGGAGAGACACTCATGATCATTATGATTCCATCTCCATTAAGAACCACAAAGAGCAACCTAAAGCAGAAACAACTCATTTTTCACTTCTTTGATCTGGCTCCCTAGACCTGTCAGGGAAGGAAGCACACAAATTACACGTATAAGGTGAATCTAACCACTGCTGGGGTGTTAAGGATATTGCATTTAAAGATAAATGCTTTCTTTAACATGGTATTTCGTTCCTTCAATTCTTGTCAAGAGTGTTCATGTATCACCTGTCTTGAGGTGTCCTTAACAGCGACTCTTTCCACAGCTGAGCTTTCTCTGTCACAACCTGACTTAAACAATTAATAGAAACAATAAATGGGATCACAGCAAATGACCAAGTTTAATGTCCATCTAGTTATGTTGTGACACTTCATGGACGACAATGAGAAAAGAGATAAATACTCATCTACACACAGCCATGCTAACATTGCATACCCTCAGCTAGAGCTGAGCCTCCTGAAACCCTAGCAAAAAAAAATGTGATTCCTTAAAATGAATTATCATTACAAGGGAGTTTCAAATGGTTTTATTTTTTGTTTTCCTTCTGTTAGCACCAGTGATATAAGACCAATTAAAAAAATCAAAAAAGCCTGCTGTAGTAAAATTAATGTAATTAAAAATTAATTAACATATTCTTCAAGAAATCTGAGAGCTAAACCAATCCATCATTATATTCTTGTATTGAAAAGTTCTTGAAACCTTTAATACTTCTGTAGAAAAAAATGTAAGGGAAAATAAAATTTCAATTATAAAGTGCAAACTGTAATGAAGATGTCTCATGAATTTATTTTCAGATGTAGACACACAAGTAAGTTTTGACCACTTTCTAAAAAAGAAAATAATTTTAAAAAAAAGAAATTTAAGTTTTATTCTTCCATTTTCTTTTCTGGTTTAGTTAAACCTGCATATGTGGACAAATGCAAATCTAAAAAGAGATAACCTAAAGAAACACTTTCTATTTGAATTTGATTTGGTAGTTTTTAAAATTATACTGTCTACACTAAGAATGTGTTCACCTGTCCTTTTAACAGCTTGGAGCTAACAGTAACTTTTTGTGACTTTTCTGAAATCTGGGTTTCACCTGTTTTTTTCAAACCTTGGGCTTCCTGCTAAAGTTGACGGGAGTTAAGTCCGCAAAGAGATCATAGTTCTACCCCATTAGCGTCACAAAATGTCACCTTCAATTGCACACATATTGTTAGCCCTGCACTTCATAACAATAATGAGACAGCAGTTATGTAAATACTGAGTATGTGCCCTAAGCAATTTGTCCACAGCCTGGCACTAGCAGCTTGTCTGACTTGAAAAGCACACAGGCAGTGCAAGGCAGCCCAGCACTGCCAGCAGAGGTGAGTGGTCCCTCCTGAGCAGAGCCAGGTGAGACACAGTTCACAGCCTGCCGGAGCACAGCCAAGAAACAAGCTCTATCTAACTTCTACTGCAGCTTTATTGCAGCCTCCTGACCCCTAACTGCAGTCAGCAAATGAGCTCTGAATACTGACATCACCTATCTGAATAATGGATGCTCAAAGTTTCAAATCTGTTTACAGAGCAGTGTAGCCTATCCTAAAAAGGCAGGGAGAAAGTAAATCTCTGTAAAATTAACCACAATTTGCAAAACCCCAAATTATGTGCTACATCCTAGAAAAAGACACAGAAGGCAAAAGAAGGCAGTGAAAATCTTGAACAAAAGAAATTATGTACTTTGAGTACAGAAAGGTTCTTTTTTTAGGAGGTGCAGATGGCTCTGCAGCACTTGATAGTTTCTCTGTGGGGGCCAAATCCTCTCCTCAATGTGTCCCATTTAAGGACAGTCTTGCAAAGGAAGTCCATCCAAAGCTGCCATCCGCACCTCAGTGGAGTTGCTCAAATCACATAACCTCCACCTACTGAGGAAGCTTCTACACACCTTTCAAGATTGACCACAAAACAGCATTTGTACAGTCATGCACATTTTGATCCCATCTCTTACACCTGGCTGGTTTTGGTTGCAATAGAGCGAGCAGCTGCGTGGTGCTGGGTTTAAATCATGACAATACCTGAAATAACAATACACCTGTCCTCAATGTTTAACAGGAAACCACTCTACAATCCTGTAAAAATCAGCACTGGACACTCTTCCATATGGGTTAGCTGATGTGAAAAGTGTTGTAACAATTGTCAGTGAACACAACTGAGACAAACAACATGAGGAATAGTATTTTTGTTTACCAAAAGGATAAATTTCCATGTCCCTTCCTAGATCATATATAAAAGTAAAAAAAACTTTTCCTTTTTTTAGAGTAACATATTCATTGGAGAAAGCAGATTTCTCTTAACATTCAGGACATCACTGTGATTTCTATACTGCAGAAATAAGTAGATGTGAAAAGAAAATGAAGTGTTTATGGAAAACATAATTATCTAGAAGTTAAGCAGCACAAATGTCAGAATGATTTTGAAAATACAGTTTACACAGAATGCATCATATTATATAAATATGCAGTTAACAATGTAAACACTATAGTGATATCCCATCCTTTACTGAAATCTAAGTATTATTTTACAGGATTAAACAAACATATCTTCATTTAATACACTGGTGTAACTAGATACATAATAGTATGTGTCCCAGCAGTGATTTGTTAAAGGCTAAAACCTTTCCAAGAATGAAGGGAAACAACAGAACAGTAAAAAGATCAATGACGTCTAAAACTTACAGGACATCATGAGGACATCATGTCAAACAGTTCCCAAAGAAGTGTCAATGAGTACTCCCAAATTAATTCTGTACCTCCACAAAAGCCTCCTGCTGTGATTTCTTCTTCAAAAACATCAGAGAATCCTCTTCCTGCATTTAATTTTGATAGCCGACCATCAATAAACTGGAGGTGAAAAAAAAGGGTCACACACATTTTGTTGTCTCTTCTATTGCTTTACAGTGTTAGAGTTTTAAATGTGTCCATTATAATGGAATCTGTATGTTCAAGACCATATATGTCTTAAGGATAATACACTGCTCTCAGATGGACTTTACAAGAGCAGATGTAACTATGAGCAGCAGGAATACAGAGTACAGATCAAGAAAATTATTTCTATTTTCTGCATTTTTCTAACGGCAAGAAAAGAATTTATTTCCCTACTTAATAGTAACTCTGGATTTGTTATCATAACCATATAAAGGTCACCAAGCCATTCCCTGATGTCCTGCTGTGAAATTGTGGGTCTTTTTAAGCACTAACCCTTGTTTAGGTGCATCTACAGATGCATATTGCAACAGCTGTCCTCATGCAGAGGTTACAGCTGCACGACCACATGAATTTGCAGCCACAGATAAGTGTATATACAAAGACTGAAATCATCCAAATATGTCAGAAAAAGTCAAAATTAGAAAATTAATGATTAAACCACTCAGAAGGTATGAATACATTCTTTTCAAGAATTTTCAGGCTTCAAGGAAGTAGAACAAGCACATTCCTATAGATTTAAAATTCTTTCAAGAAGCAACCCCTCCCTTTTTGTTTTGGAAAGGCTAACTCAAGTCTGACAGATAAAGTGACAAAGCAATTTTCCAATTACACACAGTTCATCTTCTAGCAAGAATTATGAGTTATTCACTGGTACTAAACTGTAGATAGGAATGAACCAGAATTAATTATTTGGCTGTATCATTTTTTACAACTGATTATCCAAACAGTGTCAGTGACAATCTGATGCTTGCCAATGAACAGACTAGTGACCTGAAAAAACAACTTTCTCAGAGTACAAAAATTCCAGAAGCCAGAATAAGGTAAGCATGAAGATATTTCTTTCTTCCTTGTCTAAATTCCTTCTTATTTTTTCATTTTACTCCAAGTTGGCCTTTTTCCAAATAGGCTGGTTCATGGTCAGACCACTGTGGGATCACTGGATTATTTCACAGTAAGAAAAAGAGATAAGAGCACCTTTAGCTACTGCTGTGAAAAAAAACCCCCAAAAACAACAACCTCCACTCCCATCCCTTCCTTTGAACTGTTACACATTATCTCTTTGGGGAAAGTTATGAATTCATTCTGTACTATAAACTAGCATAAGATTTATGGACATACTCATCATCTGGTAAAATCCTATCAACAGAAGGCTGAGACACTGAATATGAAAGGGTCACACCAATTGAGTATTTAATGTAAATACTGACAAAGAGAACTGTTGGCAAAAAGATACTGGAGACATTATTTAAAAGAAATGATAAGTGTTAGTAGTGGTAGTAGTAGTAGTTGCTACTTTTGAGTAATTTACTGTTAATGGTTGCACTTAAACTGCTACATGAAAAGATTAGCATGTGGAATTACACATAAAATTTACGGGTTTTCTCTTTCCATTTTTCAAACCCACACTCTTCAAACCCACAGACTGAAAAATTTGGGTTTGCTCTTCCAAGAAATGTATTCACTTCGAGATCCAAAGAGCCCTTGGGTGACTACCTCTTTCAATGAAAAACTAGTAATTCCAGTGTTACCCTTGAATTTTAAGGTGACTAAAAACATCCTCAACTGATTTTGAGTTCTAAAACCGAAATAGAGACTACATACACTTCAGAATATCCAAGTAATTTTATCAGTTTTTAAAACCAAAAGGTTTTTAGAAGCAAACATGACAAATAACAGCTCATATCGCACAAGAAGAGAGCTCAGCTCATAAAGATGTAAATGAAATTTGAATTACTAGCAATTTTCAAAGGCTTCTGATTCCTGCATTCATTAATTATTTTTCTAAGTAACACTTTCTAACATGTAAAGAAAAAAATCCCAATAAATGCTGCAGATTACCTTGCTGATACAAGTACACTATTTAAGGAGATAGTCTGGCATTAGGCTTCAGGCTAGTTCTAAGAATGGATTAATATTTTCCCTGGACACTCATGAGAACTATTTGACACATAAGATGCAATTATTAATTACTTATGTTTGCAGATTATGACTAAGGTTAGTTACCTTCCATGCTACCCTAATTAATGGGACAATGGAGGGATTTCATAGAACAGCCCAAATAAAGCTCACTTGTCAATTATGGCAAAACGAGTGTATTTAAAGTACCAATTTTCTGCTTGGTCTAGGTTTAAAGCTGCCCCTAAGAATTATTTTCTGCTTAAAAGACTTTCAGAGCAGAATAAAATACTGTTTGGTCTCTTTGAATACAAACAACTTTGAAAACAGCTCATTTGTCAGTGGGAAAAACTGGAGAAGATGCAGCTGGGCTGAGGATTAACTGAGTAAGTAGGAGTAACCTTTGCAACAAGAACCAGAGAAATGAAAAAAAACCTACTACTACTATTAAACCACACACATCATCAAAATTGTTACTATTTCCTAATCCTCTATTATTTCCTTCAGTTGAAATAAAATTAGAACAAGCTATAAACAAATTGTAAACTGATTCTGTTTAATTGAACACATTAAAATGTAATGGGTAAGTACAGAGCCAGCCCATTCATGGCAGCTGAAGGTTTTGTTTCAGTACTACCAGTGTGACAACAATTGCTTTAGAACAACAATCGCAATAGAAACATTGCTTGTAAGCAGCTTTTTACTAAGAAAATTTCATGCTGCCTTATCGCACAGAGATATGCAAAATGTAAACCACACTTCAATCAGTTACTTCTTCCCATTTCAATCATGCTTCAAAAGGTTTCTTATTGCTTGTTTTATATAACCACAGTAAAATTAAAGGAGCCCAATTTTGTGATCATATTTTCATGAGACTTCTATAAAATATTATCCCCGCACAAATCTTTACGATAGACACTAACCTCAGATTAACACCAAATGTTTGTTTTTAAAAATTAGAAGATTCTACGTATAATGGATTTCCCTAATCTATCATGGTTGTATGTCTTCAAAGAAGTCCCCCTGATTATTTAAACATGAACTCTTGTGTATCAATCATTCCAGGCATTTTCAGGCAAATACGTATTTTCATGAATCTTCTGATTTCATTTACATTTTCCCTGATATTCATAGAAGTCTAGTGATAAGTTTAACCCCTTTTTCATGCAATGGGGTCAACTGATGGAGAGAGAAGAGTTACAGAATAAAATCAAAGAACAAAATCCATTTCAAAGACTATAATCAAACTATAACTGAGCTGTGCCAGACACTCAACAATTTCTCCTCTATTAATTCAAATTCTGCATTAAGAGATTAGCTAGAATGATGTTCAGGCCACCCCTATAGCTCAGGTTTGTGACATTCTCTGTGTGCATACTTCAAAAAGCCTAGCAAAGAAAACTGCAGTTGCAGGATGAATCCAGTTTTTAAATAAACACCAGTGAAGTCCAATTTAAGTTAAGCACTCTGCTGTTTAGGCTCTTTGGGCATGAGCCAAGAGAGCTGAAAATGAAGTTCAACCATCAAGCTGGGAAATCTCTGATTTTTCTTGTTTAGTTGGGTTGCTGACTGGCTCTGAAGAGATGCTGCACTAGCTCTGCACCCTGGGGTTATTTTTTTGTTCAGTTTCACCACCACTACTTTGAACTATAATTGCAGATATAAAAATACAACAAATCTGGGATGACTGTACCCAAAGTACTTGTATTTAGATTTTATCCCAGACTTTTGTAGGCTGACAGAAAGGAAAATGTATTTAAATACAGATATGTTTTAACAGAAAATCATTAAATATAGGCCATTTTCCCTCTCATACCTGTTTAAACAGTTGAAGATTAACAGCTGTTTCCAGGAACTGCTTAGTTGTACTGGAACGATGCTTCACAAAACTGTTCTCACAGAAAGTTATAGGCTCTCCCTAAAAAATTGAAGCAGAAAAAGTTAGGATGGTGAGCATACATATATATTGTAATTCAGTCCAAAAATATGTGTTCGCACAAAATTAATTTTATATTTATTCTACCAAGACATGAGAAGATTGATAAATATATTGCTAATTTAACAGGAAATGACTGGAACACACATCTATTTTATTTTTACACAAAACAAAGGCTACAAACTGAAACATGGTTATGAAAAAGATTTGAACATTAACACTTAATACAATAAAACGTATTTTCCCACATGGGAAAAGTGCACAGCCTGTAGATACCAGAACCCTTGGATGATGAAAGAAGATAAATATTCATTGAAAAGTCAGAGCTTGTTGAAAATAACTGTTACTGAAAACAACACTCAATGAAAGAAAGAGATGTTAATGAGAGTATTTATAAACAAAATTCATTCCTCTGTTATTCCTTAATTTCATTTAAAATTTGCTGCCTTCAGTGTGCACAGATCAGATCACTGGATGCTCCTGAGGAACATTCTTCAGTTTTGTTACTCTTGTTCATACTTTGTGATAAATACTTGAAGCTGTTTGGAATAACTGGACAAGTAATAGAAACATTATAAAGTCTGTGTGGTAATCAAGGTACACAATCAGATTTCACCATAAAGCTGAAAGGCCTCTCACCCAAGTTTACAAAACCAAAATGATTACCAGGTTAGCAACAAATACAAAAGGTCTCAAAACCACAAAACTTCGAATGTCACAACATGCCCCACCCAAATCTACCATTTGAAATTTTACTACCCAGAAGCTACATCTCCAGTGCAGTCCAACAACAGAGTAAAAGATACCTCAGCCACTCAAAAGAAGAAAGATCAAAGGCAGCTGCTACACTGATCTTCACAACAGCTCCAGCCATGATTAATGGCCATGATCACCCCAGCTTTGTGCTCCCAGCCCTGTTTAACTCCAATGACACATGGCACTTCTGCATTTGCCCATCATTCCAGCTGACTGCAGAGTGGTGCTTCCAGAGTGTCACCAAGCACTTTCTCCAGGAGACTTAGCTGAGTTTGCTGGATCAGCTGTAGATAATTTTCAACTGTTCCTTACACCTTATACATTGTTTTCAAATGGTTCAAGTATGACCTAAGGGAATGTTGCAGTAAAACCACTATGATGTCATTTTAAAATCTATTCTTATACTATCAAAAACTTCCCTCTTTCCTAGTCTTTCTTTTCTTTCCGACTCGGCAAAGTATTTAAGTTCAACAAGTCTTGCATCCTTACTTCTTTGTGGAAGCTCTGATTTTAGAAAAGGTCTCTCATTGGAAGAACTAGAAGCCTTACATTTGCACAATCCTTGTGCTGTCCCCAGGGTAGCTGGAGTGCTCTGAGACACAAACTCAGCTCAGTACAATACACAGCACTGTGTTCATCAAATCTCCAGAAGCACCCAAGTTATTCCCCCATTCATCCCGAAGTAACTGGTGACCACAGTACACAGGCAGGACACGCTGGATCTGCCAAAGAGCCTGAAATGTTCGTGGTACTTTAAATGGCACTGCCTTCCTGACCCACTTTGCATTAGCTGTTCTTGAGCTCCTAAAGATCTTGTCTTAAGAAGATGACCCCAAGCTACTTAGCAAATCAAAGTGTATCAGAACAAATGGAACAGTCTCCAGTGAGACATGGTGGTATAAGACATAGTGCTCCTGAGGGCAGACTCTCTTCTCAGTTCTGCTGCTCTCCCAAGAAATTTCAAGGCAGCAAATTAAAAGAACTCCCTATATATACATATATATGTACACATGCACACACACACACATATATCATATTTATTTATTTGTTGTTGTTGTTACACAAAGAAGGCACTTCTGGAAATACAGAGGCTTTGTAGGAGTGCAGCTCTGACTAGATGATGGCTCATGACATACTAGGAAACATTAAATTTAGGAACAAAGAGAGAACATATTTTCAAAATAAACTATTTAATAAAATAAACTAAGCTATGCTTCCCTGTGCCAGTCTCCCAGTTCTCTTGGGACAGATGAAAAAGGAGAGGTTATCTCCCTTCAGGAGAGAGAACAGGCATGCTTGCTCTGCACTTTCACACCAGCCAGGAAAGAGAGAGCAGCCAGCCAGTTTTCCTGATGGCACTTCTCGTGGTGGAGCCTTCTAAGAGAACACCAGGAAATGATAGTTCAACACTCCTTTTTAGTGCATGGCTGTAATATTTTCCCAAATACTTTCCTTTAATCACTGGCTGTTTCAGATACCTAGTAAGAATGTGTGCACTGGTGCATCTGTTCCCTTATCAGTACAGTTCAGACACAGAATAACCAAAGCTATTTCTTTGCTGAAAATTCATTTAATTCTATAAAGAGTTCACATCCAAAGGTCATCCAAGCTACTTCAACCTGCTGACTGTGAGACTGATTTAAAAATTTGAGTAGGTTTAAAGCTCCTACCTGTTCAGCACATGAAAATGAGAAAATCTGTTGAAACCTGCAGAAATTCCGCACGGAAGCTTTCTCAGGATATCTGTGGTAACTTTAATGAAATTGCATTAAATAACACAATTAACTCCTAGTTCTTTTATTTGCTCAAGGTTCTCACCAACAAAATTGTTTTCCAAATAAAACTTTTACAAATCTTCAAGATTATTACCACGAACACAAAGCCTTTTGAAGTGCTATTTAACAAGTAAATTATTGAATCACTATAAACAAAAGCTCTCAATGTTTTCATACATAAAGCTTGTAACATTCCTGTTTCTGCAAATACAGCTGACTACCTTTAGAAACTGAGTTTTGGAGAAATGCTGCACTGATATTTAACTGCTCGACCATCAACTGGCCCCTGTTGTATTGATCTACAATGTACTTTCAAAACAAGTTCGATCTAAACCCAGTGGGGACTCTGTACTGAAAAGTAGACAGCTAATACCCACACCAAACAATCTATGCCCAAACATGATATCTGTCCTTCTAACAAGAATTGCTATAGAATTTTCTTCCCCTTTCATAGCTTGCCACACACAGCAGGAATTTCTTAGTCTAAGCTACATTCACTTTTTAAGCAAGCTATTTATACAGACCTCAGTGGAACATAAGAACTGAGCTAAACCAGTGTGATCATTTTAAAAGGAATGAAAACCCCTAGATTAGAAGGTGTGTTTGTGCTTTCTAAATCTAGTGATATTTAACTTGAACAAGAAGTAAAAATACTTTTTTATTGCAGAAAACATTGCCTCACTCTAGCATGACTCATACCAACTCTTAGTTCTATTGCAACAATTAATATAATTTCATTTTGATATTAAAATTCCTCTTTTTAAAAATCTCTCTCATGACATTCAGAGATAAAGGCCAAGGGGCAACTGAGCACATGCTGTGATTCTTCTCAGGAATGTACCACTTCCAAACAAATTTTTCCAAAATGTCGAAATTTCATGCAATCAGCCAAAAAAACCAAAAGGATTTAGATATACTGATATTTCTTACAGACAAATTACACCTAAAACCAATTGCTATTAACACAGTATCTATATTCAAAAAAGGACCAATAACAATCCTCGACACAAAAAACCAGTATGGTTTTCAACATGTAAAATAGAATTCTTATGCAACTCAAATAAACAGTCATAAATAATATCAAATAAAAGTCACACAGGGTGGTTCTGGATTTAAACACCAACTATGTTCTGCCATTTCATGACTGTTTCTGTTCACTGCTGTACTTTTTATACCTAACTCTTGGGGGAAAGGTAAACAAGTCAATGCCCATTTCAAGAGATACCTGTCATTTTGAAACTCAATTATAATCATTTATTATCTGTGCATTCTCAAATAATTCAGGTGCATTCTGAATCTCAATTTTTTTCCAATATAAATTTTATTTATCTTACTGTATTATTCTGATTTATTGTACATTGAATGCAACATCTGTAGATGTCACTGCTTGTCAATACTGGCCCACAGCATCCAGTTAACATTAGATTAAAGAGAGGTCTCACAGGTTGTGCCATCTTCACCATGAAGGTTATCCTGGCCCCCCCTGAACTCCTACTGCTGAGCATTCCAGAGCAAACCAGCAGCCTTTGTTCTTCATTTCTTCATTTCTGATGAGTGATGTTACAACCATCGCAATTTGAAAGCTATTCTGAGTTTATTTCTTTTGTTTTAACATCAAGAGCTTCAAGGACTTAATCCCCAAAAGAGGGGAAATTCATCTCTATCATGGTAAATACTTTTATATTCAATATTTTTCAACTCCTTCTTCGTTCTCTTATCTACCACTCCCTCTCCAGACATAGATTGCCTTTTTAAGAATTCTTTACGTCACATATTATCTTATTAACTGACCATATTGCATATGGTTTATGAAAAATATGTACTAGTCTTTGCCTTTATCTGCCCACGTACATGCAGGAAGAATGTGTAAAGTAAAATAGCTGGGAAAAACACAAAGTCACACATACCCTGATAACAAAATGACACAAACACACACTTCACAACTGCCCTATTTGTGTCTATGTCCCACCTATGCCTTCAGTTCTGAAACATGGAACATGCAGTATTATCCAGGAGAAATACCCAAAGCAATTAGGAGCAACACAAGCTTCAAGGCCAAGTTGTGACCACCCAAAGTAAAGAATGTCTCAAAATGGATTGCAGTCCTCTGCGTGAAGGAGACCATATACAAAACCATTATAATTCACCATGCCACTGACAGTACTTTTTTCTGGATTATTTTTAGGTCATTTATCAAATGACATTGAAGCAATTTTTTCAGTCATCCCAACGTACCATGTGTGAGGTGGAGTCCTTCTGGATTAAACTAAAGCAGAGTTCCAGCTAGTTATGGGTATTCAGCATTCAACACCAGACTAGGATCAGAACCACAATGAAGGCAGAAAGGCACACTGTGAATGTCAGGTCCTTAGCACTAGCTGAGCTGCTTTGCTCTACAGATCCACTCCTATTATACAGTATTTGCTAATGTAAAGTGTAGCATATTAAAAAGTACTCTTAACAGTTATATCAATTTGACAGATTAATTTAGTAATTATTAAATCAGAAAAAACAGCTATTTCTTCGTTTCTTTTACTGGATTAAGTGTTTCATTATCATTTCATATGCACAAAGAATTCTTATAAACTTTCTCTATTACATGTCATATTTCCTGTCTGTATTGGAATAGTCAGATTTTCCATATGGTCCTTTGGAGGCCCGTGAACTCTCTGCAAGACCCCTGAAGATTCCCATTTTGCCTTTCACCAATCATTTTTTTCAATAATTGCTAGACGTTTGTCCAAGACATATTGCTATACCGGGGAGAATCTGTCCTGTGCTGCAAACAAACAGTTGCACAGAATGAGTGTTCAGTGTGATGAACAGCGTTTGGAGTGAAGTGTTGGATGAGTACAGACACTATTAAAGCTGTTCTTTACTCAAAGTGAATATTAATGACAGTTGTTTCATGTTTCAAGTTGAAATCATACAGGACACACTGTTGCAAGGAAAACAGTTCACTTAGACATGTTTTTCAACTTTCAAGCAATTGATAACTGTCCAAATACATTATTTTATTTTTCATCAGGAGGTTTGTGATCCTCAGAAGTGTACCCCAAAACACCTCAGTTCTTGATTTTAAAAATATAAGTTTATTTATAGCAAAAGTATTTCAAATCTGTATGGAAAATATTTTCATTTAATTATTACCCCTACAAATTTTCTACACAAATACTACTTGAGTTCCTGAAAGAATGTAAATTAAGTCCGTAGCTGTGGTTTAAATTACCTTATTAGACCTGGCACCACAGACTCCAAAACAAAGGGAAGTATTTTCTCAGCATTAGCAGTTATCAAGCTTTGAGACTCTTGACAAAGATTCCTAATACAGCCAAATGTGATTTGATTTTTTTCAGCTTTCCAATTCACAAAGGAAAAGGCAAATGCAGAATGAACTGAATAATCATGTGAAAATCCTCTTAATTTCTACTAATCCTGAGTGAATTCAATTTTTCTTTCACAGCAAAAATTCTGTAAAATACCGAATTAGTTAAGATTATGTGAACACAGCTCAAGGGGGTTTTATTTATTTTTAAATATGCTTTGTCTTTGGACAACTTGATATCGATCCAAGATATGCTAGTATTTGCCAGCAGACTTCTGCCTGCTAAGATATTCTGAAATAACATGTCTTTAAAAAAAAATAATCAGGCCACAATGGTTTCATAAATATCTTCTCCTATATGCAATCAGTGCAGCCAAAAAAAGATAAATCTGCAAAAGAAGATAATGCAGAAAGAAAGACTTCAAAGGTCATTTTGACAAATGCTTGCCAGTTGAAATGATGCATGGTGCACTGTTTCCAATACAGTGCAAATGTAGATATCTCAGATATGCCAACAGCTAAACTGAAATAAAATGGGAATCAGTTAAAAGGAGAACTCGTTTCAAAGGAGATGCTAACCAGCATGCTAAAGAACTTGCATACTCAGTTCCACAGTTACCAAAACAAAGGACTGACAGAAGCTTATTTCTGGTCAGAATAGAGCTAAGGACATTGAGCAGACTGACATCCTTCTGTTTGCACATATCCTAAGTGTCCAAAAGACACTTTTTGACTTAACAGCTCTCACTGCAAGCTGCCATGAGTTGGCATGGACTAGTGTCCTCACCTTTAGACTAAGGAGTGAATTAGATTCAGGTGATGGCACTGTGGAATAAAGGATAACTGTCTGTTTAGTTGAAATAATTTGTTTTATTGAAACTAACAGCGTGTTGAAATCCAGCTATTTCTAAAACAGCTGCAGGCCTTTCACTATGGAATGCAAAGGGGATTTCCATATTTTAAGAGAACTGCTAAACACAAACACGTGAACTAAACCTGTACAGGACTTCATGTCTGCATGGGGTACCTTCCCTCTTGTAACAGTGGCTCTCAGAGGCACAGGCAGCTGCTGTGCAAAATGCTCACAGAACAAAAGACTACCTGGAAGAGAACCACTTGGGGAGAAGGAAGACCTAAGGGCCAAACTGTATTTTAAAGTTCCCTCCAGTAAAGCCCTCTTCTGGAATTAGTAACTATCCTATCCATTTCCATCCAGGAATACCATAGCTCCTTACAGCGCTCTTCTCAGCTCCAAACAAATACCCACCCATGTTCCACTCACCTACCAGCTTTACTAACTTGACTCCTCAAGTGAGCACGATTTTCTCCTGTCAAATCTGAATTTATGTGAATCCATCAGACAACCAAACATCGCATCCTCAGAATTCAATTCACCCAATGTCATCTCAGTGCATTTGGTCAAACCAACTACTACCAGTAGTTTGCAAGAAAAAGAATCTGGACTGATGGGTGAAATTAATCTCTAAGTTTTTTCTGATAAATTATTTTATCTCCAACAGGCTCAATATGTGCCACCCTCATTATTTAGAAATTATGAAGCTCATAAAACATTCATCAACTGACTAGCAGCAAGATGTGAAAAATACAAATTCTGAGGTTCTGATGAGATGAAATGGGTTTTCATTTCTCCTGTCTTTTGAGTGTAATCAAGACGCATGTATAACAGGAGAGATGCATGTTTGGCTCATATCTGGCTTCTGCTAGGAAAGAAGCTTCTGCCCTCCAACACAGCAAAACTTCTGGAAAAACGATGGAGTCTGAAAGGCTCAGCCCCCTCAGTTCTTCACCACATTAAACAAGGTGAGCTGTGTATGAGCAGCTTCGCTAATAAAATCTGATTTTACACTAAAAAAAGAATAAAACTGATACAAATAAGAAAATAGCTGACTTTGGATGAGTATTTTTCAGTACAATTCACTGTCGAAATACAATGGTTTTTTCCACTTCCTTAGCAGAGTAAGATTTAAAACAGACTATTCCAGACCAGGATAAAACATTTCACATTTTCCTTGAAAGAATGAGACCATGCTCTAATAAATTCAGGAAAAAAAAGCAATAGGGAAGCCATCTTACTGGTTTGTATCTCAGTGCATCTCTGTAGGATCCAAAGAGTGCTGCCTGTGCCCGAAGGAAGGCCTTGGCCACTCCGTCGCCCGTAGCTGTCGACTGCTTTTTCAGTTTATTTTTCAAGGCCGAGACCTGCATGACAGAGTGGAACAGTTAAATTAACACCTCAGAAATTGGTACAGCGAGGTATGAACCCAATCAGCAGGCAAACCACAGTGTCTATAGGTCAGCCAAAAATTCATCCTCCTCCTTGATAGCTTATCTTTTTAACTGCAAGGAGCACCTGCTGGCCTGTTAATTGAAATGAAGGCAGGGGATGATGGTAGAGTGCTAATGCAGATTGGTTTATGCTCTCTTTTTTTTCCCAAGGCCTCTTGACATAAATAAGCTTAATTATTTTACAGTAAAATGCAGTGAGTCACTTTATTGCAGATTTTTTGTCGCCATAACATGTATTTGCTTGCTTGAATAAAGACAGTTGGATCGGTTTTATTTAAGCAATGAAGGTTTATTTTTAAGGACTCTTAATAGTCCCTTACTCTTCAGTGCCAAGGAATATCTCTTATTTTAGGTCAAATTCCTATCTTACATCATTTCTCATGCAACATGGGAGTACCTGCTACCACAGTCAAACAGTTGAGAAAAGTTTTTGTAAATTCAGTGTTACACTGCCTCCAGAATTGTCCTTGAAGATAAAACGTGAAAGGGAAGAAAAAAAACCCCAGTAATTAGGATGTGCCTGCAGTTTAGAAGAAAAAATGAAAGAAAAAAAGACCATTCTGATTATAGTGGTTGACTTTAAGGAGGTTTGTCTTTTTTTACTTGACAAATGTCAAACACTGGTTAGACAGAATTAGAGAAAAACAAAAAAAAGAAAAAAAGAAAGGGGGAAATTTTAATTTAAATAACTGTTACTTTTCCTTTGGAGGAAAATCATATAATTCTGGAATTATTACAAGATATGTGGAATTATACCCAGATCTAGTCTATACTTTCCTAATTTCCATCATGAGGGACACCTGGAAAATAAGTCAACTCTATTTACATAGAATACACATTTCTACATCCCTTTGTATGGCAATGTACCCAACAGAGCATTATTTAAGTCCCTAAATGAAGTAACATTCCAAGTTGCTATTTAAATGGAATATTATAAATACAAATTTATCACCAAAACAGCTTTCATTCTTTCGGAAATATATGCAAGAATGAGTATCTTTTTGTTTCTTTATGCAAGCAGTTCTGACTGCTCTTGTAGATGATGATTGTAATTGAAGTGTCAACCTAATTAACAACTAAACTTTGAATAATGCTAATGAGAACTGAACATGGCATCAGAGAAAAGACCAGCTCTACAGGTGATAAACCTTCACAGTAGTGACATTTTCCAGTGTAAAGTCACAGTTACTGTGATCTGATCAAAGAGAGAGACCCCCATTGGGTCCAATTAGAACTATAGTTTGGAAAAAAAAATTATTGAGTTATGATGTTCATAATCTATGCAGAAAGGCCTTTACAGTATAGGTCTTTTCCCCATAGCTGTGATCTTTTCAATTTATATCCAAGCTCCACAGATCTAGATAAAAGTTTAGAGCCTGATTCGTTTAGCCCATGGAAAGCACACACCAAGGCTCATTTATGTTCTTGCCTTACAACTCAAAAGGAAAAAAAAAATACAAGTCCGAGTACAAAAACCGGTTAAGAAGTTCAAGGTTGAAAAAATAAATGCATGTCTTGGTTTTGTGGTTTGGTTTCTTTTCTTTTGTTCTGTACTGTGTGATTATTTTACAGTTGTAAAAAATAAGATTTCATTGTGGGGAAAATAAATGCACACAGGGAAGATCTACCCATAGACAGTAGCAGTTTGACTAAAATAAAAGCAATAACATGAAGTCAACAAGAACTGTCAACGTTAAAATTTTGTCTCTGTCAAGACAGGCAAAGCATCTTCTACATGTAAGGGCGGGAAAAGGTAGAAAAGTCTCTACATTCTTTTAAATCTACATTCTTCTAAATTATACCTTATGATTTTTGGGGAAATTATGGCAGATGATAGGATAGGATAAGAGAAGAGAGGGGGTAAAGATAATGCAGAGAAGAGGGATTACATGACCAAACAGGGAACATGAATGAAAAACGTATTTTCTAATTTTCTCAGTTCTGGCAGGCCCTAAATACCCTATTGTAAATTTGATTAACAGGATGCTTTAGGCAAAAAATGTCTTAAAAAGAACAACAGAAAACAACCAATCTCCTGCTCTGCTGCCATAGTGGTGTGTCCTTAGCTCAGCAATATGAAGAACCTCCAATGGGTTGGCAGTTTGGAGGCAGGCGCTCTGGACAGATACACATTTTTGTGTGCTGTCCTGGAGGACGTTTGAGCCTCAGAAAGACAATGCCTAGTTCAAAGAAAGCTCCTCCAACTCCTGCTTCTCTCAGGGGGCAATGCTTAAAGGCAAGAAGAGCTCCATCAGATTGTTCTGCAGCAGACCAGGAGCACGGTGCTCTCAAGAAGAAGCCTGCAGAGATGATGTGAGCCCCAGCTGTCTGTGAGGCGCAGCCCTGATGTGCCCGCTGTCCCAGGCAGGACCCTGGCTGCAGCACACCTCAAGTGCCCTTAGCAACTGCCCTGGCTTCCTCCAAGCTGAGGCCAGTGAACATGCAAGCTTACTCAGTGCTTACTCGGGGCCCAGCCCAGCCACACGTGGGAAGGCTGATGGAAATTCTCCCAGTTCCACATCTGAATCAGAGTGACAGAGTGCTAACGTAGTTATTACAGCCAGGACACAGGCACAGGTAAGAGACAGGGTGCACTGAACTCCTGTCCAGGACCTGGTACACAGCAGGATTGGGATTGCTTAGATCCATGTACCTCAAACCAAGGAAATGTGAGACCCCTTTGGGTGACATCATTAATAGCACTCAAAATTATTTTAAAATTACATGATTCTGACACCAAGCCAAATAAATAACAAGCAGCATTTGTATCAAAATCTTTTCCTCATATATATTTTCATCCATATACCTAACTATTATTAAGTATGCCAAACATATTTTCTTTGTATCTCTTTTGCAGAAATAGCCTTTTACAAAGTTTAAAAATAAAGAGCTGCAAGCAACAAACTGCAGGGGTTAGTATAACGTTAAAATTTATATCTGAATGACACCAGTGATCTGCTGCAGAAATAGTATTATTAATTTACACTAGAAGCAAACTGTTTTTATCTTCTCCTAGCAACAGCTTCTCATAGGAAGGTGACTTCACTGGACTGCTAAACACTGCCAGTGAAGAGCAATCAGAACTTCAGGAAGGTTTAAATCAATACAATAGTTTTTCAAAGACACAAATGAGACTGATATGTATTTAAGTCTATCTACACATACTGTGTTGGTCATTGAAACAAAAAGTATCATTTATTTAAATAGTTACCATACGTCCTTTCTAGGAATCCTAAAATCCAAATATCTGATAGACAGAAAACATGACTAATACCTCTTCAATATCCTTGTGAATAGAAGAATCACGTAAGATTAAAAAATAAGTTAGTAAGATCACACAGCTGTAAATCAAAGCCTTTGTTCCTGCAAAAACTCAAAAGCACACATAAATTTAAACACATATAGAAGAATTATGTCTGTATGTTTGTTGTCTGAGAAATATAGAAACACTAGAGTTTTGAAAGACTGTTAGACACTGAAGAAAATATATCCAGTTATTTCTCTGGTATTAGCAACACTTGATATGTTTTAAACTGCTTTTTGCTGTTCTCCATCAGATGATACCACAATAAAAGTAAGTAGAACCTCACTCTCAAAAAAAAGATAGTAAGAGAAGATCACAGAGAAAAGGAACAAAACAATAACCTCAAAGCAAACAAGAGTCTCATATTTAAATCACTATTTCTAGTAAACGGCTTCTATGTATTTGATTATTTGATTATTATCTTTTAATTGAGGATTTAGGCATCTCAGGGAGACCTCCAGCATTTAATCACAATTTCATCATTTAGACAAAAACAACTACTTAAATACAAATGTTTTCAAAACCAGTTGTACTTCTCTCATATTTTAGCTTCTAAAACTATATCAAGGTTCAACAGAACCTCAACTCTAAGAACTTGTTCACAATAAACAGTTGCTTCATAACACTGCAAACACTGCTGACCGCTCAGAGTTTCTAAAATATATTAGTAGTATTTTTGGCTATTTTCTGATGGAAAAAAAATCATAAATTATGCCATTTATATTTTGCAAAGAATCTTTTTAATTGCACTGTTATACATTGACCTTAATTTCTTTATAATACCATTAATCATCACATTTTAAGAAATAATTTGCACTCCCAGTAATCACTGCATAAAGTAACCAATTTTCTACATGAATTAAAGCCCACTTCTCAAATGCTACTTTTAGAACAGTAATGTTCATATGCCAAATTTATGGTGTTAAAATCCTCTGACTTTAGGACTCTCCAAACTAAAGCTCTAAACCGCAGTTTAGATTCTGTACTGTATCACAGTGTGTAGGTACCAGGCAGTACAAACACTACACATCTTTCAACAGCCCTGTAGCTTTTGCAGCTGACAATATTTAACAACCACAGAAGAAGCTAAAAGCCTATAAAGTCTGTTGTTTTCTAAAGATCATATTTATGAAAGTTCTGCTCAGTCTATGATTTCAATTCATTAAGACTTGGTTGCTAAAAGTGATGCTGTCAATTCTGCAAGCTGTTTGGGAAAGTGTTCACATCTGAGCAAAGGAGAAGCCTTTATGTCAGAGTTAAGTGCAAGCAGGTACTGCAGGGTCAGGCCCAAAATTTATAAATTTCAGTCCATGGTCACAAATGTTCTTCTAATGCCTTATATTATTAAAGTGGTGATCTCAGTATCATTATATTAGGAAATTTACTCCCAGAGAAGTAGCTCCTTTCTTTTTTTTTTTTTTTAATTAAAAAATAATAGAAAAATTCACAGTGAAATGATGAAATTTTAAAACAAGCTTTCTTGTCAGAAGAATGAAAAAAGAGGGGCTTTCCCCCTTCCAAGAAAACAAAGGATTCCTGAAAGTCTTGCCCTGATTTATTCTTCCAATTTTAAATACCTTAGGAGTAGCGGAACTGCTACTGGCATGGTAGTATTTCTAACAGTCAATAAATCTAAAATATTATGTGTGAATATTGGAATGAAGCCATTAAGAAGATTACAGCATGCAACGCAGCAGAGGGTCCTCATGAAAAAAGGACTGGTAATTCAGGACAACTGTGACCACTGACCTTTGAACAGTCAAGACCACTGGTCAGTCTGACAGAATAATAAAGTTCACATGCATGGAAAGTCATCTAGCCTGTAACTATAATTTAAATGCTTAAGTGAATGATTTAAAAATGCCTTTAAATCTCAGTTAATTTATTATATAGTTTATTAGACAATGCCATAGAATAATGTTTCTTTCAATCTTAAATTTATCCTGAAAAAATTCACGATCAGATATATACATGGGTAAACCATTAAATACCTATGCTGTGAGGACATCATCAGGCTTATTGATCAAGAAAATAATTACTCTGTTCCCTCTGGACACAAGAAACAATTTTAGAAAACTTGGAAAATACTGCATTTCTTTTGTTAGGCTGTTAACCAACCTGGAATCAATTTTTGAAAGGGACAGTAAGACTACAACTTCTTCTATATTTTCAGTTCTTCATTTTATTTTAATGCGTTTCAGAGGTACTCATTATATTTTTTCATCAGAAGTTTTACTACTTTTCTATGTATGCTTGTGAGGTTTTTCTATATAAGTTAAAATGCTTCACACATGTATCTTTGACATGCCCTTGAATGTTTTAAGCCTGATTTACCATTTTGACTCTATACTCCTGTGTCCTATACTTCTCCCCAAGATGTCAGCAGCTGCACTGCCCCTCATGAATGCAGAGGGAGGACAAGCATTTTGTCACCTTATGAACCAAACCAAAAGCCCCGTGCCTTTTGTCTGTGCCTTTTGTTTCCAGGTTTTCCAACTACAATTGCATATGCATTCCACCAAAATGCTTAATTAAAGTGCCTTACAGATTGAAGTGAAGTAAGAGATGGGATTATTCAAATTAGAAGCTTCAGTATAAAATCCTCAAATTCTGCAAGTATATTTTGCATAGAACACTATTCTTTTTTGTTCTATATTACATATGGAAAAAATATTTAAAGTCTAGTCTGTAGTCTGTACACATGGATAACCTACATTAAGATTTGCAGTAATAACATGCATATATTCTGGGAGAAAATACACTTCTAGAAGTAGGAGGATCTGTATCCCTATTTCCTTCATGCTAGCCTGCTTATTTAGAGAGAGTTTTGATATGCACCTGTAAAACACATGACAAGTGCCTCTTACTGCACAGAGACCCATTTTGGCTGTTCAAAGGACCTCCAGCTGTAACTCCAGTACCTCATGGAATATGATGCCTAATTCTCAATTCCACATCCAGCTATTATCTGGCATACACAACATTTTAACATCAACCCTATTCACTCAGTGGAAGTCCAGTTAAAGCTACTGACACAGCAGGAAATGGCTCTTTTTTTACTTGTTATACTCTCAAATGATAGAGTACAGTCAAAGTTACTGCATATATGTTTGTGCATGTACCCGTGCATTTGTAATCACAAAACATCACAAAATATACCAATGCAGTAATAAATACACTAATGTAAACCACAGAACATCACAATAATTGTTATAGTCTTTTACATTTCTGAACTGTAGTTGATACTGAGTCCAAAGACTAACCAGATTATCTATAAAAATTTTTAGACTCATTTTTACATCATTAAAATCAAAGGGCAGTGTCACAAACATTATCATCAAGAGTTTGACTTCTATTGTACTAAATATATACAAATTACCAACAATAACAAAAGACACAGTATAGCACCATAGGATCTTACTTTGATTATGACTGGGGTATTTTATGATTTACAATTTCAGCAAATGTAACTCTTTGATTTCACGTTTTGATATAAAATTATTTGTCTTGACAACTATTTGTGATAGCTTGTGCATCTTTAATTGAATAATGAAAACAGTGGTTTCACAATTATATTGTTTTAGAGCTCTATTGGGAAAAACAAGATAAGTGAATTTTGTGACTATTTAAAATGATATACAGAGTATGTTCTCCTATAGGCAATAAGAAAAAAAAAAAAAAAAAAGCGGGGGGGCACCCTCTGCAAGATCAAAGTCCAGAAAGAACTGGCACTTAATTTATCATCCTTTACAGACAAAAGACAGCTTTCGTCATTTCAAAAGGATCAGATGTCTTTTATGACAAACTGGGTTTGCAGTTTAATTTACAAATAGAATTCTAAGTAAGCAGTCTTTGCTCTGCCAAAGCAAATGACAAACAGTATAGGTTTTCATTCACGCAGCCCTCAGCAGGATAGAAGAGATTAAAATAAAACTGAAATAATTTAGAGAAAACAAATAAATGTTTCACAAAGTTGAAGAAGATCAAAGCCTGAATTTTCTGACCCCAAATGTACAAGCATTTCTTATTATATTGACCAGTGCCATCAGATCATTAATTAAAAGGAAAGCGCTGGCAGGTGGCAGGGAAGCAGAAGCCGATAATTGGCCCCCTTCTTCTTTTTGCCTTCAAAAACTCTCTCGTTCTTTTGCAAGACATGCCACTAGGCAGACAGAAATGCCTACTTTGTAATATAATGATTAAGATGAGATGAAGAGACTCTTGCGTTTAAAGCAGCTCTGCCTAATGAATGCAGCTAGCTTTATAATTATGATCCTACTTTTACAATAAGGAATATGATGTTCCATTCAACGTCTCCTCAGCTGTCATAAAGGTAAAAATCTCAAATATAGGGGTCTGCACTAGGTGCTTTTCACCCCCTTATTCCTTTATAGCAGTTAGCAAAACGAGGCAAAAATAACTATGAGTAATTCAAGTACCTATATAAGAAAGAAAGAATGAAATGTCTAAGACTCACCACTTCACCAGGTAGGTTGTTCAGGTCATTAAAAGGGGTTTCTAGAGTGTTTGTGTCAACATTTAGTAAAACCACATCCTCCAGTGATCTATTTTTTACTCTCTGTTAAGAAGAAAAAAAAAATACTGGAAAAACAATTTACTATGGTGTCCTCCTGAAGTACATTTTTGTTATAATGTGCTAAATTACAGATGATGATTTTATACAAAGGACAGTAATGTCAAAAAACAGTTGGAGCTTTAGATGTAGGATATGTGAATTAGATACTGCATTCAGAGTAGCTTTTAAAAATACTTCCTATTCTTCAAACACTAAGGTTATATTAATAATCTCTGAAAGGAATTCCTGAAAACCAAGATTTATACAGGACACAGTTGAATATATTGGATACACATATATTGGAACTATACCTATCTTGTAACATTTCATTCTCTCATATTTGTGAAAATCAGACAGCATGTTGATTATATAATCAGATGAAAACCAGAAAAAAAGTACAATTATTTGCAGATTTATGTAAGTAAATAGTATAGTAGGCATGTGATGCCTACTATTACCACAGGAGAATGGATAAAATGGTTTTTCATCAGTGTACTTGGCTAGCAGCTAAGAATTAAACCATTTGTTCCTTTCAAGGAAAAGGGATAGAACTCTTTTCTATATGGTCCTACAATAACACATAATAATGCAGTGCAGGAAATAATTCCTGAAGGAACTGACTTCTTTTTTCAGGGCAGATCTTTCAGTTCCATTATTTCCTTATTGAATAAGAAAAAGCATCCTCATCAAGATATCATGACTGATGCACACAGGACATAATGATTTGGGAGCACAGAAGGCTGTGCCTGGAGTTGAGAAGTGTAGATGATATAGAAGGCCTTTTTTTGGAAAAACAAAAATGCTGGTGGCTCAGAGAAGAACCCACCCCATCACCTTAGCAGATGTGAATTGATCCTTAGAAACCACTTTAGCAGAAGTGTAAATCAAATAATGTTCCCAAATCAATTATCTACTCTACATGATAATCAGATGGCATATGTAGGCTTCACAGCATAATCAAATGGTTATGGAAAAAGGCAAAACTATTTCATACACAGCTATTATGTACCAGTCAGGTAAGTTTTATTGTGTTGCTTTACATTCAAATCTGTAAAAGCCTCTTGTTTTTTGGCAAAAAATACTAATTTCTAAATTAATAGTTAGAGATGTTATGGGATGGAGGTTAGATTCAAGTTTTCAGAGGGGCAGGAACACAAATTATCTGGGAAATCACAATAATGCTGAAATCTGAGTGCTGGTGACTCCAAAATAAATTTTACCTGTTCCTGAAAAATAAATTTTTCCTCATTATTGGGAAAATCTGTTGCTAAAGTACTAAAAGGCAGGAAGACAGCTACCACTGAGCTATTAATAAGACAGAGAAACTAGACAGAAAAACAAATCATGACATAGAGCTACGTCTTCGTAAAACACTTCAAAAGTAAGATTTCAAGGAGAGACATTTTTTACTTAGTAAAGCATATGAAGCTTATATTTTGTAATTCTGCATGCTAAAATACAGATATCTTTTCTGAAGCATTTCCATTAAATTTTTTTTTATGGCACACACACCTCATGCTTCCCAGTACACTGAAGCATACAGAAAACTTACCTCTAGCAAGCTTAAGTGGACGCCAATGAGATAAGGCATCGGTGCACTGAAGAAAAAGAGTGGAAAACATCAAGTTTTAAGTACAACACTAATGCAGTATTTTAAATCTTGGCACATAAGACCCTAGCAGACAGTCACTGTTTAAGACAATATTAAATGAACACAGTTGCTACAGGAATGTTTACTAGACAAGGAAAATTTTGTTTTACTCTGCAGTAAAGATGACCACAAAATAAAGGATGCTGCTGCAAACTATGAGGCATGAGCTAGGAGGCACCACAGCTTTTCATCCAGACCTAGTTCCAGTAACTGACCACACTGAGCTAACCCAGATGTTCCCCAAGTGGTCTGGTTTTAAAACACCAGTTGGGTATTTTAAACATGGTCCCAGTTACCATCACCACAATGCAACACAAACATCATTACCACCAGTTTTGGTTCTGAAACCCTCCCTTGGCAAGCCTTTGGAAGCTGTATAATAGCCTATTTAACTCAATAAATTTCTCCTTTCCAATTTCCGTAAGACAAGGAACTATATTCTCCAAATAGAACAAATATCCACACAAAGCTCCTGCAGTAAGACCTCCTGCAGCATGCAAGCAAAAAACTGAATTAGGCTAATTTATCGTAGTTTCCTACAATCTTCTGTTCTCGCAACATCTGACCAAGAATATACTCAGTGTCCAGCACTGAAGGAAAAAACCTCCAACAATCACCATGAGACTTTTGGGTACTGTGAGATTACTGACAATATTCACTCCAGAGAAGTGAGCAATTGACAGGCTAGTTTAGGCAACTCAATGGGAAATGAATTACTAATAGACCACAGAGGAAAAAAAAACTAAATAAAAATAACCTCTGAAAAATAATGGAAGGCAAGATGACATACAAAGGTGCACAACTCACACACAGTAATTTCTCTCTTGGCAATAATTTGATGACGGATCTGAGCCAGTGGCACTGACTGATTGGTGATTGACTCCCAAGGTTGGGGCAACGTTTCACTGCCTCAGTTCATGTGGTCTCATCCATTTGGTCCCACCTCTGGGACCAGAAAAAGCAATTCTCACCTGCCTACAACTACAGCCCATTTTAGAAAAATCTGTACACCCTATGGATTAGCCAATTGCTCTCATTAACAATGTCCCACAGGACAGAATCAATGCAAAAAAAAATCCAAACAAAAGCCAACAAACAAAACCAAAAACCCAGCCTGACTGAGGCCCAAACAAGATTTCATGGTGTCTATGATATCAAAATATAGGTTTGCTGAAATTGCAAACTGTCATGGCTTAAGGTTTCTAGAAAATGGGGCTTCCAAAAAGGAACAGAACCCTCCATTTTTCCACACATCTTTTTCTCAGCCCAATACTGACAAACTTTAGCACTTCCTGATGACTTCATCCAGGCGAATCCTTATGTCTTTGTGAACTAAACACAAATTACATGGAGTTGTAAACGAGTGTCACTCCAGAGCAGACACTCATATATATTCAGAGAGGATTTAAACAGCTTTAAACCACTCAATAGTTTAGGAATGCTTTGTACTATGTAATGTATTTAACCAAGCCAGTAAGAATGATTATGGCTGACATTTAACTGAGAATTCTGCTGCAGAACATGCAGCAAAATAGATCCTCGAGTTCCTCATATCAGGATATCTCAGTGTTACAAATAATGTGAATGGGCAAAGCTACAGTGAAAACAAGTGCTATGTCATGTATGGATTTTATGCACACTTGTTTTCTCAAACATCGACACTGTGCCAGTAGCTTCACTACGCCTGGGCTGACTTAAGGTAGCTGATGATTTGCTCCATTAATAAATCTGTCATTAAAAAGGGAAGCATGTAGCTCTTTTCTCTACAGAACAAAGCAACAGCTCCATCATTTCAATTTTGAAGTTAACAGAATAAAGGTACAAAGCACATCTTGAAAATGGATGAAATGAAAAGTGCAGGCATGGAAAGTCAATTTAATCGTTTTCAGCAAAAAGTAATTTTATTACTGCTGGATTCTGAAGTCTTAACAGCAGAGGACTGTAATATGCACATGAAATTGCTTACTACGATACTACTGGGAGCTGCTAAGGAGTTTTTCTCGTGCATATGCATGTTATCACCAAAAATATCTATCAGTGATATCACTGCCCAAAATAATTACTATGTAATGCAAAACATCCAAGTTAATTGGAAAATAATCGTCCCATTCTCACAAAAACAGGCGTATGTACATCCTAATTCAGAAGAGACCAAATCTCATAAAGACCTATTGCAATTGTAACTTGAATTTTCTGATTGCATTATATTCTCAACAGAGCACCAGTATAACAGATGCTTTATCATCCACAGACAAAACTGGCATATATTCTATTATCAGTGATTTAGTTTGCCACGATATTAGAGAGAAATTTCATGAAACTAGCTTTCTTCTTCACAAAAATTAATTTTATTCAAATATAATTACTGTATCAATGTTCAAACTTAATTTTCATAAAAGTTTTCTTGAAAGCCAGCCACCCTCTCCACTGAGTGCAACAGACTCCTTTTACTTACATAAATGTAGAAGAGAAATCAATGTTTTATAACATAATATAAAACTTAATTTTTTATTAACTGTGCAGTGGTTTTTTTGCTGCAGCTATAATGGATATTACTTTCTCAGCCTATATTTTGCTATCTTTTAGAAAAAGAAATTTCTTATGTCTTCTTTTTTGGATGGTCACTCCAATTCTCAACTGGAGCTCCCATAATGGCATTCAAGGCTGAGATAAGCTGCATGGGGGTAAAAATCCCCTCCTGGAGTCAATAAACAGACACTCTGTTCACATCCTGGAGCTTGGCACTCACAGCCTGGCCAGTCCTAAGCGTGTTGCAGTCCACACTGATCCTCTGGTTTGGGCTATTCCAGCATCATCTGTTACAGTAGGTCTAAATCCAGCCTGTAAATCAGGCAGCAGGATAGAAATTAATAGATTTTCAAATTATAAAGGTAAGTGGAAGAATTGAAATAATTTTAATATAGCCTTGTTTTGCTCAAATATACATTTTTCATTTTTCATCCTTACAAAATGTACCAGCTAGGCACTTTACGTAATTTATCAAATTCTACCCCCCACAGAATTGTATCCTTTATCTTTATGATATTATGAAGATTCTTAGTCCAACTAATAGGAGGAAAAAAAAGTGGATTTCTCTCAAAATGTGCTATATGATAATGTGCAAAAAAAAAACTGTTACAGAATCAGGCCTATCTTTAAATTAATAGATTTAAATGTATTTTATCTTTGTTTAAAAAAAGCCTTACTACCACAGAATGAACAAATTATCCAACTGATATTCCCCTACTTCACGTATTTGAATACCATTTCAGAACAACACGAAGAAAATGAGAGTTCCTGGGAGACATCCCAACAAGTCCAAGTGAAACAGTGACAATGAAATTTCTAGGTATGAAAATGCACGTTGAGCTAAAAGGAAAAATGGCACTTTATAAAAAGAACTTTGCTTATCAAAATGACATAAAAAAATAGAAGCATGCAAAGTAACTTTTAAATTCTTTTATTAATTTTAAATTGGCACGATCCTGTTGGACTGCAAACTAGGTCAGGCCTACTACAAACTTTGACCATAAGAATTCATCAAGATTTTTTAACTTGATATATTATATACCTATGAGGAGAACATTTATTTACTGTTAATACACCAGAACATGAGGACAGATAAGTAATTTATGTGTTTTTATTACACTTTTCCAACCTGTCTCACAAAAGAACCATTCAGATGATCAGAAAGAGAAATGTAAATGCACAAAAATCTGAGTCAAAAGGTCTGAATTACAGTTACTGTGATAAATTCATCAGTTGTGCATTTCTTTTCATGAACTTTATGTTTCCTTTTGAACACCTCTAAAACAGGGGAACTTTCTTCTCCACTCTATTGTGCTACTGTGAAAAAGAAAAAGGGATATAAATGAATTTTACAAGTTTAAGAAGCTCCATGCTTCTTTTTAATGAGTAAAAAAATTTCTCAGGTCATGCCACAGTGACCTAGAATCCCAACTATTATCATCACCACGTGGAGCTGTGTACAGCATCTAACACTGTTATTTCTGGAAACATTATCTGGGCTTAGAAAGAGAAATAAAAAAAATCTTCTCATATTCAGGATACACTCTACAGGGTACAGCTTGAATAAAGGTGTTGATCTGCCTTTTGAGAGCAGTGTTTATGGATGATCTGAAAAATTACAAAGGTTCTGGCCGTAAGCTCAAGTAATACAAAAACTAAAATACACCCAAGTTCTACCTCATCTTGGTGCACTTTATCAAAGGCAGGAGGAGAAACAATTAGGACAGAGTTTCTTCAAAAGAAAACTATCATGAAAGATGAAAGGCTCTAGCTATACTTGTAAGTAAAAGGAGGAGTTGGAGAAGAACATTTGTTTTCTTTTTTAAAACAACAAATAATAGACACATGAATTGTAAGAACTACCACAGAAAAAATATATACCGTGGACAAATATTGTGAACTTCAGGAAAAACTATCAAAGATACTTAAGGAGACATAGTGAGAATTTGTTTGAAAACAAAAGTTCAGTAGACTGGATGGAGTTGAGTAGAACAGCAATGCATTCATAGATTCAAGGGGGAAAAAACCCAAATCAAAACCAACTACATAAAGCCCAGCAAACATATAAGCATAATTTATTTCTATGAAGAAAACACAGGCTTAGCTTGGTATGTATCTGGCTGGGTCTCAGTTTTTATATATAATAATAATAATTCCCAATCTCTAGAACAGCTTGAAATGGTTCATTTTTCCCTAATACACCCAGAGGGTCTAGGTAAAGTGAAAATCTCCAGGGATGGATATTCCTGCTTAAACAGAAAATGGAAACTCTCATTTGTTATCTCTGCCACTAGTCTGAATAAAAGCAAGCAGTCTTAGCCTGAAATTTTGAAACACAGGCATGTGGAAACAACATCCCCTTGAAGGATCAGATGTGAATCAAAAAGTCATTCTTGTTCAACTTAAAAATACGCCAAAACCACAAAGTCTGTCATGTGAACAGAAACACATCAGGAGAAGCAGAATTCTTATTATAAAAATTTTGGAGTCCCAAAAGGAGTTTTTAAGCTCTTTTGGGAAGGCACTGGCTAGCATCCTGAGCCTGGCTGAGTTAAAATACAAATACTAAATCACTGATGAATACTAGCATCTGATTCTGGAAAAAATGATCAGGGTTTTCTTGAATGCTTCTATAAGCATAATGTATTTCAACCTAAAATAAAAGCCAAATAAAAGAAAACTGTAACAGGTTTGCATTTAAACTATTGAATGAATTCTCTTACCAGTAAAACAGAAACATTTCTTACAAACAGGATTCTAAATGCTGCTCTAATAGTAATCAGCACTTTAATTCAATACCAATTCAAACACCACATCAAGGCATGCTGGAATATCCCTATTCAAGTCATCATTTAAGCATTGGCCTAAGTGCTTTCATAAACTGGATCCTGCATATTCAGTCACACTAATGAGTTAGTGTTTTCATCAGTTACTCAGAATTCTAAGACAGGAAAGAATCTCAGAAATGAGGATAACAGGTTAGCTGTCTTACCAGCAGTAGTCCAGAAGATGTGGAGGAAGCACTGGGATGTAAATATGTTGCCAATACATTGGATATAACAATGCAGCTGACGCATGAACACAAGCAGTTAACTAAAAATAAAAATATACACACAGAATTGGCAACAAAAGAAGCATGAATAAAAAGAAAATACAAAATCTTAAATTAACTTTAGACATGCAAGAATCTTAACCTCCCCAAACCACCTATTATATAATTTTGTAAATTACTCTGAATTGCCAAAACACATCCACAAAGAACTCTGATGTATGTATACAAGCACAACACCTGCAAGAAGTCAGACTAGCAAGTTAGCCCTCCCTGCTCAGCTATTCCCTTGGAAGAAGGGAAATAATCATTAATTACTTGATGCAGTCATGGTCAAACATGAGTACTGCCACGAACACACAGGACTGAAGTGCACCCCAGTTTCACTCGGCTCCACTGAGTGGGAAAGACTCAGGGGAGTTTTCTGGTGCCCATTTCTGTTATTTTTAACTGGAATTGATCTGAAGCTGCATGAAGCCACAGAACAACACTAAACTCAGAAGCAGGATTAACTCCTTTTTGTGTCACTATCTTGATTTCCAAACGATCTTAAAAAAAAATCTGAAGTGAATATTCCCTGTAACAGAAAAGCAACTTATTACAGTTTTCCAATACTCCCTTCCCAAAGCAGAGACTTCCAAGTCTGGCACAAGGATCATGGAAAATGAAGGACTCCCTTGACCAAGAAAGGAGGTGCTACGAACTGCTTACCACTCAAAATGGACATCTCTGGTTTTCTAAAACAAACAAAAAATCACCACAACCACCATTTTACCCCCAAAACAAAGAAACAAATAACCATGGAATTCACTAGAAATGGGACCAAGTTCATTCCACAAGTGAACAAAATAATCTTGCAACATGTAAAGAATTTAAATTTTATCTATCTTTGCTATCATGGAGTCTCTTAAATTTTGTTATTTTATATGCAGGCACAGAGTTACAACAGAATGAAAAAAAATCAAGACTGTTCAAAACAAGGTAGCCTATATCCATCCCATGTAGCACTACAAACCTCATAAAAAAAGGGAAAAATATTTTTAAGAGAATGCCCCACATAGAAGTTACTGAGCTGATGGAAAAGACGAGACTGTCCTAATGTTTTATATCACAACAAAATTACTACCTGAGTTTAACTTGATAATAGTACTGTTTATTAGACATGAACTTAACACAGTAACAAAACAAAGAACAAAAAATAAAATGTAAATCCTGCCCATACAGCAAGTGCTAAAACATTATGGATTTTACAGGGAAAAAAAACAACCATCTTTGTGGAACAGATCAGCAGTTAAAGAGTTCACACCCTGGCTGTCTCGGACATTTAGACTTGTAAATAAAAAATTACACTACAATTTTGTACATGTATTTTTACACTAAAAATGAAAAAAAGCAGTTATAAGACCATTGCAGCAGAAATCACAGACAATTACAATTTGTGCAGCCTAGTTTGCTCAGCCCTCAGATTAATATAACACGATTAAATATGGAAAAGAAGAGGGTCTGAAAGCTCCTGAGGGATATCATTAGGGCAAATTGCCAAAGAATGAAACATGAGCCAGTCAGGAGAGTCTGGAAGCTGCAGTGGTACCAAGGGACTTGAATGTTCGACAGTTGGAGCTTCAGCAATGTGTGAACTGCAGGTTAAGGTATCAGGAGACTCTGCTCACTGACACACAGAATGTCACTATTGACCAGCGAGCTGCCCGAGCCTGACAGCTACACAGCAGAAAGCCAAGGATATCATAATTCCCCATTTAAACTCTTCCTTGCAGATTAACATCTCCTTTCTTAGCTTTACACCACACTTCCGCAACTACTCTCATTTTGGACTTATAATAAAGGGTATTTTAATAATTATTGGGTTGTTACTATGAATCGATTTGGGGGAAGAAATAAACGAGTACCTTCTCCCTCTTGTACACAGTGGGATTTATGAGGTTTATTTTATCTCTCTGTGTAGTTGAACTAACACCACTGATAGCACAGTCCAGCTCAGCATTGTGTTTTTTGCTCGTTCACTCTGAATAGATATGGCATTACTAATTATTATGTCCACATACTTTTGTACACAGTATATAAATTTCAAACTACAACAACCTACATAAAAATCAGCATTTCATGTATTTCAGTCAGAGACTGAAATAAAGCTGAGTATACAGTTATACAGGATATCCCCTGATGTATAGTCACCTCCTCCTCCTCTTAATAGGCATTCTTAAATTATTAATTAAGATGACTATACTATTTGCATGAAGAAATTTCCCTATCTTATCCATGTCTGTTATATTTTAATTCTCACTTTAACAGCAGAAGTGTGCAATTCCTTAAAAACATCTGAAGTTTTATTAACTCGTTTTATAATCTGTATTTTAGTGTGGCACTCATACTAGCATCTATTTACCATTTATAATTTTTTAATCTACTAAATTTTATTATTTCTAGCAGGAAAGGCAAAGATTTGATTACTCACACATAAAGCTTTTGTTGTAGTGTTCCTCACTTTTCTATTTAATAACATCTTAATGTAAGATCTTATTTAAACATTTCCCTCTATGCTGCTGCAGTAGGTTTCCAAACATTTTAGTATGTCATTAATATGTTTTATAGCTTCCTGTTGTATACAGCCTGTAACACAAGCAGCTATGGGATTGTGCCACTCTTCAAACTGTGTCACATTTCATTATTCTGCCAACTCTGCCTTTAAGCAAATACTGATAAGATAATTATGGATTTAATATTAAAATTTGCATACTTGGTGTAAAAAAAACCTCTTTTTTGCTTTTTTTACTGTTTCAACAGTGACTGCATTTCTCAAATGCATTAGTTATTTAAATAACCTTCCTCTTTAACTGACACATCCACTCCACGGAAGAGAATGGGAGCTGCTGTGAGCCCTGGAGTAATGCTGCTCGTCTTAAGGAAGCGGGCAGTTCAAGAGATCTGAAAAGCCAGGTACAGGGGGAACTGCACCATTCACACCAGAACCCTACAAAGGTGACTCCAGATTTGGGGCTGTCCAGCAGCGTCTGTGCATGGGAGCAGAGCCCGGCAGGCACCTGCCAAAGGTGGAAATCCTCTCCTGCAGGACGAGATCCTCAAACAGAGCACCCAGCACAAGCTCCCAGGCAAAGAAATGAGAGTCTGCTGCTTTGCCAAGTGGGGATATCTTCTGCAGAAAACAATTTCTTACACTATTTAGGCACAAAGGCATGTCTCTGGAGTCTGTCAATTGACTGCTACCTATTCCAAAAGGAATTATCAAGAACTACCTTAAAAAGATATGTCATAGATCATAAAAATCAAAACAGGTACACATTCTCCTAAATTATCTTGAAGTTATCTTCAGTAGACATTCTCCCAAACTATCTTGAAGTTGTCCTCAACTGTGTCCAACCCTACCTATTTTTTCACTGACAACTGGATATAAGCATCAACTGTGTACTGTGATTCCTTTTACAGGTAGGTTTTATATGAAAGGCAAAAACCTCTGTCCAATAAAATTTGTTGTATGTTTATGTATGCACACAGATACATCACTGCACAACTCGGCAGTTTGGTGAAAAATCTTAAATTATAGCAGACAAGTGCTGCAGAACCTAGTTTCTTCAAATCTTGTCATTTATTACCTGGTTTGAGGCAACAAATGATGTTGAGACATCCTCCTGTAGCTCATTTCACTACAAAAGATCTACTAGAGCTGTGTTTCTATCCATTAAAAATTGGGCAGACAGTTTTTAAGTGAAATTTTTGTCAGCTGAAACTCATTTGCCAGCACTGAACAGAACTTCTAATATTTTTGCTTCCATTAATTTTGATTTTTAGACTGTTTTTCTCCACTTCAAAGAATGTCTTTTAGTTAAACAACTTCTATTTTCAGAAATAAATCTAATTGTCTTTTTAAAATTGGTTTATATAATGTGGTTTTAAACTACATGAACAGCATGAGTCAAACGATTTGAATTCATTAAAAGCAAAATTTTAATGTTCAACCCTTTAACAAATAAACATATCTAATTTGAAATCTCTAACATTTGCACTGGGCACAAGAAGCTTTATGGCTTATTCCATTAGTAATAGGTACTAATAGTACTAAGTACAACTGAAAGTTTCAGTCTGTTTCTGATCTCTCCTGATAAGATGCTGGAGCCAGAATCAACATGTGAGCTTTCATATCCTGCAAAAAAGTAACTGGTGTTTTCTCAAGAGTACTCCAGTGATTCTGGTAAAATAATTTTTAATTTTGGCCCTGCAAAAAAAAATTCTGAAACTACATGCCCATTGAAAATACAGTCTCTCCAAATAGTGGGAGATCATATTACAGAGTTTGTTAGCAAAATTCATCATTGGGTGACAGAAAATTGACTACTACCAAATCTCAACAAGACTGAAACAATGCCCAAATTCCAGAGAATGATGAGTTACCTTCTACCTTATGGCAATAAGCAGACAGTTGGGAAGGCTGTTGTTCAGAATCTATGCAGTAATGAACATGAACAGCCAGGAGAAGTTTTAGTTCAAGACTTGATCAAAGCAAGTTTACCTGCTCCTGGGAACACAAAGAGTGCAGCTCCTCCCCTCCCTCACGTGGCTGCAGTAATTCTGGTGTGTGTATCTGCTACCCCAATGCTCACTTCTACCAATGAATCTTTCTGCTCTGTATTTCAAAGGGACTGGTCCCTTTTTCTGTTATCTTTTTTCCTTTTTCTCATTTTAGGTCTCGCTGAAACAGCGGAACACGTCTGGAGCCACACTACTTCAGCTGAAACATTTTCTGCAGACTCACAGATAGTACCTATTTGATACCTATTATTCACATAATTTCAATGAGTAACATAAAAATACCTGTATCCTGCACAAAAGGTACCTGGCAGTTTCTTTCTATCTATATAAATTACTTTCTTCAAAGCCTTTTCTATAATCCAAGGTAAAAACAGAAGAAGAGCATAGGTGGCAAGATTTGCACACATTGCAATGCACAAACTAGAAAGACAGAAACTGATTAGCAGAATCTTGTCAGAAAGCCAAAAACAGCAACAGAAGTTAAACAAATGCTAAAGTAAAATTAACCTGTGATTCCATACAACCTTTCAAAATCTACTGTAAGCAACTAAAGAACTACTGTGATAAAAGCATTTCCTGAAAAATCGTCAAACACTGTCAATCTCTGTCAACACCATGTCCAGAAATGGGTACTGGTGTGCTCTCTCCCTCCTCCCTCACAGTCCCAATGGGCCAAAGAACTGCTTCCCTCCCACTGCCTTGACCACACATATGTTGAAAGATGCCCAAGATTCTGTTTAGTTTAGTTATCTCATCTACTCATTAATACCTATAGCAACAAACTGTAGGGGATGGGTCACTGTTTTACCACAATTACAGCAGTCATCATCAGCCTGGACCAACCCTCATGGCTCCTTCCCAAATACTCCCAGTTCCCAAGAATTACTGAGAAACACTATCTGCTTCCTGAAAGGGCAACAGTTGCTCAGGTGAAAGGAAGCCTCTCCTCCACATTACAACTCATAAGACAGCCAACTTTATTTTAGAGGGGCAAACACATCTAAATCCTGTTTGATTGAGAACGAGATCAGGCCCCAAACCTGTAACAGATGCTTAACATTAGTGGAGACCTACCTTTCCATCCAGTTCCTGAATGGGGGGCAAGGCAGGGGCAAGACTGCTGGGGAGTAAAAGTGGGAAGGGAGGCTCTTGCTTTTGCCAGTTTACAAGAGAGCATAAATCTATTCCCAGCTCTAAAGATTAAACAGTCAGACTAAATGATAAACTTAGCTCATTCTGCCAGCCCTGGTGAGAAATCAGCAAGGAAAAAAAATTTAGCAACAAAAGAGAAGAGAATATATTGTCCGAGCCATGATATGCAAAGCCACTTCTATGCAATTCTTTAATTTAGCTCCTGGCTAATCATTTTCCATCTGCCATCCCCATAATCTTTAGGAAGAAAAAGAGGGAGGACCTTAAATGAGCCATAATGCATTTTCCTCCTGTTGGCAAGATGAAAACCCAGCTCTCCTCTCTCACAGAAAAGAAACAGAAAGGGAAATATATTTCCAGTTCACAGATGAAAATTTTGACTTTTTCCCTTCTAAAAATTAAAGATGTGAAAGAAAACACTTATATAAAAAAAAATTATTTTCTCCTGGAATTGCTGTTGGTTTTTTTTAGGATTATTCACTTCCTTTTATGATTCTTTCTGGGGGAAGGAAAGGGAAGAGATGAGTGTTATTCATGATTTTGACAGCACTTCATATACAATCAATTTCATTCTTTTCTTGCAGTTCTTGATTCACAAAGCAGCATTATGGCATCATTCTTGTGCATTAGTTTGGAAGAGAAAAGAGAAGAGTGCAGACACGGCTTGTTCCTTGCCTATGGCTCCAGGAGTGACATGTTTCCCAATAACGGAAGCTGAGCAGAAAATAGAATTGAAGTGGTAGTAGACAGGTGAGTGCTCAACAAGGAGTACCACTGACATACTGTGCCTACACCAGGGACCCACAGGCACTTAGAGATAATCAGAGGTATCTATATAACAAAGTAGGTGTGGGTGAAGAGAAAAAAACATGTAGCTTCATTCAGTTACTCAATATTTTCATACCACAAAGGTTTTTGTATTTTTCATAGGTTGAAAATGAAACTCTTGGAAGTTAATCATCAGGTTTTATCCCTAACATGTTACAGATTGGGTTAATAACATGTCTCTTATGATAGTTATTTATCCTATGATAAACTAACTATGCTTCTTTATATCATGTTCAAAAATTGCAGTTTCCTCACATTTCTTCATTTCATCTCTCTATGTTCTTGATTTGTTTATTCTCATTTTGGCGTTCATTTATTCCTTAACTTCTTTATCTCTTCCTCACTCACAAAAGCACAGAACACCACAAATATATACATCTTTGTGTCCCTTTTCCTGACCATCTCCTTGATCTTTCCTTTCCTTCTTCCTTTATTTTATGACCCATCTCCAGGGAGGAAGAGCTACCCTCCCATAAAATGAGGGGATTCTGCAAATGTTTCTCACCTCTGAAAGGAGAGATTCCAGGAAAATCACTTTTATTAACATTTCCTCCTCCAAAGGAACTCCATGGCATGTTCTTCTGCCATACACTAAGAAGCAGCAGGGACAAACTTCCTTGTGAATGGCTTACTTAAGTTACTGTAGCAAGAGTAGAGATAACCACCAATGATGCTATAGCTCATCTTATCATTGGTGAATTGAGGAAAAAAAGAGTGATAAAGCAGTAGCAAGTATGAAAAGGGGAAATCTTGCCACACCAGTACTCCAGAAGGAGGGCTGGCATTACACTCATTAACCCCTCAGCAACTCCTCCTCACTTCTTTTGCTTCATACAACCACCAAATGACTTCAGTGGTACTTTCTGTAGGGGGTGAGACAGTTCTGCTCAACAGAATAGGGTCTCTTTCCCTTTTAGTTCCTCTTCAGCCCAGCCACAAAGGACTCAGTTCCTAAAGGCTTCTCTCAGAGTCTCACAGCAGCGCCTGCACTGGCTCTACACAGCATTTAGTTCCCTCAGTTTCTACTGAATTGCCAAAAGTCATACAAAAAGAAACAATTTTGCCCCAGATTGACTCAGTCTTGGAGCTTTCTTTTTCCTGCAAGTGTTGTAAGTGAAAAATTAAATTCTGGAGCTAATTTATAGATGTCTGTCTACATGCCTTTTCTTTTTACAATGTGGATTTTTGAGGTTTGGGATTTAAATTTTTTTTTTGTATAAAACCCAGTGATAAAGTTCTTCATGTTTTACATAGATGGCAGGTAATAATAATTTCCAACTATTTACTGGCTTTCCCCCCCCCCCCCATTCTCATTAAAAGATGTTTTTAACCACACATTTCAATTTCTTTTCACAAATTCTTTCAGCAATCATTTCTCTTAATATTATCCTGCGGCAATGGGAAAACTATTCTAAACTTCAAGACTGAGACAGCTTTCCAGATCTGGCTGTATATTCTAACCCGCTTTATTCCATACTGACATCCTGTAGCCTCTTTGCTGGAAATGTGCTCCCCACAGGTGTCCCAACGGGAACTTAACTGCACCTACAACAGTTTACCCCCCTGCCCAGTTTACCTTAGATGGCCTAGACATGAACTATAAAAAATATATTAAATTCCACTTGTCATTTACTTCCAGACCAAATGGCCAACTGAGGTTATATTCCAAAATTAATTCTAATTATGCTTCTGGGAGCAGAGTGAGTATCAGCAGAATATCCGTTCTGCCTTGCAAGTTAATGATAAATTCCCATCCATTTCTTGACTTTTAAGAACTAAATTTAGCCCTTGAACATTTCCAGGTCACATGAATTTGAGATACAAATTAAATTTTAAATCTGTAATACTTTTTCCTGAGCACCTATGGATAGTGTGACAAGAGCTGAACAAGACTAATGAGAAAAGAGAATAAAGCCAACAGTCCAATTCACTGAGGGCAACTGTAGAAAGCTCTCTTTGCAAGGAAGCAACTGTAGAAGTGATTCCACAAATGTATGTGTGTAAATTTATATTCAGTGCTCCTTCACCACCAAAACAAATAAATCTGTATCTTTTATCAATATTTACATCTGTTTTCGTAGGGCTACCAAAGAAAGCCAGAGCCAGCGCCAAGCAGAACTCGTAAGCACCGTGCTCTGAGACACGTCAGGCTTGTAGTACCCAAAACAAATACTGGTCAAAGTGGAGATAACGTTTAGACATTTGCTTTAAAGTGTAGCATCCCTTCCACCTGCCAGTGCCGGCCGCAGAAGATCCAGTCTCGTTAGCATATTACTGACAGGCTGATGAGAAAGCTCCTGTCAGACACTGGCCAGCCGGGTGTTGGAGACGGAGCGCGCAGCCCCAGCTGACTAGTTAGGGAGAGACTGCAGAGGTACAATTACAGAGGCATATGACAAGCTTTCATGCTTGAGTGACTTGAGAACCGATGACATGGCTTTAAACAGCAATCCTTCCTACCTCCGGTCACAAAACAGCAATAAGTCAACTGATGCACTGTTGTAAAATCATGATTTATTCCTTTGCTTTGAATACATGAGAGTGTGGTATGATGTTCTGGTAGACTACCACAGCAGGTGCACTTGGGGCCAAAACATCTAGGGCCTGCCTCCAGCATGCATAAAATCAATGCTGCAGCTCAGCCTTCCTAGAAAAGCCAACCCCAGCACTTTAATAATTTATAGAAAGACTGAATTAAAAAATTATTTGTACTGAAACTCATACAGTTCCATGCAACTAATAAAAATACATGCAGATGCAGTGACGTGTGAGGAAACAGTGCTGTGAAAGAACGTGTAGCCTGACATTTAAGAAAGGTCTTCCTTTTGCTGCTAAAGTGAAATAACTAACAGCCACCTCTGTGAATAGATCAATCCCTTTGTTTCATTCATCCTTTCGCTTAATCCAAAGCCACATAATTTGTTTCTCTTTCGTAGTTTACTGTTCAAAAGCCAGAAATGGTAATTTTTGCTACAAACAGATCTTACAGAGCATAATCCTCAGGCTAGCTGAATCCATCTCGCTCTAACGCTAAGCCTGAAGCAAGCTGTGAGGCTGGTGATAATCACATTATTAAAGTGGTTGGAAAGTCAAGCTAATAAAAGAATCAACAGTTAGGGCAAATAATGATCCAGAAGCTAAAACAGAATGGAGTGGTGGGAAGTTTCCACTTGTATCCCAGTAGTAATTGGAAGGACTAGTAGACAAATATCTACACCGAGGGAATTTTTTTTAAAGGGGATAAACCCACAGAAAATCAATTTAAAGGAAGACGCAAAGAAAACACAACTGCAAAATCCTGAAGATGCACAAAAAACAAAGCCTGCTTGGCTGAAATAAAATATAAGCTGAAACACGCTCAAGACAGTTCTCTTTTTTTCTGTTTTTGTTTTTTTAAATTAAAAAACTCTACTCAGCAACCTAAAATAGTAAACCCTTTTTAAATACAGCATCATGTTTTGCCCCCTTTTTTCCATACTAGGACTGATCTTTTACTTGAATATAATGACAGTATGAAATTAATAGGGCAGAAATGGTAGACAAAGAATTCTGAACATAAGTAAGTGCAGTTTTCCATTCCTGGCCCCCACAAGAAGGGCAAGGAGAAAGTGAGCAAGGCCTTGAATTATGCCTTTTGTAATCAGTCACTGCCCTGAGATAGTGAACCGAAACAGAGCTGATAACTTGAAGGTGACATCACAACCCAGTCTTCATGAACTCACATAAACACTTGATACTCAGTTAACTCCAAAGATAAGACACAACTCCCTTAACAGAAAGTTGTGCTTGACTGCACTATTTTTGAACAAATAATCTTTTCTAGTATCAAGCTGTAATTTAGGAATATTAATACAGGAACTTTGCAACAGAAAGTACCAGTCTGCTGTGTTTTGTATGCAACAGCAAAACAGCACAAAACTTGCAAAGGTTGATGTCCAAATACACTCCATTTGCTTACTGTTTTACATCAAGCAATCCCCACGTTAAACAAGAAATATCTTTTGCCAAAAACACATTTAATCATTCTTGGCAATTCAATTAAATTCTTATAGGCAATACTGAAAAGTGTTTCATTAACTTTTTAAATTATATTGCTCCGTAAAGAAGCAAGCCATGCATCACCCTTGTTCTGTTCATCAAAGGGATGAGCAGGCAGCACTTCTGTGAACTGAAGCTCTTAATAAGCCAGGTACTTTTCTGTTTTATCAGAACTCACTAGTGCAAGTGAAAATTAACCAATCCTGTATCAAAAGTGGATCCAGCATGATGTGACAGTAATTTTGTTTAGCTATGACTTAAGTAATGCTAGTAGACTGAAAAAGCAACCAGAAAAAAAGTGAAGTTGATGTGCTCTCTCGTTCTGGATTTGACCTGCAAGCTACTATTTACATTCACAGCTTGGGGACACTCTCCAGGACGTCCAAACACCACTACAAATGTCTAGAAAGTGACATAAATTATTTCCAAGTGAAGACACCAGCAAGATGGCTCTCAATTCATTAAAAGGTTAGGAAAAAACAGCCAAAGTGTAAACAAAGTGCATGTTTCTCCCAACCAGAATATTCTATCTGTTGTTGTGTGATGACTTCCAAAGACAAATCTGATCATTTAAATAAGGTGGTCTAGATCAGCACAGTCTAATTCTGGTACTTCCTCTTCTCTTGTCACATCACAGCAACAGAGACCAGCTGAGATGTTCAGCCTAACAAAAACAAGTCCTAAGCAGATCCAAATGTAGGCTGAGACTACAATTCTAAATCATGTCAAGCAGACAGACACGTGCTCACCTGCAGAATGAATCTTCCACAGGCTCAGAGCTGCCATCACGATTCCTATCTCCTCTCTACTGGAGCAGTAAAACAGGGCTGACTGGGGCACCATTGGAGCTGAGTTTTTTTAATGGTGTACTTCTTTCCCCCCCCCCCCCCCTTTTATTTCCCCCTTTAAATATAGCAAGCTGTGTTTCAGACTAGCAAAGTGAAAAAAAATTCTGATTCCACAGTTTCGCTACATCACACGAGCTTCTGCTAAGACAGGTTCTTTGCTTTCCCTTCAAAAATCTATTTGCCCATTCAGATCTTATTACTATGTTGTAATGCACAATTCTTTCCCTATCCATTTCAGGAAGAGGAGGGGAGCATGGAGAGGAGAAAAAAAAGCCCTGTAATAAAATATGGAAACTTCCTAAGAAAAAGTAACATCTTTGATGGTTAAAAAAAAACTATCATAGACTAGTGATGTGAAGATTGTCTAAATTAATTTAGTGTTTATTTTGCTGGTTTTTAGGAGTTCTCATGGCCTCTGCTTGTATGATCCCACGTTTGCTTCACTCCAGTTTGCAGGACTGACTTGGCTCCACACCCTGCAGAGCCCGGGGAAAGTGCTGCCTTTGTGCACTGCCCTAACTGCAGTGCTGGTCACACATCCAGGGACCCAACACTGTGCTGGTTAAAAAAATAATAAGGCAATTAAATAACTGCTACTGCATCTAGAATTGTAAAACCTGTCAGCCTTTTATGGCAACTCTGAACCTTCTCTATCTTCAATTTACTTTTGACTCAAAAAAATGAAAGTACTTTTATCCACTATTTATAATCAAAGAATTCTCACTTCTTACAACACCTGCAAGTCTTTGAAAATAGTAATTTTTAGTACTATATCCAACCTTGTACCCATGTATTCATTTATTTGGTAGTGCAATTAGCAGTGCTCAGAAATACAGAATTGATATTCTACCACAGAGAGTACATTAAGCAAAATTTTTTATGCAGCATTCTTCAAAAAAATTAAGGTAACTGTGCTTAAGAGGCTGAAGATTCTGTGTGAGAATTACACTCTGTGATTAAAACTTGGTTATAAAGGGACAGTCTTGTACAAAATTGAATTGGGAGTATTTTGAAAATACAGGGGATTTTAGAGTAAAATAAAATGGCATCTGAATATTTAGGTATACTTTCCAAACGAAATGCAACGTTCTTTTGTTAAGCAGCCTAAGCAGGCATAAGTATGGAAAAGAAACATTTTAATGTGGGCAGTAGCTCAAAACCTTTAATTAAAAAACTGCTATTTTGAGTTTTACATTATTGACAGTCTGAAGAGCTGCTCCAAATCAGAGATATTACAGTGTGCACTCCCAAACCACTCTAACAAAGATGAATCTACCTATTACCAGGTTAGGATAGCAGCTATTATTAGGGACCCTTGATTTCTTTCAAGTAGCTCCAATGGAATAAGCCACAAGTGAATAATAAAGATCTTATAATAGCTCTTAAGAATTCTTTTTAGGTTAGAAGGCACAGAAATGAACTCGGGAGAGTTAAAGAACTCTCATCTCCTGATAAGAAAAATAATTAACCTGACTTAATGTATCTGAGTAGGTCTTACATAAATCAGACTTTTGTACTTCAAGAGCCAGACTAAAACCATATATTAGAAGAGTATGTAGATATTGTCTTATAAGTACACATGGAACATATCTAAAACTACAAAGGTCTGCAGGTCATTTTGTGAAATGTTCAATATATCCTACTTAAAAGGAGATGTGTGAAGTACTTACAGTGCTTAGTTTGCTGGAGGTAATAATGATTCGTCTCTCATGCAACATACTGGCATAAAGTTGCAGCATGTTGTTCACGTCCACAGCAACAAAATATTCAGTGAGGTTTCTCTGTTTAAATAAAAAAAATGTTAATAATATAGCAACAGTAGCAGCTAAGTGGAACATTTGATATATATTACTTGTGAACATTTTTGTGTAATTAGTAGGTGGGAAAAAAAAATAACCCCAAACTATTAAAGAAATCCCTTTGCACCAAAATTTGTGCGCTTTAAAAATAATTAATTGAGTTTTAAAGCAAGCAAAAAGTTAACTGTGGCATAAGTTATTAATATTTTGCTCATTTCATTACGCTTGTGACTTAGATTTGCCCTTTTGTATTTTCAAATTCAAAAAAATATGAGATTGGGTATTATACCAATATCAACATATGCTTTTAAAGTGACCATTACTTCCAACCCAGGAACAGATCTTCCACCACGGTGCTAACTGTTCTGCCACAGCTACAGCAATAAACTGCAATAAAACTGCTACTTTGCCAGGGTCTCCCAAAGTCAACACATTTTATTCTATTTCAAGTACAGCAAAAGAGCTTGTTGAACAATACCAAGCTTTTGCTTGGGCTGTGTGTGCCAGGACATCAAACATCCCACAGACCTGGCAGAAGGTACTGGGTTCTTCCTGCAGCCACCCTTTTCACCCCTGGTAAGAATGCCACTGTGGGGTTTAATCAGAGGCAAAATCACCAGCACCTTCCATTAATTGTTCAGACATCAGAAAAGTGGGGGGGAAAAGAGAAAAAGGGTAGGGGGATCTCTGAGTTCCATCTGAATGTAACAGTTATTTCTGCAGGGCACAGCGCCAGAGACACACAAGTTCTGAATAAGCTAAAATAGCTACCAGCAAAATTGCCTGGAAAAACAGCAAATTTCTGTAAACACCAGAGGATATGTATGAAAATATACTAATACAGCCCTCGATATGCAAATATTTAATTTCACACAACCAGAACTGCTATTCATCTCTTCTCAGGGACAACACTGTTACTGAATGTTCATGTAGGAAGTCTATCAAGGATAGGCCCAGCAGAAGGACGGACATCAACAGTGGAATTGTACCCCAACATTCTATTCTGGATGTGGCCAACACACAGCAGCCAAGGTCACCCAGCCCTGAAAAAACAGCCAATGCAAGATGAGTAGGAAAAGCTTCAGAGTGGGGTGACTTCCTTCTTGGATATATTGCAACATTAAAAAAAAAAATTGTAAAGACAAACAACGATCCAGTGGTCGACCCAGTTTAATGGGAATTCATAAACCCATTATTAATTTCCAGACATGAAGTATTAGAGTTATTCTTGGTCCACGCTGCATAGAATTTTGGAAGAGATAAAACCAGAGATTTAGGACTACAAACACTAAGTTTTAAGAAAAAGCCTCTGGTCTTTCAAATGTGACTTTTAAGGGGTTGCCAGAGGCAAATGCACCATGAGAATCTCAGTCCAATTTACCTTGGACACCCTCTAACACGGCAGTTGATAATGGTGTGCTGATTCTGTGTTGAAAAAGCTGTGTTAAAAAACAGTTGACAATCTTGTACAGACCAATTTATCTTTGGGAGACAGTCACGGTTATTTCTTTGTTATACTTGAAAAGTTATTGCCCCTGAAATATGTGAACAAAAGGTAAAAAATTCATTTTATTGCTAATTTACTGTAATTATCTCATCTCTTCACTCCTTGCATGTTCTAACTCTCCATTACTACCTTACTATTTTGATTCATACTGAAAGGATGAGACAATCATTTATTAGTGGAGTAAAAAATAGTTATAGAAAGGCACCTTAAAATTATTTTACTTTTCTTGAACCAGAAAAATAAATCTACATTGGCATCATTGCAAGATCCTTCATCAGCCACAGGCCCAGCTAGATGCTTCAATTTAAGATGCTTCAATATGGATTATTTAATAATAATCCACATTTTCTTCAATTTAAGCCCATAACACACCTTCTAGCCTCCTAAACTATATTTTATTCGAACACCAAATAATAATTAAGAGACTCCTTAAGAATAGAGGCATTCAAAACATAAAGTGAACCACATGAAAATATACATTTAAAAACTAAGCCCTGTCCTGCCCAATGAGCCCTAGCAACAAGCGTCCTCTCCATCCAGCAGCTTTCCCTGGTTTCTTGAGTTGCAACATGGTCCATGCCACCTTCCCAGAGTCTTTCCCACCAGCACAGATGTACCTTCAGGCCTCTTCTCTGCTACCAGCACCCTCCTGCTCCTCCCCACTGGTGTTTCCCGGCTCCGTGTCCTTCCCTGGCGCATCCCGCCCTGCATCCCGCGATGCTCCCTGCTGCCCCAACACCATCATCCACCAGGAACCAGCTCTAAAGCACTGCATGGGTTTGGGAGCCCCCACAGCTTAACTTCCAGAAGGAAGTCACTGTTTGAAAGTGCAAAAAACACACACTTATACAGCCATATGCAACTCCAGATTTAGAGGCTGCAGGGGGGGAGAAAAGGACCCTTCAAAGCTCTTTTACGGGATCCTATATAGCTAAACACGTCACGGAGAACCTGATCTGAGATTTCCCATTTGCAATTTACCCACAGCACCATCCAGGATTTAGCATCCACAGAATGCAAGTTTTTATAAAGAAAATTTAAAAAAAACCTAACCAAAAAAAAAGCCCCAAACGCCCTGTTCCTGGTGCTTGGTTAGCATCCAAGTGTAAGCAGGTAGAGCATGTTTTCAAAAAGCCTGAAACAATGCCTTCTTGCACAAAAAATGACTGCATATCTTGATGGCTGAATTTGCAGCTGAGCAGTGCAGTGTTTAAAGGGCAACTATTCAAATAAAACACGAGGTGCAGAAGTAGAATATATTTTATATAAGTAATCCCAGTAAATGCAAAGAAGCCAAGTAACTACGAGCAAAGGGTAGATACAGCAGCGGTCAGAAATGCCCTGTTAATGCTTAAAAATGGGTTAATGAATGCAACAGTAACTACCAACTAAAGGCTGAAATAACAGACATCAATCATTTCTAAAAACAGTCTTAGAAAAAAAAAAATCTCCTCTTGATAAAAGCAAAAATTCAGCCTAGCCCAGAGTAAGGTTAAATAAGAAATGGAATACTTACACTTTCAGGGATAGTTGGCAATCCAGTTATATCAGGAGTAATGAAATACGAGTGCTAATCAATGAGAAAAAAGAATTGATAATTTATGCACACAGGAAAAAAATTATTTTCATAAGAACCCAGCATTTGAGATTTCCAACCCCATCTGTGTTTAAGCAAATAGCCATTTTTCTAATAACATTCTTACTGCTGCTAGACAAAGAATTAAGCAGATCACGACATGAAATGACAAGCTCTGGTTCTGCACAGCACAAAACCAAGGGAACAAAATGCTGGGCTGCAGTTTTGAAATAACACTGAAATGAAGCCAGCTTTAAATGTTGTCATGAGCGTGAGAGTAGCATTGATTAAATTAAGCATTGAATTAAAAATTGCAACAAAAAAATGCTGAAGGACAAAATGTAAATTTAGAATGGAAGAGAAAAACCATTCACATGAGAAAAATATTTAGAATAGAAATATTATTACTTGATATAAATTCTCTTTCCAAACATCTTTGAATCGAAAAATGTGGTAACAGAAATGCAAGAACTGGAGCCTGAGATCCTGCAATCATTTATGAAATACATTAACAATTTTATGCATCTTAGTTTGAGGCCATCTAGGATGTAAATATAAAATGGGTTAAACTAAAACCAGATGTAATGTAATTAACTCTCCTTAATCCAATGCTCCTATTAGTTATCAGACATGGATTTAGCTCAGTAATTTTAAGGCATTTTTGCATTTTAGTCTAAATTTTGAAGGAGAAAAAAAATGACTGCACGTTAAGTAAATAAGATAATTATTGATTTTTTAGCTTTTATTTGTTTTTTACAGAGTTTTGATTTTTTTGAGACTTTTTGTTTTTACAGTACATTTTTACAATTATAATTAGCAACAGAGACATAGCTTGTTCTCGAGTCAAACTTGAAAAAGATATACCAAAACAAAGTCTATAAGACTTCAATGTGTCTTGCATTCAAGAAAAAAAAAATTAATACTATTAAGTCTGTGTAGGAGACTTATTAAACCAGCTTGATACATTTAATAGAAAATTTTCCCCACAAATTAGGTCATTTGGCAATAGTTAAAATTTAAGGAAAAAATTGGCTTAAAAAAGGCATCCCATAAACATCATACCACTGCACAATAAATATCACAGGTATTGTTTCACATCAACACAGGAAAAAACTATTTTTTTCTCCACTCAATAAGAAGAAAATATTCAGATCAGATTCAGACAGATTGCCTGCATTCTTCAGAAGTATATTGAGAACAGAAAATTATTCCCTATATGTAATAAGGTCACAGAATATTTATCAAAAGATTTCTGAGTAATGAAGTTATTAACTTAGAGAAGTAATTATTTTTAATTAACAAAGTAATAATATTTCACTCATTAAACAGAAAAGGAAGCCAGAACTATGAGAAGCAAAAGCCATTACTGCAGTCATTAAGAGTCATAAAGTAGCAAAAATACTGTGGTATGGAGTCCTTGCACATCGTTGTGAACTCCCTTAGGAAGATGAATGACCTTGGAAGAGGTACTAAATTAATAGTTGCTGTCCTGTATAAAGTTTTCTCCAAAAAGCACACTGGAAAATGCAAGTTTTGCTCATCAGTTCAAGGGTTTGATTTTCGTAGCAGTTTTTATGAAAGGATTATGATGCACACACACATAGCTCTGAAGCTGGATTTAAACAGAAAAGGTACGTTAATACGAGATGGGTCTTTTAGGCCAAAGACAGCAGCAGAATTCCCCAAAGGACAGGTATAAATAAGCCTCAAATCAACAGAAATGTCCTATAGCAAGTGATTATTTCTTTAATTATTATAGGTTTTAGATAGTCAGTGCCTTTTAAACTCACCGATACAAGACAAGGCTGTTTTTTCAAAACTTGCTCACTTGCAAAAATCATCTCTTGGTTCTTATGCAAGATGAGAGAAAGAGTGAACAGTTGACTTTTGAGTTTTCCAACAAGAAAGGCCAAAGCTGGCTCTACTGCTTGTAATATTCCATGTTTAAAATACTGGCTGAAAATAAGTTTTATTCCTTTTATTCCTCCCCCATTTGAATTCAGACTTAGCTAGCCTTCCCAATGACATTTTTAAAAAATTAAACAAAAAAAAAAGTGACCTAAATTATTTTTAAGGTCAGGTTTCATAGAACAAATGACCACCTCATGAATTTCAGCTGCAGAGTACTTGTTACTGGGACCAACAGGTGAGAGTAGAACTTGGTCCCTAACTGGACAAAGGCATTTTGGTGTCTCCTGACCAAAGATTGCTAGGAAACACCACATATGCAGATACTGGATGTAATTTATGCACAGTTATGCACACTCAATCCTAAGGACCACAGTGGTCTGCCACCCAAACCCTGCTGCAGCATCCAAGAGCCTTTATCCTGCAGCACATCTGAGTGAATGAAATCTGAACCAGACTGATCCTGGCACAAGGAAAAGCCACCTCAGGATGTCATTTCTACAATTATTTTTTAGACTGTAATTTCTTTTTAAGTCTATTATTACTGATGGTTCCAGTCTAGCTTTTTTACAATATCTGAGGACCAAGAAAGAAACATCAATACAAAAGACTAGAACTGAAAGTGGCAATAATTATTTCCCTGCTCCCTGCAGCATTACAAAAACAGAGATGCCTTTAGATCCAACAAGCATTGGGATTCCAGCTGACCCATTCCTCCCTGCTCTGCCCTATCTGAACCCACAATATTTGCTCGACTGTCCCTGCAGCCAAGCATTTGGCAAGAGGTTTGCATTTTGATAGCCATTGTTCAGCAAGCAGGGTTACAAAACTCTTTGATATAACTGGGAACAAGGCAAAATTGAGAAAAAACAATTCCAAAGTCAGACAACATTGAAGTAAAACCAACAAGTATTGACTTTACAGCAAGCAATCTGTCGTTTCAGTGTAGCCAGCTGTATTCACCAAGACAGCCGTGTCCACATTCCCCACAATGTTCATTTTGAGGTGGGCAAGTTATGGACAAGATGAACTTTGTGAGAAATACAAGGGAAAATATATTTAAAACTTCTTTATGTCCCTCTGAACCACAGGGGTTTTAAAGGACATTTTATAAAGCATTTTAGAGTTGTCAAATTATAATCGGCTGTAATACTACAATTAATGATAGCAAAATATCATTTGAGATACAGAAGTATTTTTGGCAAAGGTGCTAGGAACTGAAACATTACACTGACAACAGAAAGAAAAGACGTATCAACAGAAACAAGTCCAACTGCAGCCTCAAATTCAGTTCATTGTTTTGGTGAAAAACAACAGACAAGACTGGAAGGACTTGCAAATACAGTCAATTAGCACTGTACAAGCTGGGAAAATATTAGGTCTCTATAGCCTAGTGAAAAAACAAGGAATCTGAAATATGAAAAATTAAAATAAAATAAAAGTAGCATTATGTTAAGCAGCAAGGATCAGTAACTGCTGGAACAGAAGTGGTAGACTCCTTTTTTCCTGCCTTCATAACAGGGCCAGATGCTTTTCTAGAATCTGTGCTTACTTTAATTGAAGTACAGGGCTTATTTCTAAGATACATGAGCTAAAAGTCACGAGAAACCACAGAAGTAAGGTCAAGATAAATAATCTAGCAATATTTCAGTATGTGTGGCAGTGAAGCCTGTACAATCACTACTTTCTGTGTCCTGCAACGTGTGATGGTTCAACCAAGACCCAGCTATTGGCACACAGTTTGTGGCAAGTGCAGTAACTGTACAGATGCTCTGAACATGCACAATGGCTTGGAGACAGCAGAGGTTCTGTGCTGGCTTTATACTTCACACAAGCTCTACTAATGTGTTTAAACATGCACCCACAAGCTAATTCTGGTTAAAACTTCAGAACTGTAAAAATGACATATCCACTTTTTAATGTTTCTGCAGCAACACCATCTTGCCCCACTATCACCATCCCATCCCACATCACAAAAAGTTGGAGCACAAAAGCAAAGGAGGCCTGGACACATTATTTCACCAAGATGTGCTTAAAGTACACATAAAAGAGTGTACTTCTACTGTTCGTCCTACAGCACTTTTTTATGATTAAGCAGAACTAGGAAAATGGCTAAAAAAGATGGGAAAGCAGCCAGCTTTCACAGACTTTTGACCAATCCTGAAACTGTACCTACTCAGACATAAGAGGCAATAAAACTGAGTTAGTGTCTCCTGATGCACAGCAGGAGAAACCAAAATTGTCTACATGAAACAGCTGGAAGCACAAAAAAGTAGTTCTAGCACTGTCAGATCCCACTGCAGTTTACTTTCTCATCCATAGAGCAAAATTCAAATTTCTTCTTCTGTATGACTACAACTTTCAGAAAACAACATGAGACAGAGACAGACTCTACCCTGCACAGAGGGGAAAAAAAAGGTTGTCCAAGCCAGTTATGATGGGAAGCAACACAAATTTACTCTTTCAAAGAGTTGAGGTTTCTTTTTCTTTCAACTTTACCTACTATTTCATAGTCAGTTGGAATAAAACAAAAAAAATACTTACCACACTTAAACTGACTAAAGCGTTTGCCTTTGGCACAGGATGGCTATACAATGATTTCAACAAATCATTTGAGTCATTTTCCTATAAGGAACACATTTTAAAGTTAATTAATTATCTTATAAAAACTAATTACTATTTACTACACATCAAACTACATATTGACAAAGAGATATAAATATGTAATAACCAAAACAATTGTAATTCACAGTGAAGTATTTAAATATTAAGCATAAAATTCAGGCCAGCTTTGTATCTCATAAAATGATTGTACCTGCAAGTTAAGCCAATCTCTTACATGTTTCCCCACTCACTCCTTAAGAGACTCACATCATTTGCAACTGAAAACTGGGATACCACATCTAGCTGGTCTGTATATCCTGGACATCATCCTCCTAAAACTGTCAGCCACGATATGGGTTTATTTAAAACCCATTTTATTAAATATGTCTCATCGAAACACATAAAACAGTTAATAAGGTTTACTAAAATGCACTTGCAGCTACCTGGTTTAACTGGGATCCGTCACTTTGGTCTCTAGGGGACATTTACTTGGGAAAGAGAAGTGCTTGGAGCTTTTTTTTGGTTTGGGGTTTTCGTTCAGTTTAGGGGTTTTTTTCATGGAGATTAAATTCTTTATGTTGTCAAAGTAAAACCAAAAGTATCAGTGACAAGGCAGGGCCAGCTTTTAAACACATAGTTTTGAGTTTACAGGAAGCTTCTGCCTCTCCCTGTAAGAAGAGGTTGCTGCTGGACTGCATAGCAGTGAACAAGGCTTTGGGTCTAGCTCTTGCTCAGGTCAACAGTGCCTGGGCCAGGAGGGAGCAGCATCCTCCCACAGCCTCCTCAGCAACAGGTATGGCTCCAGGCAGTGGAACAAACTGCTTCCATGCACTGCCACAACTCTCTGACCCACCAAAGCAGTTGCCCCAGCACAGAAAACTACAAATCCTGCCACCTAAATTGCCTGAAGTAATAACTGTAATGCCAGCACTGGTGATCAAGACAATCCTTACCCCCTCCTCTCAAATACAACCTTCATAACAGTTTTTTTCTACTACAGCGAAATAGAGACCAAAACCAAGGTCTAATTATAGCATTTGTAAGACATATATATATATATTCCATTTCATTGAATCACACAGCTAACACCAAACTTTCCTATTTATCTTTTTGCGTAAAATATCTTTTTATGTAAAGTATCATCACTCTCTATAGCCCATTTACTATAATGCATAATTATCACTTATTCTATACTTCATATATTTTTGAAATGTCAGCTTTTCCAGTCTCCAGCATATGGCTAAATATTGATGCTTTTTATTTTTGATTGAAATCTAATACACTAATATAAAGCAGAAAGGTATAGCTTTAATGTTCTCAGTAAAGACAGATGCCAGTAATTCCTTTGCTGTGTAATCTTGGAATACATCTAATTGCTCATGAATATGCAAACTAAATTATCATGATTCTTCACCAAATGCTGCAAGTAATTTTGTCTTGCTACTTGAGACGTCAGAATTGCGAGAGGTAGTTTTTAGTTAATATGAAGGGTGAAACAGTACATCGTATTTTATACAGTTCTGAACAAAAGTGTTTGCAGCTGATAATCAGATAGTTCCAGAGAGCTACAGTTTACAATCAATACGTCATGCAGCTCTGCAGTGATGTGACACTGCTCACACTTCACACAGGACCTGTTTATGCTGAGACTGACACGTTATAAAGGTATATTTTCAGCAGCTTTTTTAGAATAATGTGGGATCCGAGTGACTGTGGAAGCTGTATGTTCAGATTCTTTGAATTTCAGTAAGGGGAATAAAACTTGCTTCTAAATCCTACTAAAACCTAGAATTTAAACCACATAGAATCCCTTTACAGTATTTGAAATAGTGACTAATATTTCAAGGAAAATATTTTACACAAAGAACTAGAATATGTAAATTTACCTGTTCTTTAGCCAAATAATCTGCCAGGGTATTTAGGAGCTTGTAGTATACCTCAAACCATGGTAGGTAACTAAAACAGGAGGAAAGAAGTGTGTTAATAAAATATCAATGTATTTTTCCAGTGCTTATAAATACCACAATGATTGATCTGACTTGCATATTTTTATAACATCTCTACACATAAAAAAAAAAGCATATCAAACTTTTCCCCAGAAATTTAATGGCACATCACCGATAGACAATATAGATAGATGGTTTCTTTATGCTGGATACTTGGATGAAGTTCCATTACACACAGATTAACCCATAATACTTAGACTTCTTAGTATTTTCAAGGCACCAAAAAAACATGTAAAACATTTTCTAATATCATTACCACTATCATTAATTGTTACAGATTTCAGTAGTTATCTGCAATTTTGAAATTCTACATCTTCCTACACACAGTGGACTGACAAACCTGCTGCTTCCCTGGAGAATAAAAAACAACTTTGTTTGGGCAGACCAGGTACCCCCTATTTGTCAAGTGGTGCAATGCTGTGCAATAGTAGAGATGTCACATTATATATATGAATATTGGTCTCCCTATGAAGTCATTTCTACAGATAAAATTAACTTCCAAAAATAAAAACATTCACCAATACTGCAAACACAAACACATTAATGTATCTATACTTAAGACTTTTAACACAAGTCTGCAGCTCGTGAGTGCAATACTCTCACTGAGTTAAACAGAATCCAAGACAAATAAGACATAACTGAAGAGTATAAGAAAAGAAACTCAAACACAGTGGTATTAGTTCCAATTTGCCATCTGTTTATAGAAGTTATCTTTAACAACGATATCATCAGTGACCACACGCTACAGAACCCTCCACCATCGCTATTTAAGATATTAAGTCTGATAAACTAAATAATAACAATATAAATTATGCCTTATTTACAAGTTACACACCTTCTCATGTCTGTTAGAATTTTATCACAACCATTACTGAATAGGTAATATTATAGTTAATATTACTTGTTAGAGATTAGAACGGGTAGCTGGAAAGGAAAGAGTGCCTGAAAGGTTTTCAGAACATTTCATACCCACATATAACACTACTACGGACTTCATTCTTCAGTGCAGTGTAAATCCACAGACATGCATTTCTTAAAGGCTTTAGTGCACACTGAGGACAGACCTTAAATTTTAAATGTATGTATTCCAGGAAATATGTTAACTGCAACTGCAAAAACCCAGTATGCAGAACCCAAATGTTTTCCCTGACAGGAAAAGGAAAGCTGTCAGGGGCAATGCTGGCTGGTAGAGAAGCCAAGTACTGCTTTGTGCAGTGAGTCCAGTGAAGGGTCATGTTTTCTTTGTAACACCTCTGTACACAGTATGCAGCTGGCAAGGCTTTAGAAACAGATCCTGATTCTCAGGGTAAAGAAAAAGCACAGCAGAAATCCGAACACAGTTATAGTTAATGCATTTTCTAGCCATCGTTGCTGTCTTTATAAATGCTTACCTACTAGTGCCTAAAAAAACAAAACCAAAACAAAACAAAAAAAAAACCCCACAAAAATCCATCATGAACTTACTCTTGCCAAGCCAAAGAGACAGAGGCAATCCATTAATGATTTCCTTTAAATCCACCATATTAATGTCTTTATCACACTTTACCATACAGTGTGCTGGCTATTAATCAAAACAACATCAACCTCTTAATGCTCACAGACATTTTTAATGCTTGGTATTGCTGATGGTGGTTAAGGTGTGACATTATTATATTTGTTTTTCAATATATTCTAAATAAATTCATAAAATTTACTTTAGTGCACCTTTGTAAGGCCACTCACTGCTTACAAGTGTGAACATTCCATGCCCTCATAAAACACCCACCACATCAGCACCTAAAACATCTCATCTTTGAGCATTCTTTCACTTAGGACTCCTGTTCTATTATCTTCTCAAATCATGCTATCCTGGTTTTACACGTCACTGAAACACAGCACAGAGACGCAAAAAGAATTAATTGTTCGCTGCAGTGTTCAGAGTTTCTGCAAATGTCAGAGCTGTGGAACAGCTTCACAACTCAGAATTACAGCAGGGACTGGAACACTGTCCTAGCATTTTGTCAAAGTCAAGATACAAGGTAGGTATAAATCACAAAGTACTTTTATAACACTGCACACACAAATGGGTAAGACTACCTAAAGGTTTTCTAGTTTGTTGCTATCACCTCTGTGTTAACAGTATACATGACCCAGCACATTTTCCTGTAGAATACGCCAAAATCTCATCTGATAATCTATTTTTGATAATGAACATTTGTGAACAGCAGTCTATAAAAATAAATCCTCCTATTTCAATAAAATATTAACCAGCATGATATCAGCTCCCCTATTACTGAGAAAATAAAAAATTATATGCAATTTTTAAGCATTTAAAAAGGTCAAATTAATTATTTGAAATTAATGAACCCTAACAGAAAGCCAAGGGAGACTTTTATTTCATAGAGCAAGGCATGCTGACCAGAGTACTTGCATAGAAATTTCTTCCCTTAGCAACATCAGGTTGATGATACACTTCCATGTCTTTGTGCAACAAAACCACTAAGAAAAACATCCTACTTGACCATGGTTTATGGAAGTCAGTTTCCTTTATGAGCTGAAAGGATAGTAAAAGCATTACTTTAAGTCTTATAACCACAGACACAAGGTTAATATCATTTCTATGTGCCTCTTAAACCTGAAAAATTAAGGAAATCAATGGCATGAAACCAAAGGCTGCCAGAACCTGTCCTCTGCTTCTTTTCTTCATAGTCTTCAGTTCTTCAATAGTACAGCCTAATTGCAAAAGCTTTTGCCAATATTTCTAATTATAATGTGCTTCAACAAAATATTACAAAGATCTTCTGGAAGGCAAAAAAGTTCCCTTTAGATTTTTTTTTTAAGTATTAGCTAACTGTAATTCATTCAGCATAATAAAGAATCCTTATACCTGTATTTTTCATAAAAAGTTAAGAGTGCATTTGCATATGGGCATATACAAAGCATCTTTGCATTCAAAGTAAACACAGGTGTGTTTGTTTATAATAAAGACACCATCAGGTGGTTTTTTAGATTCCCAACTCAAAGACCAAGTACAAGCTCTTTGCAATTTGTTAAATCTTCAAGGCTGTCAAGCAACACTTTTGTCCTCTTTCATCATAGGCTAATTTTGGAAGTATGTTTGTTAATAATCCTATTAATTGATTTGGACTACTCTAGTAAACAGATTTATCTGTAGATAAACACTGGATGATGTAGGCTTTACATCTTTATCCAGTGTATCATATTGGACAAAGAATTCCAATATGGAATCACAGAATCCCGTAGGTTGGAAAAGACCTGTAAGACCACTGAGTCCAACCATCAACTCAGCATTGCCAAATCTACCACCAAACCATGTCGCAAACACCACATCTGCCTGTCTTTTAAATCCCTCCAGGGATGGTGAATCCACCACCTCCCTGGGAAGGCTGTTCTAGTGTTCAGGAATCCTTTCCATGAAGAAACTTTTCCTAATATCCAATCTGAACCTCCAGTGGTGCAACTTGAGGCCATTTCCTCTTGTCCCATGACTTATTACCTAGGAGAGAGCCTGACACCCACTTGTTACACCCTCTTTTCAGGTGGTTATAAAGATCTGTAAGGTCTTCCCTGAGCCTCCTTTTCTCCAGGATAAACACCCCCAGCTCTCTCAGCTGCTGCTGATCAGGCCTGTGCTCCAGACCCTTCACCAGCTCTGTCATCCTTCTCTGGACCTTCTCCAGCATCTCAATGCCCTTCCTCAAGTGAGCAGCCCAAACCAAACACAGAGTTCAAGGTGCTGCCTCACCAGTGCCCAGTACAGGGGGACAATCCCTTCCCTGCTCCTGCTGGCCACTCTATTCCTGATCCAGGCCAGGATGCCCTTGGCCTTCTTGGCCACCTGTGCACAGCTGGCTCTTGTTCAGCCACTGTCAACCAGCACTCCCAAGTCCTTTTCCACCAGGCAGCTTTCCAGCCACTCTGCCCCCAGCCTGGAATGCTGCATGGGGCTGTTGTGATGCAAGGACAGTACCTTGGCCTTGTTGGCTTGTTTGGCATTTGTTTGTATGGCAGCTAAAATCCAGAAGCATTACAGGTCAAAGAATCTTAACTTTTCCTGTTACCAAAACTTGCAAAATTAGTTAATCTTTGCTAGCACAGTAGAACTAGTCTATGTACAGAAAATTCATTCCAGCACACAAACGTCCATCAACATCTATTAGTTGGGTAACTATTCTTTTTCAAGTCACTACAAAAATGCATTATCTGGAACATGTAGTCTTTAAGTGCCTGAATTTGAGAGAGGAGACCTGTAATATATTACTCCTCCTAATTCAGAACTGGAACACTAATATATACACTAGTATGTACACTAATATGTACCTCACACACTAATGTGTACCTTAACGTATTAACTTACACACTACTATGTACCTTAACAACAGATAAAAATCAAAATTAATGTCCATTACCAGAAAAACCTCACCACCATACCTATATTCATAAAATTATTTATGAGCAGTCAGTACATTTCATAATTAATTAGCTGTCTTATGAAAATACCCAAAGGTTATCAATGAAGCCCCTTCACAGTAGAGAAAGTAGAGGAAAATCAGAGCTTTAATGTTCAATTTTAATGTATTTGGAAGCCTAAATTAATTTCAGTTCTTAAACTATGAAACCACTACTGGTTTCTTATTTTTCTTTAATTGTAGCCGCTGTCCTTGCATTCCTCAAGTTACAATTAATAACGGTTTGAAAAACAAACATGTAAGACCAACACAGGACAACATCCAAAAACATACAATAATTTCTCTAAATATTTCTTCTATAATAATGAGAAACATAAAAACATAGACAATATTAATAGATATATATTCCCTGATGGAGAATACAGGGGTCTTTATTTAAAAGTACAGCCCCTGTCTGTCACAAAAGCAAGAGACCAAGATCCTTCATGGTTAATTAAAAACACACTTAGCATTTTCTCTTAATCCAAATGAGCCACAAGGCAGGAGCTCAGACTTTGAATAAAAGTCACACACAACCCTTGTTGCCATAAGTAGACTTCCACCTCACCGGTGCTTCTACTACAGCTCTGATAAAACTTTTACATTCGTGAGTCAAAGGTTAAACAAAGGAGAGGAAATGTTTTCTGTCAAATAGTCAGGTAACCACTAACAGTCCTGAACTATCAGCAGGAATCTAACTTCTAGTAATCAAATAAAACTAAGGAAACTGCCTTTCCGTAGCTAAATGTCTAATGTCTAGGGGCTACTTTGCTGTCTGGAAAATTGACACAAAATGTGTAAAATTGAAACATTCTGCTTCTAAGGGATTTGCCTAAAGGAAGAGTGAAAAAGTTTCAAGCATGGTCTGAACTGAAGAACTACAAAGCCTTACCACATAAACCTGTCTTCCTTATTAGAGCATTTCATTTGGAAATGTAGGTGACAATTTTACAGTCATAAAATTAATGAAATCTAAGACTGAGCATTTTAATGATGCATTTTTTGTTCCTCTGCATACCTAAGGTCAACCTTAGAGTCCATCAAGAGTTTCAAATTATTTGTACTTTGTACTAAAACCATTCAGGTAATTCAAAATCAATTTCATGTAAACCCAGAAATCATTATTTCCACTGCAAGCAGCAGTGATACTTAGAAACAAAACCCAGAAGAATTAAGTCTACTATTATTCAAAAGCAGACATTCAAGTTTCTACGGTGCCACTTCAAACCTCAACTAGCAAAACTATTACCCAAAAGTTGGAAAATTAAAACTAGGAGAAAATATCCAGTATAGGATATGAGCTCAACAAGGTATTTTACAATATGCCTACTGTGTATCTCTTGTCTTACAGAGCTGCATTAGCTCAACAGTTTGTGGAGGAGGAGATGACAGCAGGATTCACACCGAGAGCTTCACGAAGCAGTCATGCTGCTCAATGAAAAGCACTAAATTAAATAAAACTTGCAAAGGAATCACAGAGAATTTCTGGAGAATAACCCAAGAGTCATTTTCTCATCTTACTATGGTTTAGCACTTTGAATTTGGCAACTGCAGTCAAGCTCTGCACATTCATTCTAGATACATTATCACAATTAAGTTCTTCAAACAAAAATGCTACCTTGGGAAATTTTTATTTCATTTTATAAACATAGAGATTATTTGAACAATACATTCTGATTTGGAAGAAAATCCTATTTACACAATCCAAATACATGTGTATATTAAAGAAAAAGACTCAATAAAACTTTTAGAGGAATTTTGTATGTACAAGCATATTTTCTGTTTCAAACTATCCAGTTTAAAGCAAGACCATGTGACTGCAAATTGAGAGATAATTTCCTTTAATTAGTGTTTCAGATGGAGAATGAATCATAGAGCGAAGTCCCATAAATCACAAGTCTTTGATCTTACATGTAGCTTTGAGTACCTGGTGCAAAACCTGAGGACAAGCACTCTTCACTTCAGCTTTCAGTTAAGAATCCCATTCAGCAGTTGAAATTCTATGTCTTTAGAAGCCCTAGCATAGGTTAACACATGGCTTGGTACTATCCACCAAGGACAAGTACAAGGGAAAAGCTGTGTCCTGTTCCCCACTCATCAGCCTACCCACATTTCTACAGTATTTCCTTCCAATCACTTTGACTGGCTTGTTCCTGCTCGTCTTTAGAGGTTTTTAGTCGTGTTTCAGTTACTTATGACAATCCAACTAAGTTTTCTGTATCTGACTACCTCTAAATGCCTTTGTAAAAGCCTCAGTCAGTAATCTTATTATAGTCCTCTTGTCCGAGGGGACACATCCATGTACACATGGAGAAGGCAGTTTGATATGGCATTTCTGTACATCTGCACCTGTGTGTTTCTACTGAAGTCCATGGCTGTTGTGCACACACCTGTGATGAACAAGTAGTCTGAATTGCCCATACATCAGCCATCATGTGTATACACACAGCAAATATAATTTTATGTCATTCTGATATATGGACAAAAGCGAGGTTGAACATGCATACACACTCTTTATATATAAAGACAGCATTCATTTTTTTTATTATTTTGGTTAATTTAAGAACAATAAGCACATGCAAAGGAGAGACAGATAAAATGCCCACAGAAATCTGCTTAGTGGGCCTTCTTTCACTTGGTCACTTCTAATGAATTTTGGGATTCAGAGCAAAAACCAGACTGGCTCCTAGAACACATCAGATGGAAATAGGGATGCATTCCTTCTGTCTGAACTAAACACAACACAACACATACACACACACATTCTGGAGATAAGCAGACTACCCAGCTATGAGTACAATGCTATGAAGCTAGTGCTGTTATGCATTCAGCTGTGAACTGTAAATTTCAAATTGTCACAATAAAAGCAATAAAGGCAATGCTTTGGATACGGTTCAGTGAAAAATTATAGCTTGCCACTTTTCATTTTCCTACTTATTTCTACCAAGTAACAGACCATTGACTAATCTTTAGCTGATGCACGTCCATGGGGAAATGTTAAAAGAAATACCCAGCTTACACCAGCTGAGAATTTACATCCTTTGCTTTGCAGCACTCCATACAGTACTTAAATGCACTTGAGTGTGCATAACTGATTAAATGTTGTTACAGCCACACAAGCAATACAAAAAAATTTGTTTCTAGCTTGATGAGGGAAGAAAAGATTAACTCAGATAAAAGAGCTAAAAGCATACACATACATTCTCACTCTGGGCTTTAACAAGTTATGGAAAAAAAAAGGTATCACAGAGGAAAGGATTAAATATTATACATTTCAAAAGCCTAAGACTTAAATCCTTCTGAAGTATTACTAAAGGCATATTTCAAAGATCTCAGAAAGTAAATTAATTTCCAGAATAAAATATTTCCCTTTTGCTACTTTCATTAGATGGTATTATTTTTTTATTTTTTGCGGTATTTAGAGCAAACATTTCTTTTTAAATTACGTGCCAAAAAACATCCAGCACACTGCCTCTCAACATTAGTTTGGCATCTGTTTAAAAGTTCATTAAAATCCTGATGTGCTCTTTCCAATAATTTTAAGCACTACTCTACAAGTCTCTATATTGGCTGGTCTTTTTTCCCCTCAGTGTTCATTTACTGATAATCCTTTTACAAGCTGATGTTGGGTTTTTCTCCCTAACTCACATGGTCTATCCTAATGACACCCTCCATGACTATCTGATATCTGTGTTGGCAAATACGTAAGAACCTGCTTTTCTCCATATTCTTCCTACCCCACTCTCCAAAATTCTCTCTTTCCCCTTTGCTGCCAATGCATTTGGGTCCTCCTCTCTTGTGTTTGTCCAGATTCTTGCTTCAAAAGCAATTTAAATTCAATTTTGTTCTTTCTATTTGCTGCTGAACTGGATATTCCTATTTCCTCTATGGGGTTTGCAGGCTACTAGGGTCTTAATTGAAGTTGCAAATTTGTCTTTTAATGAGATCACTCTGCCTTTAATTTAATTAAAATGGTTTTAGCACTGGTGAACAATTGGGGTTTTTTGTTACCAAAACAATTATCTTAAGAGAGAAGAATGAAAAAGCAGAGGGAGAAACAAAGTATTTCTTTGGGGTCACTCGCCCCAACATCAGTGTCTCCTCTGCAACAAAACAGCATGCTCTTGAGAATTCTCTGGATTTGTTGTTTCTTGTACTAGATATAGTCTGGGCAAAAGACTTGGAAGAGACATCCAATAATCTCCTTTCCAAGGACAGGAATACAGAATAATGTACTTTATTGTTGAATTGACAGAGTGCTTGTCAAAGATCTGATTAGAAAGTAAAAATATCCACATAACAGTCCAAGCTTCTAAGGCTGCAATGTATTGTTCTCTGCATTTAAGCAGAGATCTCATGTTATTTAAATAAAATTACTTAGCTTCACAGAAGAATACCATCATATGGGGCTTGGAGCCACTTTTAATGTGAAAGCAACGGTAACACTGCCATAGAAAAGGAATACCCCGACAGCAAAGTTAAACACATCAGCAGAGAATTTGTAAAAGATAATTTTTTCTTGTATTTTTTATATTCACTCATTGACTCAATCTTTATTGTACCACCTTACCTTAGAATACAGAGGCAGACCTTGCCTCCTGACGTCAAACGGCAGAATCCAAACCTTTGCTTACTTTCAATGTCGGTGAGCACAAAGGTGAAATGCTGTCCTACTTGGTTTTGCAACACCCTGAAAAACCAGATGCAAAGCATAAAACCATTAAATCACATAAAACATGAGCATTTAAGTCATTGGTCTCAAGTATTTTCATGCTCAATCCTCACTATAATCCTCAATACAATTCTACTGTCGGCTGTTCTTTTCCAATTCTTACACAATCTTCTAAAGCAGAATACCTAAGAAGCTGCTAGTAATGATTAACATCTGCCATTTCTAGTTCAATCTTAGATGACCACGTTGAAAATTAATTCCCAGAGAAGCTGAAAATCATCACAGACCTCAGTCTACGAGAGAGCACAAATATTTTTTTAATTTATCCCTAGCAATATGGGGCAGAGGGCGTTGTTGTGGTTTTGTTGGTTTGTTCGGGTTCTTTTAAACCTCCAGCAAAATAAAATATAGAAGATCTCCCCCCTTGGAAAAAAGAAAGTAGCAGTTGATCAAAGGGCAAGGGAAGCTACATAGGACACAGGGATTTTTTACTGTTTAACACATGCATAACAAAGGTTTAAGGATTAGCCAAGTAATACCACTACCCCGCCTGTAGAGTCTCCCACTCTTTTCAGTTTAGTTTAGCCCCTCATGAACATAGAGTGACCAGGATGAACCAAAAACCTGTGCTGAGCATAAAACATCAGAAGATACACTTAGTCCAGTAAAATCACCCATAATTAATGGACTTCTTTTCATTATGTAATTAAACTCAAATCATTAAAACAAGCACTTTCCTCAGTTGCCTTCAAGCCTGGAACAATCTAGTGCTCTCTTTAAACACTGTTAATACCCAATGGCTTGTGCTCAGTCCCTCCTTGCTCAGGTTCTGGGGCGCTGGGACTCTGCACAATAGCCAGGCCTTACTGCTCCCCTGCCAACGCCGCAGTTTTCCCTGCCACAGCTCTGCCCCTTGCTCTGTCCCGCACTAGCAGACTGCCATGAGATGTGCAGTGTGGTTTCAGCACCCACACACACCCCGGGGCCGGGGGCTCCCACACAAACCCAGCAGCAGCTGCTCAGTCCGAGCACTGGAAATGCCCCGAGCAGAGACCTCGGCTGCCTCTGCTCCCACCGCTCCCTGCTCGGCCGTGTCCCACTCTGACCTGGAGCTTCCAGCAGCCAGGCCTGGCTTCTCCTCACACCACGGAACACCTGGAAGGGTTAGGCTGGAGGCTCTGTGCACAACCATATTAACCCAAATTGTTTTTAATGTACTGTGTAGATCCATGTCAGGCAAAATGTCTGTACACAGGGCCACTTTAAAAATGAGATTTAAATACGGATATTTTCTATTAAAAATAGCCCAGCCAAGTTATGAGTTCAGTGGGAAGCATTTCCGATGCCATCTCACCACCTCCAAATCACAATCTTCCCTTTGCTTCTTTAAGAGAGGCAACTCCATGTTTGACAGTCCGTGTAAAAGTGGCCCAGCTTGAAAACGGCTTCCCACACATTTTAGAAAGAGATGTGAGCAGCAAGTCCCAGATTTTTAACGTGAGAAACACTCCACGGCTAAAACTGAATTTCCACAAGAACCCAAAAGTTTGCATTTGGTCCCATTTGCTTCAAAAGAACAGCTAACAGAAGCCAGTGACCAACCATCCATCTGGACGACATTTTCTGTTCCGTTTAAAATACTGAATTAATTCTGGGTTTCTAATTTGAGAGCGCCACTTAAGAAGTGGGGGCAGCAAGGATGCCTGTTTTCCTACTCCTCTTCAGCAGAATTAAAACTGACTATATGTAAGCCTTACGTGAAAAACAAATGATAATTGGGGATTTCAATCAATAGATGACCAGAGTGTATAAACCAGACACATAAAACATGCCATAAGTGCTAGCACCACAGTTTTAACACATGTATAGCATGTTCCATCACGCAGACAAACACTGGACAAGTGACTTGGGGTTTGTGCCTCTCTCTTGCACTGCAGCGCATTCAGGTTGTTCAGAAATCAAGTCTCCCCTCCAGAAACAGGCAGCAGTTCCTGGCTCTGCTACCTTGACCACAGCATTGATGCCTCTCAAGTTTTTCTTAGCATGAAAATCAGCACAGATAAAATGAAATTATTATATACCAGAATTGCCTCAACAAAATGTTATGCAGACTTTTTATTGGAGCACAAGTTAAAGCAGCCTAGCTGCAAAACCCTTCTGCAGAATGCTGGTCCAGTCAGCTGTTTGAAGAGAGCATGATCTGCTCACTTGCAAGGGCAGAGCAGGCACAAATCGTACCCAACCAGTGCTGACAGCCTCCTCACTCATTCCTCTGCCTTGCTTTTGACTTGCTTTCAACTCTTGCCCTGCATGCTTACTTTTAATGTTAGTTCAATAATAATAAATCACTAATAATGAAGAATGTGTGTAAATACTTATTAACCCTGCAGACTACAATGGACTCTTTCAAGGTTATTACAGTTCACTATAGAAATAAAAATAGGTTTTAAAATTTTCTGTGTACCCACACAATGCAGAAAAGGCTCTTTAGTACCCATGGAGTAGGTAAAGAGTCATTTTAAAGATTTTTGTTTACACTACAGCCATTGCTCAGGCCTCATTTTAAGGGAAACTTGAGAGAGTTGACTAAGGCAGGAACTGAAGCTCTCCTTCAAACAAAAAAACAGCATGTCTAATCACGAAATTTATCCTTTGCTCTCCATAAAAACTGATCTCCTTTAAAATTATTTTGTTTAGGATAGAGCAGACGTTTGAAAATTTCTTTTTCTTCAAATTTTAGAAATTTTTGACGAGTTTTAAAAAATTTAAGACCTTATACATGGGAATAGAAATTTCTGTTTTCTTTTAAAAGTAAGTCTTCATGTTATTGTTTCTTATAGAATATCATGTACATGTCCTTGACCAATGTAACTAATATACACAGTTCTGACTGAAGCTTTGGTGGCTTCTACTCAAACCTGAAAGTTTCACATGCATTAGAACTCCCAAACTGATTGGGAAAACCAAACTCATCAGTCACCAGCCAGTCTCTCTAATTTCCCCCAAATCAAAGAACAGAATAGAAACTGTTTCAAGCAGGAATTTGAAAACCAGATGTTAAGGTGGTGGCACAAGCTGATGGAGAGACTGGGGAGACAGTAACACTAGGTTCGGCATTCTCCTTCAGCTAATTGCTATCCCCTCATCTAAGCTTCACAGACCATTTTCTTCACTTCCAGGGCCATTCCAGGATCCACAAGTCCACAGCTCCGGCTCCCTGTGTGGAGAGTTCCTCTGTTCCAACCAAGCTATCTGATTTGAGCTCTGCCTCCCAAAAAACCCACCCCAATTCAGAAAAAAAAAAAAAAAAAAAAAAGGAACAGGAGAAAAACTGCAGAAGATATGGAAATGGACAGTGCCACCACCAAATAAGAAAATTCCCACAAATAAAAAGCACAGTTAGCTTATTAATGGGGCTATGTTTTCAAAACAACAGAAGCATTAAAAGAAACCACAACTACTGAGTGAAGAGTCTCACTGGGAGTATTTAAGCTGCAACAGAAGCCTGTCTAGCAGCTCTGTCTCAGGACCCTGACCATACTTGGCCAAGGGTCTATGGGAGCACCCAGCAGCTCCCTTGGCATTCCCAGGTTTCCTCTCAGACAGGTGCACTTCTGCACACACACAAACCAAACAACCCCTGTTTGAAATCAATAGTTACACTCCTCACAGCACACTGTGCTTACACTCGTCTGTCACACACACATTCACTACTACACAAACATGTGCCATAATACAGTGAGACACAAGATGCAAAGAACTCAGTTGTGTGTAACTGCTGCTACATTTCTGAGCTTGCAACCCCCCTTGCAAACTGACTGCAGTGCCTGAAGAGTACAGGAAATGCTACAGTTTATTTAACTTAACCCATACAGCTTGAAATACTCTCTTGATTATTTACTTTTCATTCTCAACTATTTACTCTGAAGGCAAAGTTTTTGTGTAAGGTATCTTATAACCGCCTTTCACAAGATCTGCAAATCCAGTGATTTCAAGGCATTGTTTTGCACTTCGCTTGATCATAGCTGTGTTTCTGCACAGGCTTTTACCACAAATATAAACAAAAACAGCATTAGCCAGGAACAGGAGAGTGACAGTGATGTCATTCCGGCTATCATTACTCACCCACCCTAAAAGACTATGAGTTAAATAACCTGCATGGTAATTCCCATACTCGAGTGACATTCTGCTGCTAAGGAGAAATCCTCTACAGCAGCAGCACCACTGATTATTCTCCAAAATCCAACAGTTCCCAGTGACTGGGTGACCACCACGGGGGAATTAATGAGGTACACAACACTTTCTCCATGCTGACCCTACAGTCAGTTCCCAAAATAGTATCTAAAAGAGGCTTGTGTGCTTCACATTCAGCAAGAGAAATGCATCTTGAAAGGGAAGAGACCGAGGAATGAAAGGAGCAAGGGAAGTACTTATGGTGGAGAGAAATGGCAGAGACTCAAAGCACAGATAAAAAAGAGCGGTCAAGCAGTGACGTAGCACAACTTCAGACTGAACCTGAAATGGCTCCAAAAGGAAAAAGAGAAGTTGCATCCCCACTAGTCATCACCCAGCTACATAACTGATGGATGTGGAGATTGAGGTATGGACTCTGCAGTTACACCTGAGTTCTGGGTTGAGAGGGAACATAAAAGACTGCTGGAGAAAGAAAAGTGAAGCAAACCATGCAGGATTTGCACAGAGGATTCAAGCAACAAGAGAGGACAAAACGGTTTTGTCTGAAGCTTTAATATTACTTTAGCAAATGTTAAAAGGAAATTAAAATCTCTGTCCTCAAATGTTAAATCCTCCTAGACCATACAAAAAGAAACAAACTGAGTACCAAAGAAAAGGTTCTTTCTTTGTAAATATATACATGCAAACTGTTAGAATGTTATACAATTGTGCCATTATTAAATACAAAATAATTTATTCACAAAAAGAGACATAGGTACTTGGAGCAAATGCTCAAGAACTTCTATGATGTAAGTAATTTCTTAATCCCTTTAAAATAAAATGTAAGCCATAACTAGAAGTAACAAAATTATGTGTTTGTTTTCAATAAAAAAAAATATATAAAACTCAAAGTTTAAGTCATAGTCAAAGAATTTTTTTTACATCATTGTGCCTCTTTTGGCTTGACTTTCAGTTTCAATTTAATGGGAGTTACGTCTAGATTTTTAATTACCATTCACAGTATGTACTTTTGATAATTAGAGTGAGTAGTGTACTGTTATTTGTAACATCTGCATAAAGTATGCCTGGTGAGATGATGCAAGCAGCATCAAATAGTGAGAACTAAATCTGGATCTCTATGATCATTGCAAGATAGTGGATAAAAGAAAATCAAATAGGTGTTCTCATTTCTTTCCTTTTTCAATTCCTTAAGTAATTAATACAGGTGACTTGAAAGAAAATGGGTGACAGTGATCTTACTACTGGTGCTTTAACTGTGCTTTAACTTTCCTTTCTCCATCATTTGAAGAACACAGAATTCCTACTTTGTTTCATTTTATTTAGCTAGACAACAGAATTAACACTCCATTATCTATAACTCTGCTGTGCAGTACAAACCCAGAAGTAATCTATAGAACAGTCACACTTTTTTTTATCAGTATCTTGGTATCTTTTAAGTATCAAAATCAGTGGAAGTTACTACTTTTGCACTAGTAATTTCTAGCTCTTTATAGGCTCAGACAATGCTTGAAGTATTTTATATACATAAATATACATATACTACACATGTATATAAATATACATATTTTATGGGTTGAGAAGCTATGCTCTCTGAAGAATATGCTCAATGAATGAAATAGATATTTTCTATTTCAGTTCAAATGTTTCTGTACAGAAGTTGACATTGAAACTGCCTGTAAAATACCTGGGAGTATTAGGTGTACCATCTATCATGATCCTACGTACAAGAGGAAAACTATATATACATATATACATATATATATATTCATCAGACAAGGGAAAGCACATATATGGCTAGACAAACATTAAAATGATTGTAGCATCTTAAATGTCCAGTGGAAAAAAGCCCTATAAAAAGGAACTTCGGCCTTTATCACTCCAAATTCCAAAATAAAAATAAGTAAACTGAGAAAGCAGCAGACAGCTGGTTTTGTTTAAAGCAATTGGTAAGGTGTGTCCACACTACAGAGAACACTTGAGCTGAGTAGAAAATGGCAAACACATCTTGCACCCAGTAGGTTGTCCACACAAGTAACTCGCCAGTAAGAGTCTGCACGTTGCTGAATGAGCTTCCAGCACGTGTCCTTTGCTCCAGGACAGACCTGCCCCTCCGTCCGTGCCGTTACGCTCCCGTGACCCCGCGCTGCCTTTGGCTCTCCCTCAGCCCCTCAGAACGCGGCTCCCAGCTCCGCAGGCAGCTGCGAGCGTGGCGCCCATTCTAACGGCACCACGGCACGGCCTGAGCAGCCTGCAGGCCAGACTGATCAGCTTCACTGCTCTCAGCAGAATCCCAGCTCCCAGGAACCTCCACTCCTGTCCAGCTGACAGGTTTTATGGAATTTGTAGAAATTTGGCCCTTTCGAGAACACTGCTTTACAGTCAAGCATGAGGCCAACAGGCAAAAAGGATCTTCAGGGAGAGGGCACAGGGGGTGTTAACAAACAAACAACAAACTTCCTTTCACTTCTTCCATTTTGTCCCTTTTTTGTGTTTTACCCCTCCAGATAATGAGCCAGAATACATACTTAGCTATGCTAGAAATTCAAGTATTCCCACAGTTTATTAAGTGCATCCTCTTCATACAAGCAGCTAAGTGCTTTCTGAATGATTCAAGAGAAGTAGTTAAGGTAAGACAACTTACATGAAAATAATTATTCACTGCCACTGATTATCTTCTTGCCACTGGATGGCAGCAACAGAACCTCACCTTTTTCTGTTAGCCTCAAATTTTATTTCCATTATTCATCTTCATTACCAATTTTAAACAGAATTCTGTACATATCTTAAGCACATTAAAGACTTTAATGCTTTAAAGCCAACACTGACAACCATATTAGTTGTCACTAAAACAGCTTAAAGGACAGTGAGCTTAACCAGTTCAAAACCCAAACAACTTAATTAAATTCAACTATAAAAGACTAAATAAGCCTAGTTTACCTCTGGGAAGTTGTGTTTATAAAGATATTTATTTTTCCAGTGTGTTTTGCTGCAAAGACACTCTTCTTTCCCCTCTACACACACCAGCTCTACTGACAGCAGCTTCTTGCATCTGATATATGCTTCTCAGCTCCAACTCACCATCTACAACTGATGCCCATGTTGTTCTGAAATTGGCTCACCCTGCACATTACCTGGCTGTATCTTTCATTAATTATGCAAATCAAGCTTTTAATTCAATCTTTGCCAATTCGGACAATACCGGTTTTCCAAACCGAGGCAGTTCAATCTATTAAATAAATTACCATTAATCATTTTGACAAGCCCAAATAAATATTTTCATTAATAAAAACATTTTATATGAACAATTTACATGACTGGCAGCATTATATGGGAGCCAGTAACTGGTACCAGAAAGGTAAGGACTAATTAATTATAAATAATGGTCTGGATTCTTCTCTGAGAAAAATCAATTGCATATTCAGCTACTTCCATGTAATTAAAGTCTTAATTTCTTTGAACTCAAACAACACATTTTCTGTACTGCTCAGTGAGTTTTTATATCCTGGTGCACCGTAACATTTTTAATGAAGCTCGCTGCTTAAAGGAAACTGTGTTATATCCTTATACTAACACAGATGGTGTTCACAATTACAATGGACAAAACTGGGAGCTGGATTGTAGCTCTACCTGGACAGAGATATTCCAAAAATTCTGTAAGGATTACATTTTGCTGTGATAGTTTCCTACTAGTGACTTCATACTTACTTGAACAAAGGGTACGTTTTCTCATCTGCAGGTGCAAGTCTAGGGAGTACATTACATTTGCCTTTTCTTTAAATCCTTGCTTGTAATTATGCTAAAAATAATTTTCTATGAAATATTTTTAAATAAATGATAACTGTAGCACATACCTTTCAACGTCAAAAGGAAAGCAGAACTTTGGAACGCTGTTCAGCACTTCCTGAAAATACAAGCAAAAGAAGAGAAGTTAGGGCTTTTTTGAAAAGGCTTTTGAAAGGTTTTTAAAAAAATGGCCAAAAATATTCATAACAAATAATAAGTTCAACGAATATATGATTACAAAAAATACAGCACACGTTCCTGGACTGAAATAATTGATTATTAAAAAGGAATTAGGTTTGTGCTTTGGCAGATTGCAAAGACAATGCCATAGAAGCCCCAGGAGGGAAAGGCCTGGCCTGAAGGGTATTAACACCCTTCACATCCCCGCTGGGATTCCCTTCAACAAGGCCATATGGATTTTACAAGAAGCACCACACCATATGGGTAAGCCACGTCTGCTGCTACTTGTACCACAGACTAGCCACAGGGACTTCTGACAGATCCTGGCTCAAAAATACAAATGTTGTTTCAATTAAAATGCAGGCAGAGAAAAGGGAATGAAGTTGGCAGCAGAATGAATTACAGAGAGGTATAACAACTCTATACATGTTCCATAGTCAAATGCTGAAAATGATGGAAATCACCTACTGGTCCAAAGCAGAAATTTATATGATTAACCCTTTGGGTTTCACAAGCAAGCTTTGCTATTAATAAAGAAAAGGTGAGGGGGGGGAGCAAAATCCACCAGATCTACATTCATACCACAGTATGAAAGGATAATGTCTCTCTTTCGTGCAGAATTTTATTTAAGAAGCTGTTTAGTGGCAAATAAAATGTGTTAATTAAAATATAAAAATGCTCTCAAACTAGTCAACATTTTTCTTTAAAAAAAAAAAAAGTGAGTTACCAGATCATTTAGCAGCAAATATTAAACAACGACTTTACAAGATCCTAGAAAATAGGTTTTATTTCCTTGCTCCCAACTGGGAAAACAAACCCCCTGTGAAATGCTTCAGCAAGAAGAGACAGTTGATATCAATGCAGTTCGTCAAAGCAGCAGAATTCCTTTTTTGTAGCAGCCCAACAGACCTGTATTTCTGTATGTAAGAGCTGGCCCCTAAGGTTTGTTTTCAGAAAAGAGCACATTGATTACAAATTTCCAGGGCTGCACATGAGGGTTTAAGAAGCTGATTTAAGGTGTTAGCACTGAAGCCTGAACATTCTGTTTACTGTATGCTGGACAGTCAACTCCCATTAGGGGAAATTGTGTATTTAAATTCCTACACACTACAATGACTACTTACTTCACACATTCACCAGGCTCAATGGATAGTGTAAAATATAAAGAGCCCACACAAGTTAATCAGCAAGAGAGGAACAGTTCAGGAAAAAGACTCCTATGACTACAACATGCGTATGTTAGCTGCAACATTTTAAGGGTATATGATGCGCCTCAGTAAATCTTCATATGATACAAAACCAAGAAGTCTATGTTTTTAGAATTTCCAAGTCATACAAGAGATTTCAAGAAATCTTCATAACGTTTATTTTGTTAGCACAGTGTTTGAAAGCCACAGATGTGTTTTGGGGAAGGCTATTAACTCCATTAGGAACAACAGCAGTACATAGAATATTCTTCAAAAGGAACTGCTCAAGCACCATCCTACCTGCTGTGAGTGCCCACTGCAGAAGAGTGAGAAGCAAAATTTAAACAGGGCAGGTAAGCATTTGATTTCTGCAGTCAGGAACAAGCACACACTAGTAGTGTGCTAGTAGTAACAATAATAAACTCTAACAAAAGAGAGCAAATAGAACAGGCTAATCAAAACTTCTAACTCAGAAATTTCCTGAACATTTCCAGTCTTTCACTTCAGGCTCATAAAGCTTGTTTTTCCTTGTTGTTCCAAAGAAATAGTATTTTATTCTTTTTCTAAATCTGCACCTATTCTCACACAATAGGAAGTAATTTTTCTCCTCGCTAACAAGGATTTTAATTGCTGCCTGGTGAGCTTAGCACTGACTCAGAATTGGGTATGGAAATGTATTCATTTATGTTCCCCATTGTATTCTCTCAGAATAAATTATCACTAGAGGAAAAGAAAACAAAAACAGAAAAACCAAAGGTATTAGCTCAATATTTTGACTAAACAACCTGAAAATTACGGGTGTGTTTTGCAGCGCTGGCCGGGCCGAGCGGCAGGCCAGGGCTCCCCCAGCGCCGCCCGGCCCTCCCCAGGCAGACACGTGCGCAAAACTTCTGCGGAGCAGCCCCCGCTCGCTTCCCAACTGGCAGGAGCATCCCTCGGGGGACAAGTCTTTAAACCTCCGCACTCTTTAAAATTCAGCCAGCCAGCAGGTCTATAGACTGGTGTATAAACAGTATAGACACACACACACAAAAAAAATCCTCTCTCAGCTTATGTCAGTGACAAAGCAGCTCAGCAGTTGACTGCTTCTCCCCTGACAGCGTAAGCCGGGTTTACACAGATCAATAGACGGAAGTCCTACCTAGCTTCCAGGGCTCAGGTTTCTCCCTTAATTACAGGTGCTATTCAGATTTTTAAAATGGAAGAAAACAAGATGCCCCCAAGATGCTTCTAGATGAATTTAAAATGCAAATTATATAATACAGATATTCACATTTGTGCACATACTTGTGTACAATTACAGCTGGCACTTGCAGCAATCTCTCTATTGGATAAAATTGGAGCTCTGTCTCCTAAAACGGGTCATCATTTTCAAGGTTCCCTAACCAGCCAGGACTCCCCCTGAGTCAACATATACACTCTCAGAAAAAGAGTAACATTATTTTTTGTCTTTTATATTCACGACTTGGTATAAAATTAAGTAATTCCTTCTGAAGGCAAAAGGTTGTACAGGTGTTCAGAAAGCAAAATAGTTTGATTCACATGTCCCAAGGTTATTTCCTCCTCTGACTCTCACAGTATTAGTGCCTTCAGAAATGGTCCTTGTGTCATAAACAAGGTGTATACAGGGGGAAGATGATAATGATGTAAAAGAAAAAAAATAAGAACCCACACAAGTAAAGGATTATCTATTTGCTTTTAAACACTGACTAAACATCTACAGGTGCATACAAAATTGTGTTTAATTGCCAAGTTAAAGGATAACTATCTCATTCCTCATGCAAACTCAAAGAAGAAAATCATAAAAATAATATCATGTGAACTGTGACATGCTGCTTCCCTTGAAAAAAGCTTAAACAAAGACAGAAATGGTATTTACAAAAATATTTCCCTTATACTACAGCACAGCAGCAGAACTCTGCACACTCACAGGCTCATGGTGCAATGGTTTATTAATTCACACTCATCAGCTGCACTGTCCAACTCCAGCCTGGCCAGGTCATGCTCACTGGCTCTGCTATGGGAGGATATTACAGAAGCCTGAAACTAAGAATTATTCAGCATTCCTTGCTCGTTTTGGTACCCACTCAGCTAATTCTGTGTATCAGCATTTTATAAAGCAAGGTAAACAGTGGTAGAAAATGCTTCTGAGTTCATACATGCCAGCTTTGTGGGAGAAAAGGTCCTGGTAACTTCATACTCTGGAAAGAAACACCGTCAGTAGTCAACTTCAGCAGTTTCACCTTCAGATATTTCAGATTTTCCTCTTGGTCTAAAGACAAATTATGAGGAATTCCCTGAAACTGTTTTACATAAAAATTAATACTCAATAGCAATTACTAATTGGCTTGCTAGTCATATCCACAGGGCAGTCCCACAGAAGTCCTGTGCACATCTCACCATTTCATTTGCAGTGTGACACTGCAGGAGGGGTGCAACACAACTGTGTGACGTGGGAGTCTCAGTGCCGTGTGGGTGCCAAAACACAGAGCTGTAGATGTGACCTCTAAGCTCCACCTGCTGCAACACTTCTAGTCACAGAAGATAGAAAATTTGTGCAAACTCAGCTCCCTAAAAATAGACCTGCTCTTTTCAGCTAACAATTTTCAGCAACAGTAACTTGTGGACAGGGCTGCGTTTTTTGACAGCTCTTTCTATCCCAACACAGCTGCCACATAACACATCTACATCCCTAACAAACATGCAAGGAGGAAGGAGATTCTGGACCACGTAGCAGAAGTTGTCACTAATGGATTCAAGCAAGATTAAAATTCCACTAAACTGAGCTATGTGTACATTTCTGCAACTGCAGATTGTTTTGACCCACAGAACAAATTCCACTCCACTGCTAAGAACAGGTTTTGAGCCTCATTTAGTTGGCTAACAAGTAAACCACAACTGGAAAGGCCCTACAGCCTAATGACTGACATACAGAGGAACCGGGTTGCTCGTAACGCTTAAGCACAGAGCCTTTTAGAATACTTGCTCTCTAAAAAGTGTTTACATCTTTCAAAAGCTTATTCAGAGAAACATTCGTTGTCTAAAACAAGTGAGGAGCAGAATACCTGCAAAGGAGGACGAGACCACTTCTAGAATTTCAGCTAGATTTAACTTCTCTTGTTCCTGCTTCCTGTCTCCTCTACCTGGCCACCATTCAGTTACGTGCCTCAGGAAAAGATGCCAGACAGGCAGCTGAAGAGTTTCAGTAGCTTAGTCCAGTGGCTTTGTGCTCTACACAGCGACAAGGGCAAGGGTAAGGGCACAGACAGATGAGGCAATAGGACAGGAAGACTTCAGACAGCAAGGTAATGGGATGAGGTTGAGATCTTAGAGAAGCAAAATCACACGAACAAGTAACTCTTGTAGAGGTGGCAGTGGAGGCCCAAAGGTCAGCTGTACGTGTGACTGAACTTGGAGGTGATTGTTGCAGCATCACTTAGAACCAACAGCATGTTGAATACACACAGAAAGAAATTAAAAAACCCTCAAGGACCAGAACAACGAAAGACCAGGGTGTGGTGCACTCCAACTGGAGATATGCTACAGGATGCTCTTGCCCTGTAGAGCAGATTAAGGCTGGTGTCCCAGGCAGCACACTTTTTTACTGCTTTCACAGCAGCTTTCAAAGCCTCTTCATAAGGAGGAAAGCTAACCCTGCATGATTAATCTCACTGTCCTACAAGACTGAGGAATAAGACTTTCTAAACAACCACAGAGCAAGTTTAAAAATTCCAAGATTTTACTAAATTTTAAATTCTTGGAGTCTCTATTTGCCTAATTGCTCCTGAATCTCATCATACAACCAGACAAAAAAAAAGCCTATTTCAGACAGTTGTGTCCAGCATAGCATACAGGGAATCAATTAAAATAACAAGCTCAGTTACAAACAGCAGATTAAAACCAACATGAGGTTCAGCACAGGTTAATTTTCCTGCTTAAAGAAAAAACCCTTCAAATTTCCTGGAACTCATAATAAAAACATAAAAACTGACAATGCTCTTCTTCCCAAAGAAAGTTCCCCTTAGAATAAGTATAGATTCAAATGCTACCATCTACCTCTACTACTGGCAAAGCAAACAAAAACAAGGTAAGTATTACTTCACCACACATCTCTAGCATGCATATAATATTAGTATTCCACACAGCAAAAAATAGTTTTCCTGCAGATCCCTGACTCATGTCAGGGAGATCATCATTCCCTAGGCAGTATCAGAGAGTTGGGAAAAACAGGAAATATGCCCTTCCATCTCCACTCTTGAGATTACTATGTGAGCAATATTTACCTTTTAAGGTGGTAGAGAATTTACTACCTTTAAGAAAATTAATTACATTTTGTAGCAAAAAAAAGGGAAAAAAGGGCACCAGTGTATGGCACAAAACTTTCTATCACCATGCAGTAGGGGAGAAGTGGCTTTTTATTAATAAATTAGTTATTAGTTAGTTTCCATGTCTCTAACACTATCCGGCAACTCAAGAGAGAAGCTCTCTTAACTAGAATTACAGGAGACATCATTTTCTAATCCAAATATGTAAGTCTCTGAAGGTCAGGTTAAAATCCCCAAGTCATCCTGCACAGCTAAGGGGGCAGCAATATTTGTTTCACTCAAGACCTCTTCAGATCTCCCCCTGCTTACAACAGCAGTTAAGATGCAGCTCTGGCAGCAGTGCTGAGAACCTCCTGCACATCCTGTTCAGATGCTGTTTTGCCACTGGTGCAAAAATAATTACTGTCAAAGAAATCTCAAATTGAAAAACTGGTTCATAATTATTTGTTTTACCTATTATTTTTTTCATTCCACCTTTGAATATTCTGATAGCAAGAGACAGAACTGAGCCTATTTGCAATAAACCAAACTTTACCTATTCAATATATTGCTTTAAAGTGAAGATTGCAATCTCAGAAATGTCTGCAGAACAATATCAAAGAATATCATGAGTAGAGTGTAGTTGACACTCTGGTCAAAAGGCTCCTATTTGCAAGATTTCCTTCTCAACCAACAAGAAAGGCTATTTATAAAGGAAAATGAACTATAAAAGAATACAACAAATAATGAATATCTGCATTTGCATGGAAATGAAATACACTGAAAAAAATCATAACATTTCAAGCATGATAAACTCTACTCCAGATGAGACTTGATACATTTCAAATTGGTTTTAATTCCAAGCACATTTTGTTCCAAATATATTCCAAATATTTTTTTCCCTCACTAAGTACTGCATTGTTACTTAAAAGACAAGTCCAGAAACAGAGAGTATCTGTAAATAGTAGGATGCCATTCCTTGTCTACAAAGCTTTCAGTGAACAACTAGCCTGCCCAGTAAACACCCAGTACTGGTGTACACAGAGAGGTCAGCACCAGCTCTGCAGACTGCTCCTGCTCAGGCTGGGCAGTGAAACTGTCTTGTAAACACCAGGAGACCTCTTCCAGAATCACAACTTCCCACAGGTTATTTCATAAAATGACTGCACAGCATAGGCCATGAAGAAATCCTGATTTCACTGGCAATTCAGAAACTCAGAAGTAGTCAGAAATTTGAGCGTCATGTAAATTAAGGGACAAATTGAGTGCCACGCTGAGAGAAAGCATCTGTAGCAGAGAGTGATTTATGCAGATAAACAAGGTGAGGCAGTCCAAAAGCCAAACCCTTGTCTGGGCTCATCCATGCCTAAATGTGCAGCCCTGTGGGACAATGCTGGCTCCCATGGCGGGGTCAGCAGCAGGGGAAGTTAGGGAACCACACCACCTTGTACAGGGTACTGAAACTCTTGGGCTACAAGAGCCTACAGCCAAAAGAAAAGGAACCGAGAAAGGAAATCAGCTTGTGAGGAACCTGCCAGGATTATAATTCCTTAAATAAAATTATTTGTGATATTTTTATAAAGGAAGCACTTACTTCTTGTTTTACACTCAGCAGAGGTTACATTCTAAGCTTCATCATAAAACAGCTCATTAAGAATTGCTTGCAGTAATAGTTTTTCAGTACTAAATTGAGATATTATCAAATGTGTTGAAAAACGGAAGGAAGATGAAACAACTCCAGACAAAAGATCAAAGAGGGAAAGGGAAGAAGCAAACAAGCATAAATTTCAAGTGTTAACCTGCCCCTGTTGTTATGCAATGCAGACAGATGATTATCCCAAAAAATAAAGTGCAGTGGACGTACAAGTGGGTGTCTTTTTCAGAAGATATGCAATATATATTCACTTTACCTAGAGCTGAGCCTGTCCACACCTTCTGGCTGCCTGCTCAAAGCCTCTGGCAGCTTTATTGCCAGCAATTACTCTGCAACAATTGCAGGCTGGTGTTGCTGCATGTGAGCATCAGTCAGCCACCTCAGCACTCAGTCAATCAGCTTAGCTTCGGCCTCTGATACAGCATAAGCCAACTCTGAACAGCTAAGACAAGAGGGAGGCAGCTTTCACCAGCAAGCCAAGCAGCTACAGCCAAGAAGATTTTCAGCTCCTTCACTTCGATCAGAAGAATGAAACTGCCCATGCTCAGGGAAGACACTCATAAATCTAAACCTAGAATTCATGACACTTACTGAAAAATTAGCAGAAATCCTGTTCCTACAGTAGGATTTCTCCATCAATTGAAAGAAGTCTTCCCTCTTCCAAAATTTAGCTTAAAATTCAAGAATGGGTGCACTGGCCTAGTAAATTTCCTCTAATCATTGTCATTAGTGCCTAGTGAAGGATAAAGGGCAGAGGTAAGTGTGCACTGTATCCTCAGAGACAGATGATTTCTCACATGTGGATCTTTCATTACCAAGTGTATTTATTACCAAGTGTACATTTATTAATGACTGCACACAGAAACAGACACACAAAAGCCAGAAACTCAACACCTCCGCTTAGGGGAGAAGCAAGTAGAGTCTATCAGCCAGGTAGTTCACAATGCCTTGAAAACTTATACAGAAGTAATGAGCACCAGAAATAGTTATATTCTGATGGATTAACATATTTCCCTTCCTGATCACCTGCCTGGAACTGCTTCACCTTCCCTTATTCCTGGTCCAAGATCCCAAACCAAGTAGCCTGGATCCCTCCAGCTGCAGCCCGCTAATCACCCTTGCATTGTTCTAGCTGCTTCTGTTCCTGATTTTAGTCCTATCGAGTCTTGTTCTTTGCCTGGTTCCTTGATTTCATCACATGTGGATTATGCAGTTTGATCCCAAACCATTTCCTAACATATGCAATATGCAAAAGAGTATTTTATTTAACAAAATATAAGCAAATTATTTGAAGTGACACTTGAAATACCTGTAGCAGTAACAGACCAATGTACCTCAAATGCTCTCCCTGTTCTGCAGAAAACTATCATCAAGAAAGGCAGAAGAACAGCCAAGAACCAAACACAGGGTTCAGGAATATTACATCCTGTACTTAATATAGAAAGGATAGGATATTCCTGAAAGTGCAGCAGAGTAAGCCTGAGACACAAAGACAATGCTGAAAACAGAGGCAATAAATTGAAGACTGGAATGGAAGGAGGGTATTAAGGAAGCAGATGAGAAAGTATAAGGTATCTCAGAAAAAGGAATGAGGGAATATTCAACTGGAATATTCTGAGGGCAGCTCAGGTCAATCAACAACGACATCACACATGACAATTTGGCAGTCTTTCTGGAAGATGTTCCAAATGATTGTCATCGCTACTTCAGCTAATTTTTTTCTTCTTTGGTTTGGCACATCACTGTAGGCTTTGGACTGCAATCTGATTTGGCTTTGAAATAAGCCAAATCGGTAACAGTTATTTTCAAAAGGCTGATAGAAAATATCTGAAGGACAGTCAAATATTAATTCTGCACTTATTTGAGCAAACAGTGAAAAAAACTACTTCTACAAAATGCAGTCCCCCAATATCACAGCTGTATGATTTTAAAAAATAGCTAACATATGCAGTCTATTAAAATGCACATAATTTATTTGACTCAAAATGAAAACATATCTAACAAGTAATTCCATTCAACCGGCCCTTTTTCACCCAGCCTTAAGATATACAAATGTGTGCCTTTTCACCAGAACACAGCAGCTGGGAATGAAAAGAAAAGCATTCAAATGATCATTTTCACATCATATTCCATCGTCTTTTCACCAGCTTCTCTCCAGTCTTTCTTTGAGTCCCATTCTGTTACAAGAGAGCTGCTTTTTAGATCAATTCATATTTCCATAATCCACACTGCTGTTTCTCTCTCTCCTCCCCAGGGTGGACTAACCCCTGCATCCAGAACTATGGCTTACAACTGTCATTAAGACCTGTAACAATAACAAGATAACAAAAGAGCTGGTAGAGATGAGGTTAGCCAGTACCATATGCTGATCAAGTTCAACATTTTTAACTTAAAAGCTCTATAAAACAAAACTACACAATTCTGAGAACAAGCATACCTCATGTTGCTACCTGTCCTCAAAATTTCAAGGAAATACTATGTTTTCGATATTGGCCTTTTATAATTTTAAAAATTTAAAAAATAAAAGTCTCAAAGATTTATTCTGTCTCTGTTGGGATGAATTAAAAGTAAAGGTTGAGAAAGCAACTTGGAATATTCACATCTTGAATGGTGTAAGGGTCTTGGTGATTCTGGGTGTTCCCAGCACGTCTTCGTGGGCAGTTGTTCCACAGAATATTTATAAGGACTGAACAGATCTTTTCTGTTCACACAGTGCAGTTAGCAACTATAAATACACCTCTGAATGTTTTCCTGCTGATCATCCATCAGCTGGGATTTGCATAGACAAAAAGCGTTGCTACCGTACGCGCACAGTATTTTTCAATAAAAACAGTGTCTTCCAAACACAGTGCCAGAAAATCACTTTATCTTAACCAGATAAAGTTCCCTTGCAATATACAAAATTGCCACATTGCCATCATCTCAGCAGGGCTAATTGCATTCCACAAAGATTCAAGTTCAAAAATATCCCTTAACTAAATAAAATTTGCAACATTTACACAAAAACACTACTGAGAATTAGTAATCTCATTACATTGATTCCTCCTTTCTCATACCAATGCACCCAAATAGCAATCATACTTATTAATAAACAAACAACAAAATCAAACCCTTTTTAAGATTTCCTGACAAAAACAATCCCACAAAGCAAGCACCTATCTAGTTAGCATAAACATTTGAAACATGTATTTAATGCCTCATCAGAATACAAGAACAAAGCCATCTCCTGCAGAAGCCTGGTGAGATGAATCCCCTAACAGCACGCCTGCAGCCATGGAGGGAGTGTAAACAGCCTCGTACCTCCTGGGTTCCTGCTGCTCTCTTAAGAGAGCACAGAGGAACACAAAATCTCACTGCTGGCTTCCACACATTTGTTTGACCCAGAGAACAGATTTTAGCTTGTTTCTTGAGAATATTAAAAAACAAACAAAAAACAAAAAACTCCAACTTGGGCTATTATTTAAACCTCTTAAAAAGAATATAATCTTTTTCATGGTGACTTAATTTATATATTTGCTGCCACGATCCACTCAATTAAATATCCCATCCTGAAAGAAACTGAGCCTTTTGTCTCCGATCAGATGCTCATTTAAGCCAGGCTTAACTATCAGTAGTTAAAACATACACTGAAAGTCAAGTGTGTGATTGGTGCTTTGCTGCAAGAAGACAAACACATCGGTACCCCTGAGGATTCATCCTTTAACTGCATATGCACCTATATATCTTTATGTATACAAATATTTTCACATGAACCAGGCAGATTTACATGTATAGTATCAGACTTTAGTTTGGGTCACTACAGGATACAAAGCTCACAATTCAGTGGTGGCTTCTGCATAATGTGATACAGTAAAACTAAAAGCCAGATGTCATGTAAAATATGAGATAATAACATAAAGAGCATTACCCTAACTTCAGAGAAAACAGCAGAGATTCCTCACATGGGATGCCATATCCCTTACTCATTACTCATCTGCAGGGCTTGAGAACAGCCTGACATGGGAAAGCAGATTTAGACTGCTTGTCTTAGAAAGCAAGAGGAGACAGGATGAAATCTGCAACACAGCCAACAGTCTAGTGCAGAGTCTGAATGCCTTCTTAACCCACATCTTCAGTTAATAACCCCTTGTCATATTTATTACTGAAGTGGCTTCTGGTAAGACCATCTCTTGATATTAGCTATTTGTGTCATCGTCCTGGTGAGATGTTTTTCACCAGCAGAGGAGTTGCAGGCTGAAGCTAGAAAGTATTATGTGATTAGAAGGGCAAAGAATGAGAACGATTCAAAGGACACCACATACTACAGGTAGAAATCACTTCAGGTCAATAGGCGGTCAGATTAAAAAGCTACTGAATTCTTACACAGCTAAAAATAATACCCAACATCCCTGTAATTACTAAATTAATAAGAAATGTTGGACCTCACATGCATCAAAGGTTGAGACAACACAGAGAGCAGCACTGCCTCTTGCACAGGCACTACCTGCTGCTGGTGCTATCAGCACCGTGCTCTCCTCCTCCTTGTGCTAACAACACTCTGCTCCCAGGAATGTTTCAACTCGGTGAAGCTGGTGGGAGCATCAGTGTTTTTATTTGCTGAACAGTCAGGAAGAGAGCCATAGTGGAGACATCTGGACACAAGTGACATCAACAGGGCTTTGCTACTGACTGCACTGCCACAAGGAGACAAGGCAGTGCCAGATCCCAGCTCTGCCAGGTGACATGAACTTCTGCAGAAATGTGTATTCAACAGTCATCGAGTACTTCAGTTTGGAAGCCAAGGTGTTGTTTTCATTTGGGCTGCTTTTCTAAAGCCCTTAAAAAATACCTTCTTCTTAAAAACAAGTGGAATTTTTTTTTCCAGATATCATAGCATTAATATTTTTTCTTCAGACTTCCATTTAAAAATGGGCTTGTAAGGCTGAAATTAAACTCTAGTTTAAGCAGTCTGAATAAACAAAATAGAAATTTCAAGATGAAAAACATACATGATTTTTATCATGGGAAATTTTGCATAAAGGGGATATTTGAACATACTACAAGACAGTGCCCCTAGGAATATACATTCAAAATACATTTTAAACAAAAAAAATATCCCATTAAATGGCTACAACTCATTCTTCATCCAAATTTGAGCATGGGAAGATAATCACAGAAGACCTATATATGCTCAAATCAGAAATCTTCACATTTTTTCTACAGTGCTGACGTTATTCACAACTTTTTCAACATTGTCAAACTCATTTTTAGATCACTAATGCCAGCAGAACAGCAACTTGTAACTCTGTGATGTCTCAAACAGATTAGTTCTTCTGGCTCTTGAGGCACTTGTTAATAAATACTTTCTTTGAAATGGTAGTGTGGCTCTTTGCACTTTGAATTCTAACCAGCATGAGCTCATTTTTTCATTGATAGTTTTGAGAGTTACTAAAAATGGAGTTACTGCTACCTCAAAAAATAAAATAAAATGAAAAAAAAAAGGCAAAAACACTTTCTGAAACACTCCTGGCAAAGAGAAATATTTTTCATTTCCTGCCTTGAAGCAGAAAATTATTTTTTTCCTTCCCCATTCTATGTTTTTCTCTTTTCCTTCTTATTCTGGCATCTGAGGAATTACCAGAGAGAAAATAAGTGGTTTCCCTGCAGTCTTGGCAGATAAGAAAATCAACAATGAATCTTGCAAATTCTTTTGTGGTACCAAAACCGTGCCTTAATATTTCCTTTCCTTGACAGACTGCGAGTAAGTAATTATGACAAATCCCTGGTCTTGTCTTCCTCCTGATCAATTTTAGTTTCTACATTCCATCCACAACAGATGGGATATTTTGCAAAACATGAATTTGGAAAGTCAATATTTAAGAAAAAAGTACACCAAAAGAATATTGACCAGCATCAAAGAAAATGGTAGGGCAGAAGAAAAACAGAAGATTAGAGACGATTAAGCACTGGGAAGTTCAGACATACTTAGAGGAGAAATGTGAGAAAGAGGAAGAAAATGTCAAAATGGCTTAGACAAGTTTTCTTTGCATTATCAAAGCAACAAAAAGGTGACATGATAAACTGTAGAAAAATTCAGGAAGAGAGGAAAATATTTTGCCCACTGCTATCACATCACTGTGCAAACAGACAGCCCTTCAATTTTAGGAAAGATGATTTTTTGGGATACATCCAAAAACTAACTCACACATTTTACATTTAAAATAGAAATGACTGAAAAACAGGACAGAGAATATTCTTCTTCTTTTTTCTTTTTTGAACATTCTCTCCACAAACTTTGATGGACATTAACCCTGATAGTTTTAGTGAGTCATTGATTTTTAAAGAAATTAAATCTGGTGGATACTCAGGTCTCCAATCCAAACCTACCCAGTTCAACATGCACACACACGTGCACAGAAGGCTTCTGCTGATTTCACTTCATGACTTGGCTCAGGGGTTTGCTTTAGAAGCTGCTATATATTCTGTTTAAATCCAGTGGTTCTAATAGGAAAATTTCCCTTGCAAGGAGAAGGATTAAAATACCCTGTTTTCCAGGAACACAAGCAATTTACCTGAAACACCAGACTCCTCACACAACTGAGACACAATGTGCAGGCATAGGTTTTTCAGAGCCCAAAGGCAGAGCGCTGCCTGAGGCCTCTGGTGTTTATAGATTAGGTATGTCTACTGCATCTTTGTAGGATTCCCCTCCAGTCTTCAGTGGGCTTCATCTTCTAATCATTTTTCTACACCAGCTGTTCTTTGAATAACCTTCGACTTGCTGAATAAGCTCCCATTTTTCTTCATACATAATTTCTTTTCTTTTTTTTTTTTTTTTTAAGATCAAGTCTTTCTTGGGGAAAAAGAACAAACAAACTAGAAAAAAAGAATTTAAATGACACTGAAGATGATCATTGTGGAGCCAGGATAATTATCAAAACTTGCTGAATGCCTAGCTGAGAACATATAACAGCACACTTTTCTCATTTGTCACTGTTTTACAGGCTGCACATTTCTGACTGATGCTATTCACTAACCAGACATCCTACTTTCTATGTTTGTTATATTTATTCCTTTCATCATGAATCACCTTATAGCTGTCTTTACAGAATCTTGTACTATTGATTAAAAAAAAAAAATCAACAATTTATCAACATCTACTGTACAACAACACTTCCAGATCATCCACTGTGGTGGTATTACCGATGAAGAATATGTTTGCCTCAATATTGGTATAAAAACAAGAGGCAAAGAAGCCATTGAGACAGAGATATTTATTCTATTTAGCTGCTTTATGTATTTTCTTTTATGAAAATAAAAATATTTCCATGAAAGAAACTCTTGTAGAAGTTGCTGAAATAATAAAATTTAGTAATTTCATTAAATTTTAATATTAATAACTTTCATAAAATAATCATGGGGCAAAAAACCCAAACACTAATTAATAGCTTGCTGTCACTACAAACAGTGAAATAATCCATCAGCCCTGTATGTATAAACTTTCCTTTGAGGATTAATTATAGATAGACCATAGGATTTTCATGCTTTCAGAATCAGTAACTTTAAAACAGTCTCTTATAAGGGTCTGAGGATTTCTTTTTCCCCAAGCAAATAACTAGGGTATCTCTAAAATATTATTAAATAACTATCTAAAATCTTGCATTGAAAAGGATTAAAGGAATGGAATGCACACACTCTGACATTAAGAGGACATACATGGGTAGCTCTTCAACTTTTTTGTTCTGGTATGTTTTTTATAACATCAATGTTTGGAAAAGTTTTATTGATAATTTTTTCCACATTTTCAATCCCAAAACAGATAAAAACCCAGCATGTCCAACAGAACCACCTGATAAAATACTCTGTATCAAAAATAAAGTGATACAGAGAATTAGCACGACATTCTGTGCTCTACAACTGCTATTGCATATTCCTGTCACAGAGGCAATCTAATCACCAAGCCACCAGTTGGGTGAAGACTTCCACCCTGCTATCATTAGCATCTGACTCTCCACAGCTGAACAGAAGAGCTTTTTTATTATTATTCTAACATAAAAAAAAGTTCAATCTCATGTTTCCAACCTGGTCTCCAAAGTCCTCCGGGAACTTCCACAGTACCACTGGATCTGTAAATAATTGACAGACAGCATTAATCAGAGGCAAAGGAACAGAGTATTACAGTCAGAGTACATTAATATTAAAGAGAGGGTCAGCTTAGCGTCAAGCTTTGAGGCAAGTGCAAAAATATATCTAAAAACTAAGGAAGATACTGGATTATTAAAAAGACTTATTTCATATTTATGAAATTGTATGTTTATTGTTTTACATATGGCAGCAGGTTATAATGAACCGAACTCTTTTCATATTCAATTCTTTATTCCTGGAATATCTCATTCTTTAAGCACATTTAATTTTCACTTTTTAATACAATTAAGAAATAAAGAGATAGAAAACCTCTTTTCATCTCAGGGAAAAAGAAGAGAAAATTATAAGGGGGAAAAAAGGCCTTTATAAAAGTACAGAAAAACATCCTTTGTGATTTTAAAGGAAGTACCAATGTAACAAGGAAGAGTTTAGACGACCTAGCATGTTTCAGTATTTTCTGTTCAGAGCCATTTAAAACCAGCATTTCAATAATACCTTGAAGTTTTCATTAACCTCTTGTAAACTGCTAAGTATAAAAATAATCAGTTATTTAGGCTACATATTTGTCTCCATTTAATATTGTTTTGAAAGCCTCTACCACAATGATCAGAACCATAACCTTTCAACAAAAACACTAATTATGATCTTCATCCTGCCCCCCCAAAAAATGTTAATCTACTTTGATACAAACCCTTCCCGAGGTGCTACTGTTACACAGCCACAAAGACCCACCAAGCCTCACAGGCTAAACAACAGATTAGCAGCAGTGTTTGTCCACCTGTTAAAAGTGAAACTATCTATCTTCCTGCAAGAGACAAGCAGGGCAGTGCCAAAGCCTGGACCAGAGGCAGAGCTCTCGAATTTCTGCTCGTGCCCCAGCCACGGTCAGGCAGATCCTCCCACCACTGGCCACGCGGCCAGCAGCAGCTCACGGTGCCAGAGGGCAGGAAAACGAAGGAGAAACACAACAAGAAGTGCCAGGACACTGCCTGATGGGAACTGCCACCTCTTGTCTGCCTCAGGAGCTGCTGGATTCCTGTCTTCCAAGGAACCAATGTCTGGGAAACTATTCAGATTTCCACTTCAGGCTCTAGCACCAGCACTGCATGACAACTCAGAAACTTCCTTCTCATTGCTAGGTTTGACATCAGAACCACAGAGTTTTCCATTTTTGGCAAAGTACAGAGGTTTCTACTCTTCTTTGGGTCCCACATATGTTTGCTGGTGCAAACTGGAGATGTAATGAAAAGGGAAATGCCACTGCTGGTGGTGTCCTTCCCAGCTGCTGATCTCAAATCCTGCTATTCAGGATGGAGCTGTCGCACGCGTACATTTGCTGCTGGCCCAGCCACCAGGAGCTGGAGACCGAAGTCAGCATTCCTCCTTCACCTCGGGCCAGATCTTAGGCCAACAGTAGAACATACACTTCAAACGTGTTACAAAATTCAACTTGTCAACCAACTCATGCAATTTAGACCTAATTTGTATCCAATTCAAATCTAAGTGAGATTTTCAAGAAAAATTGAGGCATTTGACTCTACTTGCTGGACAAGCTGGTTTTTTTCTGCTAAGAACATCCAGAAGGGGTTCTGCAGCTATTATTTAATACAACGTGTGTATTTTGCACAAGGAATCTTCCTCCATTACTATGGGGAGCAAGAACTTTTGAAGGCAGATACAAAACAAGAGATAAGATGCTACATTTATAAGAATATGAGAGCAAATGAAAATACAGGTGCTTACAACAGAAACCTTTTTTCCTGATCTATTTTGTGCATATTTAAACTGCAAAACAAATCTCTATAATGACCAGGTATAAGAGGAGTTTGACTATCCTGTAAAGGAGCTCTTGTTTTTATTCCAAATTAGTATCATAAAAAAGAAAGCAATTACATATCAACAGTGATCCCTGATAAATCCAAGGAGTAGCAAGTACAGTAACATATCAAATACTCAATGTTAAGTAATCCATTAATTACTTGCTAAAAAGCACTGAAAACTTGCAGAATCCAAAAAATACTTTAACAGAGCTTGTAAATCTAATGCCATAGGTCCACAAACATTTCAAGCATAAATTTCTCTTTGAAAGAGCAATCCCTCTGCACCCCCACTACCAGGTACTTGTTGGTGAAGCTGTAGCACTGTCAGTCTCCTGCTGGTGCAGGCTGTCACAGCTTCGCAGAGCCAGATGAGGGAACTGACCGAGATCAAACCAACTGTCTGAAACTTTTCAGGGCAGCATTAACTAGATCAGTTCCCCAAAACCACTGGGTTTGTACCAGAAAAAAAGGAAGAAAAACTGGGGAATAGGGGAGTTGTGGTGAGAAAAAAGCAGGACTGCTTCATGCGGCAGCACTCCAGCACCAAGCACTTGCTACAGCTCGTGCAAGACAAGCTGGTTACCAGCTGCCTCTAGTTTCATTTCTTATCACCCATTTCTTGTTCACAACTTCCCAAGTCTTGCAGTACCATTTATAGTTGCTTCTATTGCAACACCCAAGCGCTATGGGCTGCGAGGAGGTGAGGGGACCGCTCTGCAGTGAGGCCGGGCTGCCGGAGCATCGCCGGCCAGGAGCTTAGCAACATCGCCTCTTCCCAGCAATGAAGCCAGGCAGATGACTTTGGCAGATGTGAAGTACAGTTACATGAGAAACATTTAGTATAGTGAATGCTTTAGCAACACAGTAACAAAATCACTGAGGTTTCTGAAATCGGACAGAAATGTAATTTCTTTCCTTCACTCTTCTTAGTGCAAATGTAACTGCCAGGCTTCAAAATAGGAAGCAGATCGCAATGGCAAAACCTCCAGGTATTATTTTAAAAGGTCACAGTCATGAGCAATGTACAATCTCAGAATTAAGCAAAACTTTGGGTTTTGGGTCAAAACATGGGTAAAATTTACACATCAATGAGGTGCCAACAGAGCTAACAGCATTTCACAGGGCACCCTTTATCTACAGGCAACAAGATCAACAGCTCCAATAAGTTCTTTGGTGCCCTCATACCACAACAGACAAAAAAAACTTAAAACTTTAATTTAGTCTCCTGTTCATCTTGACATCTTCACTTCATACTAAGGCTCTCTCATACTACTCCAGTCTCACTTTAAATGGTAAAAACAAATCTAAAGTAAATTCCAGCTCCCTCAACTATAGGTATAACAACATATACTTTAATATCATGAAAGAATATTTATATCATGAGAGGATAATTAAATTCATGTGATCTAAACAGGAAGAACAATGTTTTTAATACTCCTTCATGAAAACAAGAAAAAGCCAACATTAAAAAAGATATTCCTAACTCACTCCAAGAAAAACATTTGGTGCTACACTCAGCAAAAATTACATGCCTTCAAGACTCATCCCACTGCTTTGAGCTGGGTTTTGCAGCTGTTATTACTGGCTTTTAACTGGTTATTTTAGTAGGTACTTGCCATACATTTATTAAGTAAGAAAATCTGATGTGACTTGGGCTTCAAAAAGAAAAGTTACTATATTCTTTTTATGCCTTTACTCTCTGAAACCAAACCCTAACACCTATAAAAAGCCTCAGGATTTTATGTTAATTATCCAAGTCTGGGATTGGGAGTTTTTTCAAAAGATTATGTTGGTTTCTGCTTTTGGAGCTAGGCTCAGGCAGCATATGACACATCTTTGGGGCAACTTCTCAAAAGGGCTGCAAAGGAAGAAACAAAAGGGTACTGATTTAGAAATAAAAAGAGAAAGTATAATCCGATTCTGCAACTTTATGCTCTCTATCTTCAGGTTTACAAAGCCTGAATTTTCTTTTCCCTGAGGATTACTTTCCAGATACTCTGGCAATGTTAGGTCAATTTTATGCTGATTTTATGGCTGAGAGGATGAGAACCGCTCAGAAATAGCTGTTGTTACAGTCAGCTGAGGAACTACTGAATTTCTCCTCACTCACTTTTTCCAACAGACTTCTCAGGACAAATGGCTGCACCAATTCTAAGTAAATGTAGTAGTAAGAAGAAATTGGCAAGTGCATACATAAAATAGTTTGTGCGGTACATGTATAAATGTATATATACTGTTGCATGTGTAAATGGATATTTCCATGTACAAACAGCACTTTTTCCTATGCCTACCACATCCAGGACATAAATCTCAGCACCTACCAGTAACACTTGAAAATTCCTTTGCTAAATATCCTGCAGCATTGGAAAGGACATCTCCCTTGGTACGAGCCAGATGAGAGACAATCATGGAAAGGTTTGCTGAGGTACCAAAAGAGTGCAGTATAATTACAAAGAGAAAAGCGAGTCACATGCAATGCTTAAAAAAACAGGATTCAAGCTTTCGTAATCTAGAACTGCTCCAGAAGACAAATGCAGGCAACTATGACACCCACTAAGACAAGAGGAAAACACATACAGATCCTCAAGGTAATTTCTGTCCAAAAATCTATTCCTATAGAGGCAAGGTCCTAAAGCATGTCATCCATATTTTTAGGGAAAACAACTTCTAACACAGTTTCTAACTTCTGTATCAAATTGAAGAAAATACAAAGGTACTCTTTCTCATGACAGAATAGATTAGAGAAGCAGTACATTCTAAACTACGGGAAAAAAAAAGAGAAAGCTTTCTGAGTTGTAAATTTCACAAAAACTGACAAGTTAAATACACTTCAAAAATACTCTTCATAACCGTCAAGCTTGCAGATTATAAATGCCACACAAAAATACAATAGGATAAGGTAATTAGCACACATTCAATTTGGTAATGGAACAGAAATTACAAACACATGCTGAGAAACATCATCTTGGGAAATTCTCTTGGATAGCAACAGAGAATATTTCAGACAGGAAAACACAGCTAAGGTAAAATGAAACAGATTAATTAAGTAGTCCAATATGCTGGAGAGAGGAGAAATCTTCATCCCTGGTGGTTGTACTGAGCAGAACAGACAAGCAGACTGCCAAGCTGAGTTGGTCCTGCTTGGGACAGAGGAACGGACCAGTTCAGTATTCCTCCAGTTATATTTTCTCTGATGCTGTACGGATTTTCATTGGAAAAAAGCTGTCAGTGAAGAGGAGAAAGAAGAGACTGGGGGCAGGAGTTAAGGGGATGGGAAAGAAATATAATGAGGAAAAGGAAGGTAGCAAAGCAAAGCTTATTGCAGACTGCTCTTTCTTGTCTGGAAAAAACAAATGCCACCTTTTTTTTTTCCTTAGGTGAACATGAGAATGTAATTAATAAATCTGAAATTTTCTATCATTATCTCAGGGAACAGCTTTATAAATACACATTAAAGCAATAAGCAGAATGGATTTTGTTAGACTAAGCAGTTTTCAGCAATAAAGAATTAGTTCTCTAAGTTTATGTTACTGCTATTGTTCGAAAACAAAGGTCTCTTACATACTTAAAATAATTTTCCAGAAACACTCAACAGTAATTCTAGTGACACTTTTCTATCGATATAGTATTTAATACTCAACCAAATCACTACAACAGTGATTCAGAAACAAAATAAGAGATGAACCATAACGTGCAACCCAAGGACTTTTACAGATGAAATCATCTGATGAAAAAAACAGCATGCACATAAAAAAAAAAATCTTGCTAAAAAAGACTTCTGTATATCATATTAAAATCCGCCTGTTAACAGTTTCATACATGAAGTGCCAAAAAATGGTTAGAATGGGAGGCTCTGCTGCCAGACGATCTGGGTGCAGCAGTGGTCTTCAGCTCCCTGGTTGGGAGGATCAAAGTGGAGCACCAGCCAGGAGCAGGAGGAAGAAGAGCAGGATGCCATGGAAAAGGGGAGAAGGTAGTTAAAGTATTTTTCCAAGTGTCAGTAATCAAAAGAAAGAACAAGAACAAAATACATTGAAGCAATATGATTTAAAAAACTTAAACTAAGGAACAGTCACTAACTTCTCCAGCACCTAAAAACGGTCAGATTAAAGATAATATGCAAACGAAGGTGCCACTACAGAAAATACCTTAAAGTACACTTTATACAAATCATGTAGCAAAAGAAAACATATTTACAAAGCTGTATCAAATCTTAACTATCCAGCATTTCAACTCATTTACACACTTTACTCACAAGTGAGCCTTCCTTAGTTGCCTCCACAATTTCAAACAGTTCCTACTTCAGCAAACAGCAAAGGAACAAGACAAAAATAACAACGTCATTGACAAAATCAATTACAGAAAAATGTTAACGAGTTCCAGTAATTATATTTGCCAGCTTTTCCTGCTATATATATATTAATACACTGAAATTCTTCGGGGTCTCTAGGTGGGACTTGCCTTTTAAAAAAAGCCATAGCATGGCCACAGCACAGCAGCCCAGTGTCTCCTGTCCCCTCTCCCTCACCCACACCAGAGGCCTCTGCCATGTCTTCAACTGACTGTAAAGCTTATGCCTCATTTTGAGAAATTATTTAGGCATTGAAGGTACCCATCTCACACCGGTATCAAAGGTGATATTTGGAGTATGTGACTTTTGACATTTTTCCTTCCAACTTTTCTCATAGAAAGTAAAGTGTGAACTAAATGACAACAGAGTCAACAAACAGACGCTAAATACTGATCTTTGGGCAATGGAAAATGGAAAATAACAGTTTGCTAGCCTCACTTACAGTCACTGTAGCTGTTATCTGTATGTTTTTAGGATTGCACATTTGCCAATCAGAAATGTGATTTCTGTATCAGGTTCAGAAACAATTACAAAGACCTTACTGTCAAGATGAAAACATCTTCCTTCCATGAGGAATCTTTTCCTAAGGAACTGTTTTTAACTGTAGTAACAACACCTGAAACTGAAGAAATTTCTGTAGGACGTATGCTTGAAAAATGCTTCCAGTCACACTTAGGACAAATTACTCATGGACTTAGCAACTGGCTCAGAATTTAATTACATATTCCTATAAGCACACAATACTTAGCAAATGATTTCAGGATACCAGTGCCCACACCATGTTTGTGGAAATCCAGAATTTTGTTTCTAATACTCGTGAAAAAAAAGGTACAATCCATATCTGTAAGTGTCACTCAGCCCTTAACAAGAACCACACATACACATACCACCACCTTCTCTACTCCCCACAAAAACCACTCGCATCTGAAGTCAGTGGGTCCAGCTCAGTCAGCCCCATCCCATCACAGCAACTCCACAGCTTTTAAGTGCTGGCTGTTGCTGCCCCACCGAGGCATTAACCGCTCACCATTCAGACTGAAGTGTGAGAATCTGACATGTCTACATCACACTGCAAAGCCACGCACGAGATTCGCCAATTGTACGGTTTATCACAAAATTATTTTCAAATATTACTACTTTTAAACTCATGTTACAAAGGTTGCTCAAGGTTTTCAGAAAGGTGAGAACAGTGTGCAAATACTGATCTCCCAACTAATCACATGCAAGGTTCAGCCAAGGACATTGAAGAGAAGCAGGACTTTGTCAGGTTTTGGACCCAAAACTTCCTCCAGTCTTTCAGATTTCCTTGTCTGTAAGGCACTTGAACTAGGAAATAAGTACTTCTTCCCCTTTTACAGGCAGGGAGATGGTTAAAAGTTCTAACCACAACTTGACGTCTCCTTCAGAGCTGCAGGTCAATCCCTTTTTGCCCAAGAATTTGTCCCACTGAAGGACAGAGCAGTAAGTCATTTCAGCTTACTACAGACAGAAAGAAAGGGTCCTTTTGGCTGCAATGCTATTAGCCATGCTTCAGGCTAAAACCTTAATCAGGGTGAGAGTTCATTGCACAGATAGTGCACAGATAAAATGAGTATGTTCAGCCTTTATTTGGTCTCTTCACGAGATAAGCAGGGGTTTCTTTTACCTGGTAAGTCTTTAGAATGACCTTGTAAAGTATGGCAACAACTGTATGCCTTTAGAAGCTGTGTTATTCTTAATTTTCCTACTTCTAAGTTGTAATCATGAGTGAATCATGAGAACAAGGATCTAAGAACTAAGGCAGCAGAAGAAGAAGCAAGTGGGCGCCACGTATGTCTCCAGTCATTGCTAATGTTTAAGGAGGGTTTGCAAAAAAATACTTTTGCTGTCCCTGCATCTCTTGTTCAAAGAAATTGAAAGGAGACAGGCTGTACTGTGATCTACTGAAATGAACAATAACTGAAAAGAGTAAGACTAAGAGCATTCACCTTTGCAAGCAAACACAGGTTTTACAACCTCCCCGTAAGAATGAAAAAATAACTTAACACACTCCCTTGTAAACAGACATCATGCAGGGGGTTCTTCATTTTAAATGAAGATACAGGACATAAAGTTCTTAAAAAATATTGTGGGCTACATGAAATTTTCCTATATTATGAAATATGCAATGTTGTTGATTTTGAGAAAGATCTCAAAAAGTTCAAGTACATTATTACCAGCAATATGTACTAAGTAAATTAGGAAGAAGCAAAACTCCTGCCCTGCCAGGTATGCTAGGGATGGACCATCACTTGCTCTTCCATGTCAGTGATGTCTGACCAGAGAGAACCATTTTATCTCACTGATGTATTTGCTTTGTGGAACACACACACTCTGCATATAGAAAAATCAAAAAGCTTTTGGCACATGAGAAAAACTACATCTCACTACATGATGGATACCTGAGTTACTGCCTCCTGATTTACTCTAAGATAAACAAATTTGGTATCAGCTTGGACATGAAACCAGGGATATATGTGACCCTGTAAAGCAAACTGATTGATTTCAGAAAACACAGAGTGATATTCAAGCCATTTTTGACAGACATTTTCCAAAAATAATACAAAAATAAATCTTACATTAGAGTTAGCATGCCTTAAAAAATAAATTAAAGCAATAAAAAATTAAACCAAAAGCGTAATCCTTCTGCAAGTTTTTTTTTCTCTAAGCAGAAGTTAGTCCAGTCTTTAGCTACTTCAAGAAAAAATGAGTGTTGCAGGGGAACTCCCTCTTGGCCAAAGATGATATAATGACTATCTATTTACACCACTTCTTGCCTGAACAGTGCAGCAACATTCCTTCCACTTTCTGCTGGTGAGGACCACATCCTGGGCACAGCCCAACTGTTGGTACTTGATGGCATGACTTCCCACTAAATTATGCCCCTTGCCTTAAATACTGATTAGCACAAGCAGTAAAATGTGATCACTCAATAATTAACAGGTAAGTAACTACCTATTACTCAACAGCTTACAGGGACAAGTTGCCTAAAGGCCAGAGCAATTGTGGAATACATAATGTCTGGAAGAGCAATCCCACTGCCACTGTCTTTACAACCAAGGACAGCTACAGGGAGAAGGGATTAGATTTTCTCTTCACTGTTCTAGTCTAGATTATTTATGGCATTTTATTTAATTAATGCAGATACTACTGTATCATATATTCACCCCATCTCTATGATTGTGCTGTGAAACAAGACTAGGAATTGTGCAATGATATTCTGCTTATGTGTGAGAAAGAATGAACATAATTGTACATTATAAGAGCATAGTTTCAAATTCTTTATCATTTTTTCATTCTCCAATTACAAATAGCATTTTCTACATGAAATTCAAACCTTTCACATTTTGCTTACTGGCTGTGGTAGGAAGGTATGGAAGTAGAGCAGCACTGGTAACCAGGACCTGGCCTGGAAGATTTTTACTCCTCTGAACATCTCCAGCACTACAGCTGAAACATATCCAACTTCAAAAGCTATAATTATATAAACTAACATTTCATAATTTTATATATGTAAATTAAAACAATCACAAACCTTATTTACACAAAGCTCCAGAATTCTAATAACCATGTTGGTTAGCCGTAGCATACATATAGTTTGCTATAGATGTAAACAGTTCACAGACTTTAATTTTAAAATATGTATTTTCTAGCATATTCTGATTCAGTGTTCATTTTAATCTTTGTTGTTCATGACACATTAAGCCAGAACAAAGATGAAGGAGCACTGATCAATAAGCACAAATCTTTTTTTGCCTTTCCTTTCCATCTTACCCCAAATCTATTTTAATATCGTCAGGGGGAAAAATAAAACTCATCAGTCACCTGATGGAGTAATTCAAAACTTAACCAAACAGGGCTAATGGGTGAGAATTGAAATGAAAACACCTTGACAAAGAAAGCAATTTCTTTTCTTCGCACTCTTCAGAAGCTGTGGGTGATCGCTGTAATCGAACCATCAACGGTGAGGGGCCATCTGTCCCAAGGGCCCTCCACATGAGCAAGAATCAGCAATAAAATATTTTAGAGGCTGGCCCACATGCACTGAGCCCTGATATGTCTATGGCAGGCAGCATGCAGCTGCAAATCAGTGTTTTGACATTTTTCCCATACCAATCCTGAAAAGTCAACACTAAACTTTTGATAAGAACAAAACACAAAGAGCAGGTTAAGAGAGGTTGCTTACAGAAAGATCAGTGTTACACCAACAGCTGAGATCTCCCCTGTCATGAAGCACTCATGCTTTAGTATCCAAGAGCCATGCTCAGAAAAAAGGCTACAGAAAACAACCTTTACACTTGCATTTATGTTACGAGTCCCCTCTAGGATTAGTTTTTGCAGCTAATGAAGATATACCAGTCACTTACCAAACCACCCTCACGGAATCACCAAACCTTGAGTTTCTTCCACAGAAAACAAACAAAACATTAGGAAAGGGTCTACCAGACATTTCCAACGCAGCAACCACACACAATGCATGCTGAGACCCAGGGGCTCAGGCAGAAGCACCATGGCTTTGGCTCCTGACTTCCCAGGGAACACAGATCATTCTGATCCCCACCAAGGACGCCCCAAGACTCACGAAGAGGCTGCATATCACACCCCTCCCAGGGATGTTCCCAAACTGGGCACTTTTCCCTTACTGAGCCTTTTAAAGGGGAACATCACACATGGCAGAAGGCTAATGCAATTTACTTCTTCGGCATTTTCTAACTGAAAAACATATTGATCTTTTAGAACAATAAACTCTGACATAGGTGCAACTCTCTGCACACTTCTCTCCATCTGTTTCAAAACTCTGAAGAGTCACAAAGTGGACAGAGAGGGCAGGAAATTTGTTGTTGTTGAGCTGCATTAACGATATTGGTCCCTCTCTGCTTCCGCAGAGGTTGAACACAGACCTAGCCAGCAGCACAGCACACTGGGATTAGAAGAAGCACACAGATTTTTCAGTCCTGCCAGTTACCTGTTGCCTGACCTTAAGTCAGTTATTTCAGGTTCCCAAACATTCTGAGGTTTTTTGAGATTTTTTTTTTTTAAATTCAGAAGAAATGGCATTTAAAAAGGGACATTTCCATGGGGGCCAAGTTTAGTTATTTTAAAGCCTAAGCCACACAAACACATAAAACAAGTAAAGACAAGTCAAAGGGTTTTCCCACAGGTATTTACAGTTACCCAGGTCAAAATTTCCAATTAAGTGTTGGAGAGGGGTCAGCAAAACCAGAGATGTAAACAGCAACCTGAAATACATGAAGAGGCTGTACCAGAATGGACTTCTGCCCTGCAGCCCTTGAGGCATGAGATCTGGGTTCTGAGTTAATAATTCCAAAGCCCATTCAACAACTAGGAAACTCTCCAAGATGGTTCTTGGTATCACATAATTCAGTGAATAAACAGAAAACTATTTATTCAGAATAGCAAAGTTGAAGGGTGATGTTGATGCATGACTTTAATTTACATCCCATTACAAAGTAAGGTGATGTGGTTAAAGTGCAGTGCTGTTTTATCTTACAAAACCTCAATGCCTGATGCCTGCTTTGTCCAGTGAAATCTCAAATAAATCATGCACAAAATAGTGAAAATTAATTTAACAGTGTGATAATAGCAGACAATATATTTCACTCTAATAGAAAAAGCTGAAGTTCAAAACAACACGCTGCACTCGCATGGCCCATGAGGGGTCAGAACTCAACACATCCTTTGTAAATTGAGCCTTTCCAGAAGGCAAGGTCAGAAGCTGCCTTCTCCCATTTCAGCAGTCTGCATTCAAACTAGCAGTTTGAAAAGTACAAGAACTTTTTTGTCAGAAGCAGTTACTTCAACAAAGGCACCCTGCAAGGTGACACTGCTCTGCTGGTGGCTGGGAGCCCAACCCAGGCCGGCTGCTTTGCTGGTTGGAAAGCCAGGACACGCCAGCCAGGCATGGCAGCTCCAGCTGCTCCATCACCCCCTCACGGAGGCAAAGCAGCAGCCCAGGCAGTGTCTCCCATCACACAGAGTAGAAAGGAGAAAGAAAACAGACCTGCACACACTTGGAAGAGCAGTGAGGTGGTTGCAGATGGGAAGATAAAAACTACAGGAAGGGAGCACAGCAGAATGATGGGCCATCCCTGTTTGAACTGAACATTTCTGCCTCTTAAGTAATGAACGCCTTTGTTTTACTTTCTTAAAAGCATTACAGCAGAAAGAAGTGAGATGAGGCCAGGGAAAGCATGAGTAATGCCTGTGTATGCACCATACAGCAGTCCAAAAAATTAGCAAGGTGAAAAATTATTATTGATGTGAAAGAACAAGGAAACACTTATTAATAAATCAATAACAGCATAAATTAAGGTTGTCTCATCTGAAAATATCGATTTCCCAAATAAATCTGGTGCTAATATTTCTGAAAGCACATATAAACCTGCACAACAGTAACAGCTGCCTACACACAGAATGCACAAGGAGCTAAAATATACGGCACTACATGTAACATTACGCACTCATATTAACCTGTATGAAAATTTTCATTAGAAGTTCTCCTCTCCACCACTGCCCTTCTCTCACTGCCCAATTTCTCCATGTTCAGTGTTGCATGGAAGGGTTTGCTATTGGAAGGGCTGTATTATTCTGGCTTCCATTCTCTACATACTTCAGCTTCTTCCTTGACACAGCTAATTAAACAAACCTCAGATTTCCTACAAGCCCCACATTACTAATCACTTCTAGTCATTTCACACCCATGCTCTGTCCTCCTGCACATTCTCCATCTCCACCAGTAACAGTGCTGCTGCCATGGCTGCAGGTTCACCACTGGAAAGCTTAAGAGGAGAGCTCAATGGATCTGTACAGTCTGATAACAACTTGGTAACTACATGGAGCTTTTCTCTTTGTTCTCTGTTTTGTATCTGAAACTGAAAGACATTCACCTCCTGGAGCACAGCTGAGCTCTATAAATGCATGTAAGAACCCAGACCAGTACAGTGTACAGTTGGAATTAATGCTAAAAGCTGAAAGCAAAATAATTTCTGATCTAAGGAAATTAGTCATGACTGGATGAGCCTAAGAAAACAGTACCATTGTCTCATTGATCATTTAACAGGAAAGCAAAAAAGACTAAGAACACTAATAATTAATCACAAGTGTCAACCAATCTTCATTAGAGATGCAAAAGAATTTTTGGAGGAAACATTAAAATGTTTTCAGACAAGCCAGTTCCTGCATTAAAATACACTATGCTGCAGCAAAAACCAATCACTACCCATGCACATACACTTGTCATCAAGAACAATTCAGTATTCAGCTAGAGAAATCAGAAGTTGCTTTGCTTTAAGACAGCTAATTCCATTTCTTTATTAATAAAGACTAATCATAATCACTCTGAAAATTTGATAATCGTGATGAAAATTTTATAATCAATGGGATAGAATGCACTTGTAAATTATGTCTGCATAAAATAAGGTACCTCCTTACAGCATCTTTTTAACTCATTGTTGTTATAATTAGTAAAAAACCCCATGGGATACGAAAATATTGCTGCACTTTTCAAGTACAAAGACATACATTCTCTCTCAAGCATGCCTCAGATAACTCCTCTCTTATCTTGAGTCTTCCATCACTCTGATAAACAAAATCCCTGAACTTTCCAGAGCAGGAAAAATCCACTAATTTCTGAAAAAAGCAAAAATATATTTCAAGAATCATGGATGTGCAAACATCACATCTTAACAAGTTATCCCAAATTACTTATTGTTGCTTAAATTCTTCACTCCTATCAAGCCCACAGACAATTAGGCAAATTCCATAGAATAACATTCTGCCTAAAACTGTACAGTGTATCTCCTTTCTTCAGGGCAAATTCTGTTTAATGTATTTATCAATGGTTTGGATGAGGGGATCATGTCCACACTCAGTAAGTTTGAAGATGAAACCTAGTTGGGCAGGAGTCTTGGGCAGGAGTGCTGATCTGCTGCAGGGCAGGAAGGCTCTGCAGAGGGATCTGGGCAGGCTGTATTGATGGGCTGAGGCCAAGAGTGTGGGTTCAATTAGAGCAAAGTGCCAGGTGCTGCACTTTGGCCACAATAACCCCATGCAATGCTACAGGTTGGGGGCAGAGTGGCTGGAAAGCTGCCTGGTGGAAAAGGACTTGGGAGTGCTGGTTGACAGTGGCTGAACACGAGCCAGCTGTGCACAGGTGGCCAAGAAGGCCAAGGGCATCCTGGCCTGGATCAGGAATGGAGTGGCCAGCAGGAGCAGGGAAGGGATTGTCCCCCTGTACTGGGCACTGGTGAGGCAGCACCTTGAACTCTGTGTTTGGTTTGGGCTGCTCACTTGAGGAAGGGCATTGAGATGCTGGAGAAGGTCCAGAGAAGGATGACAGAGCTGGTGAAGGGTCTGGAGCACAGGCCTGATCAGCAGCAGCTGAGAGAGCTGGGGGTGTTTATCCTGGAGAAAAGGAGGCTCAGGGGAGACCTCACAGATCTCTACAACTGCCTGACAGGAGGGCGTAGCAAGTAAGGAATCGGTCTCTCCTCCCAGGTGAGAAGAGACAGGACAAAGGGAAATGGCCTCAAGTTGTACCAGGGGAGGTTTAGATTGGATATTAGGGGAACAATTATTCATAGAAAAAGTTATCAATCACTGGAACAGCCTGCCCAGTGAAGTGAGGAGGTCACCATCCCTGAGAGGTATTTAAAAGACAAGTAGATGTGCTTTGGAACATGGTTTAGTGGTGGAGTTGGCAGTGCTGGGTTAAGGGCTGGACTCAGTGATCTTAAAGGGCCATTAAAAAAGAGGTTTAGATTCCTTTTCAAGATTGCAGAAGAAAAAATTATGGGGGAAAAAAACTCTTATTTTCCAAACTTTGATAGAATATAACGAAAGGTGCCTACTCTAAAATACATCAATATTTTAACTTCTGGTGCTTCCCCAAGGGCAAAAATGTCAGTCATTTAGCTTGAGAACACCATCTGATCCAATCAAATTTGAAAAGCCAAAAAGTTCACAATTCATAAAGTGACAAATCAAACCCATTAGGAGCAAGGCAAAAAAAGACTATAAGGGGTTCCTCATTTTACTTTCACTTAATAGCTATGGAAATCACCTGCTCAGGTAATTCCATCAAGAGCCACAACCTAAGCCTTTCATTTATGATTTATACAATAAACAACTCTGCATGTTTAACAAGATCTCCACTAAAATGCTGTATTTCAAAATCAGTGAACCCAATAGAGTTCCTAAGGAATGCAAGAAAAATTAAGTCTTTTTTCTTCTTGTCATTTGCAGATGTGTCAGATCATTGAAGTATACTTAGTACCACCTTTCTGAGAAATTTACCTCTAAAATATTTAAAAAGAAGAAAGACGGATGTCTGTGAAATTGAGAAACAAAAGATTAAACTCTGCCAAGGGTCAGAGGATGCACAATGTCTGAGGCTGTGCTATTTCCAAGCACAAATAAAATCAAGCCTGTACCAAAATATATTTTCCTGAGTGCTGAGAGGCCCTGCCGCTGACTTGCTGAGGAACACTGCTGGTTCCTGATCACTTCTCTGAATGCAAGTGGCCTAAAGCTGTCCAGGTCATACACAAGTGTTTGAAGACGTGACATGTGAAGAGGGTCAACAACAAAGCCTAGCTTTAATCCCTTTGTGTGAAGCAGGAAGTGGAATTTACCTCATAGACACAATACATCTATGTCCAGTGAAGTATAAAACTCCCAGAGGTGCACAAGCAAGGCATTATGTCTTCTTTGCTTTTTTGCGTGCTGGGAGAGGCCGGGAGGGAGGTGAGCAGTGCTTCTCAGGGGCTGGATGTAGTGAAGCACAAGGAATGGTGGTATGCCAAGCAGGGAGCTTTAGTGCACCAAGTGTTTTAATCACTGTTGGTATCTTCTCCCAGCCTGAGCCAAGAGCAGCACAACCCGTTAGTCCAAACAGGTGGACCTGAGAATATGGGAGGCTTAACTACTAGCTAACATAACTTCCATCATTTCTAATTGGATTGTGACTAAATTCCCAGCACTGATAATACCAAAATGAGATCAGAGGGGAAAGCCTCCATATTCCCTCTGCACAAAGATTGGAAACAGCTCTCCCCTGCTGCTGTACAATAGCACTGACCACCCAAAGATCCACGGCTTTAGCTAAAAGAGACCCATCTCACTGCCTGTTGAACACGTGTGAGCATGTGATTACTGTGATGCTTCTTTACAAATTTCAAAAAACAGCCCAGAAACAGTGCAGAGTTAGAAGGCCAAATACCAAATGATGTTAATCTACACAAAGGAAAATTAGAATAAAAAATTGTAATAAAAAATGGACCTGATATGGGCTGAGGAGGAAGACAGCAGAGTGTCTGTGCTTTTCAGGACTGTTGAAAGATTTTATTTTGTTTTGGGGATCTATTTATCAAGCATTTAAGAGACAGCTATGCAAGCTGTGAACTCTGTAGCAATGCACAACTAAGCCAGAGCACATCTTCAGACTTCCTTGCAGCCCATCAGAACTCCTGTAACCATTCCTGACACTCATTTGCTTGACCCATTTCTGATAAACAAAGAATGGAGTACTTGAAGTATTTTTCCCCCTTGTTCGTCCCATTCTTCACTGGTCTCTTGTTTTGTAGTCAGAGGTTAAACTGCTGACCTCTCACCTTCAAGGCAAGTTCTTCCCCCTTCCATAAAAGGTTTTTCACAGTGTGCAGCATTCGGATTAGTCCCTATCCCCCTGAACAAAAGCTATGCCTTTGTACCACTGGTTTGGGCATGGAGTCCGTACATCAGAGGAAGCTGCTCCTACTTACCATTCACAATAACTATATTGTGAGGCCCCTCTAACGCCTCGTCTCTCAGTGTCTAGACTTTCACCCAACCAGCCAGCAAAAAGAAAATCCTGTAAAGCACTCAACTGAAAATTAACTATGGTATCCTGTTGTGAACCTGATGAAGACGTTATTTGAACATACGGTAAAACTTTCCATTGTTTAACATAAAGATAAGAGAAAAACTTTTAAAGCCCTGAGGTTTAAATAGTCATAGGGATCAAATAACTCATGGGTCAGTAAATGCATTTTATAAGCAAGCAGCTATTGCTTATGTGTGTCTTTAAAATAATACACAGATTATTAAATTATACCCAAGCACCCAGCATTCTGGAAATTTGCAGAGCCTAATTTTGTACTCACTATGGATACACTAAAGCAGAACTCAAGACATACAAAAAGAACTGTATCTTCCAAAATTAACTGAAAGCATAGCGTCACTACTGCCCACTGTCCCAGTTATCTTCAGCAAATAAAATAAAAGTAGTATGACAGGGTAGCTATAAAGAGTGCAAATAAACCATTGGATTTTCCAGGAAAAGGAAAAAAAGAAAAAAAAAAGAAAAATTAAAAAAAAAAAAAAAAAAGGAAAAAAACCCAAACCATTGCAGTGACTTCTATTTTGTTTCTTTGTAACACCTGCATTGCTGTATCATGAATAATCCACAGTAGCAAAACAGCTTACTGAAGTGGACTAACCTTAATAAAAATCTATCCTTTCATCTTGAGGAAAAAAAAAAACAAAACACATAGGTCAGGGGAAAAAGTCTGTATCTGAGCAATATTTTAATGTTTGAATAAGCATATGATGTATTTTGAAACTCTGAAAAGAATTCATTATTGCAGAAAAACCGATGTTTACATCTTCTTGGAATTCTTAAGGCCTGTTTTGAATGTGTACTTGGAAAGAATTCCCTGGGCTTTGCTAGCAGAATAAGGCACAGCTGAGGAAATGCATCTCTCTCAACAATTTCCCCAATCTGTTTTGAGAAGAGAGCCAGAGTGTCTCAAAATAAGAGGCAAACAAATTGCTGTCTGGCATAGGTTGATTGATTGGGGGAACATGAGGGGGTGTGCTAAGTTTTTTGGGGGGGTTGTTTGTTTTTTAAGTGTGTTTTGTGCTGAACAAGAAAGTGTGAAATCATCCTTGTCATAACAGGAAAAACAAAACAACAACATTTATCCTTTACCAGCACCCCACAGTGCCTGGTCACAGCAGCAGCATGCGGAAAGCAACAGGATTTGGGAGTCTGGACACAAATGCAACAATCCAGGAAGGGCCTAACAACAACCTCAGGTCTCTCAACAGGCAAACAAGGTTGAATTTGCAAAGGAAGCAGAAATCAGGAGATAAGAACCTTCTCTGTCTTCAGGAGTGTCAGACATCAGGCACACGCCACCATCTCCCTGTGCCACACAGGTCAGTCATGCTTAGGAAGTATTTCAATGCTCCTTGTAATGCCCTTAAAAAAAAAGCCCACACAGGATAGCTGTCAAACCTAGAGACTGCTGGGTATTAATCTCTTTAGCTATAAAAGTACTTAAGTCAACTTTTGATGTTTTAGGCTCTGTGATCTTTCCCAAGACTGCCTGGCCTGCTTCCCAAGGAGAGATGTATTGCACACTGGAGTCACGGCCTGCAACACCTGCTGGAGCACAACCCTCAGGCTTGTACTGCGCTACTTCTACTTAGAGATACCATGTATAAACCCCACCAAATTACCACTAACCTCCAGAAGTGATACTGAAAAAATAGCACTACAAGCATTTACTGTACTTAAACTGGAAAGGACTGCCTTCTGCAGCACTGATCAGGTACGCTTCTGCTCCAGGTCCACTGCAATCTGCCTTCTGCACACACAAGGCCTTCCTGGGGCGGGTCAGCGCGCTCTGAGCTGACCAGTGATACACAGGAACCTAAGTCAGCCCCCAAAACAACGCAGCTGCCACAGAAGAAAAACAACAGAGCATCTAATACTCTAATTCTGTTCATGGTACCAAAGAACTTGCTTATGCAGGTCAGCCATTGACTGAGAATGATTCAACAAGATGCACATTTTCATATGTGTGCCTGTCAGAGAGGATACACATAAACTGATTTCAGAAAGACAAAATGTCTGAGAAGCAACAAATACAGAGCATTAACTCAAGATCGTGATAATTGAAATTGATCATCTTATGGTTATTAATTTCAGCTCTACACCAGATTACTGACAGGACAAAAAATATTAACTTGGGAGACTTAAAAATCAGAACACTTCAAAATTCTCCCTGTAGCTTCTGTGGAAATCCACAGCACAACACCACCTTGGACCACCTTCTCCTCAAAACTCAAAAAAGATTGAGAGAAGAATATAAAATAATATAACCTAGGTATGGAAAAGCATCTACTCATGGGCAGGTTCAATAAATTACACATTCAGGTGAGAGACATAGCTGATGGGGGGGTAAAACATCACCTACAGAACAACTGAAGAAAAGGACATAAATAATCCCTATTTCTTGGGATTAAATCCCAAAAGCTATAATCCAAGGGAATCAGTAGTAGCATATTTTAAACAAAGAGAAGGAACCTGCTTAGCAACTCTGTACCACAGCCACCGACAGGACTGCTCAAGGTTGCTGCCAAGGCCAAGGGTATAGAGAGCTCAAACCCCAGTGTGCTTGCACAAGATGGGCCCACATTTCACTCTGAGAGACAATGTCTGTTTCCACCAGCTTCCAAACCCAGGGTGACCATGGGAACCCATGCAGGAGAAATGATGGTGACGTCCATCAAGGCGGTTTTTGGGCAGTGACACACAGCATACTGTGCCTACGCCCAGCACCACCAGCTGCCGCATGCAGGCAGAGGAATGAACTCCTGCAAAACCTCCTCCCAATTTTTCCTCTCTGCCTTGAAGGCTAGAATCTGCGTTCTGACACATTTTCATTTTCCTTTCAGTTAGAAATACAAGAATGTAGTCTCACTAGAGACAGAAATGGATAGGGGCAGCCCTCCAGGCCCTCCCCTAGCCAGACTGATCCCCTTTCAGTCACCATGAGGAAGGACAGAACATTTTCACACATGCAAAAGGGAGGACTGATGCTTTTGGAGATCACTAAAAATGGGTAATGGTTTAGTTTGGGATACGAGCAGGAAAGAAGTTTCACACAGTGCATACTTTAGACTGAGGGGTTCAGGTGTTTTGTTCCAAGCAGGCAGCCTTATTTCCACAGACTGCATGCTGAGCTCCTTCCAGCAACATCAGACCTATTTTAAGCTGTCAGATCTGAAAAGAAGAGTTAAGCATCTCTCAGAAGACATTTCCTGGATATTTCAGTCAGCTTCAGGTTGTGCTGGCCAATATTACCAAAGCACTGAATTGCAACACCTGCTGTGATTAACTTCAGCTGGTTTTATTAACCAGTGTGTTCCCAGCTATGTGAAACAGAACGCGCCTTCACATGAAGATCATGTATACATTAAACATCAAGAAATGCACAGGTAACTCATCTGCAGTGAATAAAATTCCAGAATCTTTACTTGTCCTGATGATGAGAAGCAACATCTTTCTTTCGCACAGAACTTCTGCAAGATAAATTTTTAATATAGAAGTCTAATCTAAGACATTTCTGTTATTCGACAAATTATAGAGCATCTCCTTAACAAACAGCCTCAGTCAAAATTCCTCCCACATATACACTTGCACCCAAAATTAAATCCAAGAAGACAGCAAAAACAGGGAACCAACTGCACTGTGATAAGGGGCTATTTCATTAAGCTACTGAGCAAGATATTGAAATCCCATTTCTGATGTGCCAAGAAAAATTTCTTTTACAGACAGTTATAAACCAAACACACACAACGCATATTTAACACCCGGCATAGATGACTTGGTTTACCTTTGTCTTCATCTATGTGCTCTTGTTTACCATCTTGTTCTTTCTTACACTTGCACTGTTTCTCATTCCTGACCTTCAAGCACATAGTAAAATTAACATCAACAATTATGCAATACACACTATTCAAGAAGCAGCTAATGAAGAAAAGTAAACTACACACAAATGTACATCTAAACCCCCTCTTAATGCCAACAGGTACACAATTACTTGTCTACCATCACTTGTGGATGCAAGTCATTTTAATACCAATTATTCTGTTACTAAAACTCCTTCAAGAGATGTGAGTTATAGATCTACTTACAAATGAGTAAGATTTTAAGCCACTGTACAGCATAAGACTCATTTCAAGCACCACAAAGCCCAGCAGCTAAGTTTAAGACAAAGGTTACTGGTTACAATCCTCCACTAACACTTGTAAACTACTTAATTACAATCTGATCACAAACCATTCATTTTTTCCCCAAAAACAGTTCTAATAAAGGGTAAGCGAATACATCACTTCTTTGTTTTGCTTTTGGAATGAGAATCTATAGTTTCTCAGTTTGTTTTAAAAAAAACCCAAAACATAAACTTTAGTGTTTGTTTTTTCTTTGCTAAATATACAGGAAGGCTTTGGCAACAAAAACAAAGCTCAGAACAGAGTCATCCATTCATAAATTTCATAGCAGATTCATTCCTTTTTATAGTTCTTTAAAATATTGATCTGTTTTCAAATCTGCTTCCACAGAAAGCAATAGAAAGCAATACCCATGTGTTATTAACAGAAACAATTATCAGATGCTCTGAAATGCTAAAAGCTCATTACAAACATGACAGAATTTTCAGCCTGAACTGAAGCAGACTCACAGTCCACTTCACTACTCTCTGCACATTGCTTTTATTGAGTAAAAAGAAAGAAATCAAATGAAGTCTCTTATCTTAAATGTAACACATCTGTGCGGTACCTGGAACTCCAAGAAGAGAGTCCAGCAAGATCCTCCCCTCTAAAAACAAAGACATGAGAAGTGATGCAACACAGAAGCACAGTGCTAATCTGCTCCCTCCCTGAAATCAGTCCTTGGTCACTGTCACTGGATTTTGTTTGCATGTTTCCTTGCTGCTCTCCGGCGAGCCCTGCACCCAGTGACAGGCACAGACACCTGCCAGCTCTCTCAGGCAGGACAAGTTTAGAGAAGCAAAGCAACACTGGGACTGAAAAGCTAAGAACAAGAAAAGCTAGCACTTTGGAAAACTATGTAATGTCTCTATAATGCAATTATATCTTGAATTCCAGTATGTGTATGTCATCTTCTTTGGGGCAGTTTCAGGAGTGCTCATCCACTCACTTTTACTTCAATTCCACCAACATGAGTTCTGGGCAGCAGTAACTGAGAGCTTTTGCTTCCTCCCTCCTGCTTGTGGAGAGACAGGTTGCAGAACAGAGGACAGCAACACTTCCCACTACCACGAAAGAACTACTACCAAGAAATGCACTGTGCTCAGTATTAGTCATTCACTTCAAGCCTGAAGCACCTACTTCCTGCAAAATGCTATTCAAAGACCTGTGGTTTTTTGCAGAACTTGCCTAATGGACACTTACTAGCAGTAAAGCTCCTTGATGCGGCCCACAGTAAAGCATCACCCAAGCTTTCAGCAACATGATCCAGGCTTTTGACACTTCGTGGTGACTGGTGCTTGCACTTCCTACTAAAGCAGAGGATGTGTTTTACCTTCGTGGAACCATTTTTTTCCCAGTTTGGCTGAACAAGGCAAAATTCAACAAGGTTTAAGGATTATGTATGGCCCTTACAATGTTGGGGGTGTTCTCATCCTTTTCCCTTAGCACTGCTAAGTCAAATGAAAACATAAATCTCACACATGCAAAGGAGGAAGCAAAGACAGTAACAGGACACTCAAAAGAAGAAGGAAGAAAATATCAGAGCTCTGTAAACATATTCCAGAGCTGAAAGATTTTGTATCCTATTAATAACTACTGAGCTATCTAGCCACAAGTTAGGAAGATATTTCATCTATTGTTTATAAAGTGCTTTGCTTTGTTGACTTAGCACTATTCAAGACCAGACTTGGTTGGTATCCTGTACAACACTGTGTTTTGTGCTACCTTATCTTTAGTGTATGTGATCAGTTTTCTAAGCACGGATATTTCTACAGGGAAGGACTGCAGTTCATTGTATATAAAGCAGATTTTACCCCCCCAATCTGTGCATTCTATCAATGCTCATAACTTCTAACACAGCTACATATGAAAGAACTCTTGTTTCACTGCTCAAATATTTTATCTGACAACAACTAAAAATTGTATTAGAATGTCTTAAGAATTTCAGATTAGAGGAGTCAATTAGCAGATCTCAACAAAACACCATTTTCCAATGCTGCTCTGTAGTAAACACTTTCTTAAGAAGAACCGAATGAAGTTGAAAACATTGATTTCAAATCCATCTCTCTTGGCCATTGGTGTTCAAAGTAGACCTAGAACAAAATCTGTCTCTGCCTAACCCTGCATATTTGCAATATTCCAGTACATCTAGTTAATACCCTGTGAAGTTAAACAAAAGCCTCCATAAATGTTGGTGAACCATGTATGAACATGACATGGTAATTAAACTTTAGAATGATTGATATATATTTCAAATTTGGTTTCTTGGGTTTCTAAAACATACTATTTTCTTGTCATGGATCAGTATTGTTCTCTGAAAAGAATATTAAGATAACATACACTGTAGTTTCTTTCTGGTTTACAAATGTGACAGGACTTCTAACATTCCTATTAAATATATTAATTGAATATATACTGCTATGACTTATAAAGAAAAATTCATAGAAAGGCACTTTCTCAGTTTCTGTAACACTTAACTTTCAACATTCATCTCAGATTAAGCAATCTGTATCTGTTTCATGATTTGTGTTGTGTTCAATGCACAAGCACAAAGCTAATATACTAACTGCCATGCTAAGTAACATATACTGTTCTAGCAACATTAACTAAATATAGGTCTTAAAACAAAGCAAAGAGGAAAGACCAAACCCACTTTGATCTCTCTGCATACAAAGCGCTTCGCAACATCACATTGTTTGCAAATATTGTATATGCTGTTCTGGCACTTTCTGTCCTAGCAAGACTTTTTTCCTTGCTCCCTGAAAGGTGAATATTTCAAGATGTGCTGACAATTAAAACATACTGGTCATGCTTAGATGAATAATTTCTAGTGTTAAAATACACAGAAGCAGAACTCCAGGAGCAGAAGTCCCCTAGCAACACATGCCAGTATCAAGTTTCCCTGTTATATTAAGATAAAAGGAGGATTGTACATGGTAAGACACAAAATAAACAATGGTCTTTTATCAGATGATAAAATCCCATCATGTTCCTAGGACATAATGTGATAAATTCTGATTTGGCTCCATACAGAGCCCAGTTATGTTCTCAGCAGAAATCTGGAACTGCATCTACTAAGGGTATGAATTTACTTTATACAGATTGGCTCTAAATCCATGCTACAGTACAACTATGAAGAGCATCTCTGCAACTGTCCTAAGCTGAATTAATTTTAGGCTCTTTTACTGAAGTCATTAATGATGATGTTAACTGGTGAATGCACAGATCATTCTGCAATCCTAGGCCACATCTTACTTATGAAGTGACTGAATACACATTCCAATTTTTATAGTCAGTACTTCTCTCTCCTCTTGGATGAGTTGTTGAATATTTTAGGAGTTGGAGAGTGTATGAAGTACAGCCACTGTTCACCAGAAAGCTAAAATTTCTACTGGGTACTCTCCTTTTGCAGAGAACATCTCATAACAAGGTATCCTTATTTTCACACAGATTACCACAGAGTATCTTCCAGTTCATTAAAGTCCCACAGCCATAGAAAGCATCACCAACCAAAACACTCAGGAGAAGCCACAGATGGACTCTCTCAGAGCAAATGTTGTTACCAAGAAGTTTTCTGGGAAATGCAGAGAAAATCAGTGTTTCCAAGCTGAGAGACATGCAATCCCACATCAGGAGGGTCAGGCGAACCTACAGATCAAACTGAAGTAATTTTGGGCTGGAAGCAAAGTACTTTACTCTTTTTAGAGCTTCAATGCATGCTGCAGTTTCAGATCTTTCTCATCTATTCAAACTGCACAAAGCAGATCATATATAAGCAGACTAAGTTCATGTTCCCCAGCACTTACAGAGCAAGTGCTTGGGATCTGCCCATCCTCGTGGATTTACTGGCTTCAAGAGCTCTGCTGACCACAGCCAACACAATTCACTGCCTTTTTATTTCCAAACTTCATCCTACTTCGCTTCCACTGAAAATTCTGGTAGTTGAGTTTATTTTTATTATTGTTTGATCTAGTTTATCCTGTCCTTCATCACTTCTCCCAATACCAGGAGCTGAGATGATTTCTGCCTTGTTCACTGCTGAAAACACAACACAAATTCCCTGCAAGGACTGCAAGACCTGACAAGCATTCTCAATGACAGTCTGCTGTATCTGTCAGTGTCCAGTAACATCACACAAAATTGTTTATTTAGAAAAAAGAGAGACACCATCACTAGCTGCCACACAGTTTAAGGCACAGTTTAGTTTACTAATGTTTTTATTGCTAATGAAAAATGTTTTCACCCAGGCACTTGAGGGGTGGTGATCTCAAGCTTTTTTTTGGTCAAGTAGTGTCATAGTATTGACTTCTAACATCACAACCAGAATGCAAAAGAATATATCTTTCAAATAATTCTTTGTATAATACAGCATATTATATCAAGACAAGAAAAAAAAGGCCTTTATAAATTCCTTACTTATTAATTACATATGCTAGTTCTGACTTTTTTTTCTTGCCTGGCACTTGTAAAAGCATTTTTAGACTAGATCTAGTAAGGTGCTAGAGGGCTCCAAACCCAGGTTAAAAAAAGATAGAAACACACACTTACATTGCATGCAACATGCCCATTCCCAGAAACTAAAATGGGTTTATTCAGATGCACCAATTAAAAATGCCTGATTGAAACGGAAACTGAATGCTCAGAACCTCACCTAACTCAGTTTCGGTGTCAGGAAGCTTTACTTGTCCTGGCACAGAACCACTGACATCACAGCCTCCTCTGATGTGACAGCAAAAGTTCATCTGCTACAAGGAAACTGAAGTTCTTGTTAATCTGGCAGTATTCTTAGAGGGAAAAGTTACCTAGAGGATGAATACCAGCAAAAGTCTCTCCTGGACACAAAATTCGTCAGAATTTCCTCTGCTGTGTCACAATACTGTTAACTATTTTCAGTTCTATGAATTAATGCATGATACCAATCTAGTACAATTGTGGTCTTTAGCCAGAATTTTGTTTACACAAAATGAAAATTTAAACTATCTCCAAATCTACAATGCTTCAAAGTGCCCACAGGTGACAAGGATCTAACTTTTGAGTATTTGTGTTTTTTCTTAGTAGTTAAATTTTGTCATGAACAGAAAAACTGGGAAAAATCACCACAGTTGTTGAACCCATTTCTTCAAAAACAGGACAAGAGTTGAACAAAACCCAAACAGATTCCAACACAAAGCCAACAGGAAGACAGCAGGACTGAGTAAGGGCATACCTAGTCATGTTTAGCTTCCTGAACTGGCAATACATTTACTTCAACAAACCTGAAATACTTGAAATTAACACTAAGAGACGAATCAGCAGCTGATGCTACATTGAATGGCATGAAAATCCCATCGGTTCCTCCCTATGTGACCTGCATAATGAACTTTTGCTGTCAGCTCCAGAGGCAGCCCCAGCAGCTGGATGGCCAGCATGCCCACGGAGCCAGCCTGCCAGGTGCCACCAGAAGCAGGAAGGATGCCTCCCTCACATGCTTTTAGCACTGCCAGCTATTTGAAGTGAAGCACAAACAGCAAACACAGCTTAGGAGCCAAATGACCTCCAGAAGATGGGAATAGGATGCATAAAGGATCAGCTCCTGCCAGCAAGACTAAGTTACAGTAACTGTTTTCCTCTTGACACTCTAAAGGCACAGTGGTTTCACTCCATTATTTCAAACTCATGGTAGACGTCCAGATTTCTAGGTAAGTTTGCAATCATCACACAGCCCTTGTCCTTTACCTTTATGCTGCTTCTTTTTCTTATTTTGCATTTAAACAGAACACAAACACATTCAATGTAGCATAAAACACTCTTATTTCTTTTGTACTGCATCTTAACCCGAGGATATAAAAAGTATCACTGTTCCATAATAACTCAATTTCATTCCTGGAAACAGCTGTCTTAAAATGTTAAGCTCTTCTTTGTAACTTCTGAAGGAAATAATGCCCTGCCTATAATTATTATCAGCATGGCTTCTCTCTCTCAAGTGCAACTATCTCAATACAGTTAAATTCAGTGTTTAGCATCCAGTATTTAACTACTAAGACAGCAGATTTATGCATTTAGCTAGTCCTTTGACAAAGCAAAAGAACTGGCTCCTCCCAAAAGCAAACATTTCACCCCATCCACACAATGACAACACAACAATATTTATATGTGTTCTAATACAGGTTCAAGTGGCACAACAAACAAAACCCTGGATATTGAACAGCATCTGAAGTCAGATGAATAGGAAGTTTTTGTGTCATTCTATCATTCTGAGTTTATGGAACAATGCAGTGTTAAACCACTTATGGCAAAATATCTTGGTTATGATGATTATGCCTCTATAATGATCAAACTTGCCATTAACTAAGAAAGTTTTAAAAATGTGTCCCAGAGAAATCCTAACCAATATGCTCTTTTCGGACACAAGTTTTGAATTTTAGCTGGGTTTTAATCTACATCTTAATACCCATTCAAATGTGTAAAGAAACCAGATTCAGGAAACATAATCTAAGGGCGTTGTGCAAACCTTGTTTCTAATTAAGGATTTAACACTTGGACAAAACCTTCCAAACAAGGATTGAGAATTTTGCAAAGGAACACAGTATGACTGTAAACTGCTGCCTTGGCTTCCCCAGTGCAGGAAGCGCAGACACCACACCCAAAATCTTGTTCAGGCCTTTTTTCTTAACTTCTGCTTTTTCTCTTCTTTTTTTCCATATAAAGGTCAGTACTAAGTTTTAAAATTTTCTCCTAAACCAGATTCCCAAAATATAAAAAGTCTTTGTTCACCCAAATTATTCAGTTCTAAGCATAAAGCTACAGTCCTCCAAAATACACAGAAAAATATTAAAGGCGAATATCAGAAGTTAATGTTTTTAGCATTTTATTACTTTATCTGTCAGTCACATAGAATCTTCCATCCTAAGTATTTGCCTGTAAATATCATGTTTTTACCACGATCTTGGAGTTATCACATATCAGCCTGCCATGAAAAATAGATATTCTTAACACATTAGCTGCAAATGTTCAAATCGCTCTTACTACATTATTTTAAGGAATAAAAACCAGCACTTTACTTGGCTCCAGGGGTTTTTAAGCCCTTCACGCACACTTATGTAACTCTTCCCTTTGTAGCCCTGATCGCGTTTTATTTCATTTATAAACAGAAGTATCTATTTCAACAGTTAGATGATGAGCATGTGCATCTACATGCATCTGCCATTCTCCAGATAATATCATCAGTGGCATAGGAAAAAGAATTTAAAAAATTATTTTTGTTAACCAGACAGGAAACCCTACACTTCAGCCTCTTCAAATTAGTGGTAGACAGAGAAGTGTCTTACAGCTTTGCAAAAAAAGCATTTTAAACCTTGGAAGTTTAACCAGTTTTCAAAGTTTTTTCAGCAGATTTTAAATCCTCCATACATTAAAAAAAAAATCATTACACTATATATGAAAAGCGCAAGCAGCATAAAATGTCCCATTTAAGAAGGATAAATTTCTGTGTATGATGGGCTGCCTGTTCAGTGTGTGGGAGGGCTGAAGCATGCTGACATTAGCTTAGGAAAATATGCAAACTCTTAACACTTCTGAATGCAAGCAATTTAAAAGCCCACAAACTATCCCCCAGGCAGCCATCTCAAGTAGTGAAGTACTAAAACGAAACTAAAATTAAATTTGAAAAAAGCACAGGAACATCAGCTTTCATACTGATTGACTACATTACACACATTGCTGTTTTCAACTTATATTTAGTTATACTAGTTTGTTCATTCTACTCAATTTTATACAAAATCCTTTTTATACCAGCTTAGTATTTGTATTCCTTAACTCATCAAGATTTTCCTTTTTAATTTCACTGCCCACAACCCAATCACACTGCTGAAAATGGCATATGGCATTACATGAAAAACTGACACAGGCGGGCAAGTGCCTGCAGGGGAATAATTCATCTCTACCAGCACTGATAGCACAGTGCCTGCCCCCACAGTACTGCAGCTGGAATCTCTGCAGTAGAGCAGAGCCTGCCACTCCTCCCAGGACTGTCCTCTGGCTGCTGGGGAGCAGGGTCGGCCCTCCCCACTGAGGTCTCTTCACCCTGGTAAAGAATGCAGGCAAGATAGGAGAAAGGGCTTCCTTGACCTATTTCTTCAGCAGCTCTCACCCCCTCCCCTCCTACACACACATATCTGCACCCACCTCCAAATTACACATACATCCAAGAATCTCTGGAGGTTGGTGGAAAAAAAAAAAGATCTGTAGGAAATGAGACACTGAAAAGTAGGAATATTTTCCTCCACATTTTTGCATCTGTGGAGAAGCTGAAAGCTGTAGAAACTACTCTGCATTTCTCAGTCTCTGGAGAACAGAAGGAAAAGGTAAAAAGCATCAAAATGCCAATCTTTATCTTAGATGCAAAATCATTCTTGTCTTAATTGGTTTTGTTGTTCATAATTTTCCAACACCCACTCTGTGCTAGTGACAGTCCAAACACACAGAAGACACTGTTCATACCCTCAGGGGCTTTCCAATTAAATGCCAGAAGTATGAACACAATGAAATTACTCATTTAGCTACAAGTGGAGGGTTTAAAGATTATAATTTATGAAGGATTTACAGCTATGCTTGGTGTTTGTACACTACAGAACTTCAGCCAAACTCTGGCTTACATTCCTTGGTTTTGTCCAAAGGACAAAAGTGATGTTCTACCTGCTTTTCATATACTACCTGCTTTTGTCTTCAAAGCATTTAAATAACCCTCAACAAAAGACTGTGACATTTTCTTCTCCTAATCAATCAATCCTATAGAAAAACCAGGCTAGATTAAATGTCATTTTTAGCTTCAAAATTTCAACAGAAAAGCAAGAAACCACGACAGGGAAGTAGCACTAACCTAAATAACAACATATGAATTAATGAGTTGGGGCTGGGGGGCAGGGGAGCGGATGTTAAGCTCAATGAAACTTCCAAAGAATATAAAAAGAAAGTTTTATTTTTTTAATACACAAAAATGGCTTCTAAGCTAAGACTATAAGCAGATATCCAATGCTCTCAAATGATATTTTACCAATTGAAAAAGCACCTTTAACTTTTTATTGGTGTAAAACAAATTCTAATATGTTAATACAGTATTAGAGACTAAAAATATACACATTGATGAGATAGTTTAAGAAAGCTTATCTAGTTCATAGCAACATATAGTTGCTCTCCATAGTAACCTGCAGAACAGAGCATGCTTTAATAAAATAGAGAAACCTAACTTTCTGTGGGCCAGTACTTATTTAGTACCCTTCCAGCTAAAACCAACAGGGAAAAAGGTTAGCAGTATATAAACACCGCATTGAAAGTTTTAACTGCTCTTAAAAAAAAAAATCCTGCAGACTTCTTCATGTATTACACTGATAGAATTATCTTTTTCAACAGGTTCAAGAGATGTTGTACAAAAAAAAGTACAGCAGAGGAAAGAAGTTATCTTGATCAGCATGTTACACCCACAGGCTCAGAGTATGTGGTTAACAAACAACTCTCTAGAGTGAAGAAAAAACAGAAGAAAAAGTGGTGCTTGCTCTGTCTGCAATCCCAGAGGCAGCTTTGGAAAACTAAGTCAAAACCTTACCAAAGCAAGACAGGTTACCCTTGGACAAAACTACCAACTGCACTAAAGTGGCTTTTTGGAATTGGGACCTTTCTGGATTTACTTATTTTGTTAGTACCTTAACAGAGAGCCATTAAACCTCATACAAAGAATTTTGCATTTCTAAACTAATTCCTGGACTTAATGCATACAGTTTTTAACTCTACCAACACACAATTGTACTGGATTTGTGCCTTTTTCTTGAAAATTTAATGAATATAAGACCCTTTAAAGAAAATAATTTGAAGATAACACATCACTAAGATTTATTATCATACTGGCAGAGGCAAAATAAACTACAGGAGTTATTCATGCAATTCAACACAACCTATTCAACACCTTTTCTGAAAATCACATTATCTAACCCTAGAGCTATATAAGACTTCTTAGCATTTAAAAAAGAAATAGAGACAAAGCAACCAAATTTCAAGGGTGTTCCAACAATTATTCTTAGATTGGACAGAAAATGAACAGGTACTTTAAAAGGGTTTTCAAGTAAATTTTAACAGTCAGGACTGCTTTAGACCCAAACCACAGTTCAATGGTTAACTTTTCTGGATTTACCTGCAGCCTCCAAGGAGCCTTTTTGTTGATTTTTTTTTATGTGCTATAATCAAAGAAAAAGAAGGTGTAGCAAACAGCACCCACTTAACCACACTGAAACCAATCTGAGTCATCTTCTTGGGAAACTGGACAGAAATGCTGAAGACTTTATGTTCACAGACTCTGTTGCACATTGCTTTTCTACTGCTGGCTGATGTATCTGTGCTGCCTTTTGCACCTGCAATCCAGTTTTAATAGAATCAATGCACAGGATATAAAAATCTATAGACTGAGTTCAATTGCCAACTTCATCTCTGCCCATTTAACTCAAATCCATAGTTCAAACTTAGAGGTGTGTATGCACAACCTGTACATGCTTGTGTACTCACAGATACACAGATAAATATACACTTCCTCACAAAGATTACACTGGCACTATTAATTTGGACATGTCCTGTGAAAAAGTTCAGAAACATCGACCTTCCAGAAATTCAATTTACTTTTTGTGCTAGAAGGATCTGGATAGCAATAAAGAAGCTGCAGACAGCTTTGTTCAGACAATTCCCAGGCTCCAGCCCATCTTTCAGTTCCAGCAGCAGTGTAATTTTCAAGGGACAAAAGAGTGCCAGGAGAAGAATAAAGTTGCTGTAGGTGCAGCTGTTGAGCAATAGCTTTATGTAAGACTGTGCACTTAGGACAACTGTACCACTGCTTTACTCCTGATACCCAGTGAGGGTGATTCAGCCCAAAGTGCAAAAAACCTTTCACCCTAAAGCTAAAGAGCAATTTTTGTCCTTAAAATAACACAGCAGTTTCGATAATATCTGTTACCAAGTTGCCCGCTGGGTCTGTAAGTGAAAATTTAATACAGAAGGCCTGCTTCTGATATTAAACTGAGCACACGTTTTTGCTATTCCTTGTTTGCTGTTCATTAAGGAATAACACAGAAAAGAATTACAAAAATATGCAACTGCCTGGAAGGCAGTGTAAAACTTTTTTTTTCTGTAAGGTGCTACTCACATTGCAAGCCAAATTCACAATTAACAAATACCAGGCTGTTAGAATAGCTTAGCACTTCTGTCTCAGTCACTTAGCAAACTCTGTGGAACAGAAGCGAATTAATCCCAAAGTTTTGTGAGAAACAGGACATGAATTTTCATTAGTCAAAGTTGTCACATCAACTAGTTACTAATTGATGTTTACTACCCTCAGCACTGCAAAGGACTTGAAGTTATGATCTGGGCTACAATCTGATGTTGGTCTTAAGGGTTTTGTCTCCTCTTTGGAGATTTACTCTGAAAATACAGTAGCAATATATCCTAAACTGTTGAGGGAATTATGAGAATATTTAAGTAGAGAGTATCCTTTTTTTTCTCTCCTGCCTGAGGAAAGGGCTCGAAGATCACTGTTCTAGCAATGCTACTGTGTGCTCCTGTAGTTTAAAACAGAGTAACAAATATTCAAGTATGCAAGCTACTCTTAAATCACAAAAATCCAAAAACCATGTATCCAGTGGGAAAGAAAATTTTGATCCAACTATAAATAAATACATGCTAGCACAACTGAGCCTGTAACCAATTCAAGAGCTACCTACCAAACAGGAAGTGATAAATTCATATTAACCTACATGAAACCTCTTTGGTTTCTACTCAGTTTAAACACCTCTGTTGAAAATAATTAGTGGAATAATTGAAGAACAAATTTCTTAACACATATAAGAAATTATATGCTTCTGTATTTCATGCATGTATGATCCTTTACAGTTGGAACTGTCCTAGGACAATGTAACTTCTGAAAAACTGACATTCCTTGAGAGCTATGTTGCAATTAAGAAGTTATGAAAAATACTTTTCCAAAAGTGTTAAACAATTTTAACAGCAAAATTCTCCATCCTGTCACATTGTTTCAGGCATTTAGCATCCTCATAAAAACATCGTAATAAGAGCTCCACATGCAGTAAGGCCACCTCAATTTAGATTTGTTAAGACAGTTACACATTGGCACAGGGAAATTAAAATGCTGGAGAAACCAGACTACAGCAAAGCTTGAAAAGAAAAAGCTTAGAGATACACGGGTCACATTAAGGTCTTCCTCCTTCCTAAGTCGGCTTCTCCTGCTGCTCACTCATGCAGGGAGATCATAATTTTGTGGCTGTGATATTTCCACGGCAACACTGGTGGCAGTGATGTCACAAATTCAGTCCTGACATAGCTTCAGGATCAAGTACAAGGAGCAGATGGGATGCGAGGCAAAAAGCCCCTATTTAAACACAAATCTCTTTCATAAGAAAGAAAGAGGCCTGAGCAAAGAACCAGGTGAATGGATCACGTTTTCAAGTATGATATATTCAAAAGATTATCCTAGCATGAAAATCTATTTAAAGGCAAGACCTACAATACAGGGTAACTGTCAAATTTGTTAGGCCTTATAATAAACCAACCTTGAAAGCCCCCTGTTTTGCATGACAAGCCCTGTGCTCCATTTCTAAAGTGGCAGTGAAGACAATACATTTTTGTCCCTTGTGAATTTCCTTTAGATAACTTTAACATTGAGATATATTAATTTGATTCATCACTGTGCTCATAATACCATATGTAAATATGATGTCAAGCCCTCACTGGAGTGAGTTTGTTATCTGAATAAGATATGATATGAAAGACATTGAAACAAATCCCAGATAGGTCATCAAGTACAACAGGATGGTAACTGGAATATTCAGCCAGCACTGTTAGACTGGCGAAAGGGGACTGTACTTCTGTCCTGATCTGTGGATGCATGCAAAAATCAACACAAGCTCCAGGCCAGCTAAAGACCCCTAAGCCCCTCACAGTTACACACTACAGACTCAAAACAATTACTGGTATCAAACCTTCTTCCTATCTTTGGCCACACATGAACCAAGAGCAACTGAGCCCACACAGTGTAGAAGCGATTGTGACAAAAAGGGGAACAGCAGAGAATGCAACCACAATACAGTCACAAACACAGTCTCCACATTGACTCGTGTCACAGTGCAAGGATACACACTGATTTCTTAAAGATGCTCCTCTCCACAGAGCACAAGTGATAAACAGCAAAACTACCAACCAAGAGAGGCAAGGGAAGTGCCTATGACAAAAATTCAGGTGTAGGCGGTCACTCACAGAGCTGCACGCAGTGAGGAGTGGTTTCTTATGGCAGCAGTGGCAGAAAGATGCACAAGCAATTATGAGAAGCCTAACAGTATATAAAAGGAATTAAAAGAATACAGATCCATGTTCTGATCACAGAAGAAAAAAATCCAAGTTTTTCAAGATTTCAAGATGAAGACCTTGAAAGATTACCAACAGTCTAGATCTCAGGAAGGAAAGGAAGAAAGAGAATAAAACCTGCAGCCTGAAGCTGGGCCTAAGCCAAGACGTGAACAGGCCCCCAGGAAGGGATACTGGGTGGAGGCAGAGACTAAAAGCACAGTGCAAGGAGGAACAGATCCAAAGTCAAGTAGCTAAGCAGGGTTCCCAGACATCTATGAAATCACTAAGGCAAAAACTGCAAAAGGGAGAGAAAAGAAGGCAGAGTGCCATGCCAAGCCACAACAATGATCAGCGTTAGGAAAGTCCACCTGATTTGCCAACCTATGAGAATACCAACAGCAAATCAAAAAAGCAGGCGATAAACTGAAGGATGCTGGCTGGTCACAAAAATAATTAAAAGACCTGAAGAACTACAATCGTTTAGCTTCAACAAAAATGGGTTTTTTTCCAAACACATTAGGCACATTCCTATGACTAACACTAACAGAAATGCTGTCTGAAGTATTTTTAAAAAATAGTAGTTTGGGTCTATAAACTTCTACAGGCCTTTTACTTGTTAAAGTAGTAAACTCTGGAAACAGTATCCATTAGCACAGTAGGATAAGAAATATAGTCTATTTTAAGATGCAGTTTATTGTTTTTACAGTTGTGATTAAGACACAGCTGTCACAGACTAACATGACTACAATACAACCCCGACAAGACTCCTCCTCTCCCTCTGCTTTTTTAAGGCCAACAACCTCGGATGAGAACATGAACCCAGTTCTCCCAGTGGACTTTCAAGAGGTCACTTTAATTTCAGTACTGGAAAGCCCATCTTCTTTTTACCCAAGAGGAAAAAAAAAGCCTCTCTCGGACAACTCTTGCACTACTACATCTCTTTTACCTCGTGTTTATAGAGATGTGAAAGTGACGGCTGATACAAGCTCAAGGCAGCTCTCATTGCTGTTTGTGTGCTGTAGCAAACCAAGGCAGCTGCCAAACATGAGCTACAAAGAAAAGTCTCTTCCTATTGTTTTTCAGAAAATAACTTACTTTTTCTCTATCACACTGATCAAAATTAACATTCCCCTGATACACAGAAGTTAACTGTTCTTCTAAAATGAAATCTTACACAAAATCAACATTTTAAGAATAGAAAAGACATTTCAACTCCAAGTTTCACAAATATATCATGGAGAACAAAAATATTTTTGCAACAGCTAAAATGAAAACATAACAAAACCCCACAACAACTACAAAGTAATAGATTTTTAAAAGCAGTAACAGAATCATAGGCATATTCTAACACAATCTCAGTCCAAAAGCAATTCAAAGTATAAAATAACACTAGATTGGGATGTCAAGTTTTTTTTTCCAGCTCTCATTTCTCTATATAAATATCACAGGCATAGTGTATTACCTTCATTTTCTGAAGCTTGGCATTTTACTTTCAGTACCAAATCAAAGGTACGTTCCGGATTTTCCCTAAAAGAAACAAACATAACCAATTATCATACACATATTTCAGATCTTATTTCTGTTATATCCTTTCCATTCTTTTTGTAGAATAATAAATAGAACTAAAATATCATTAAAACAAAATAAGCACTCAGATTAGTTCTAAGGAAGAACCAAAAAGTCACATTTCCCTATACAGCCTTAAGAAAGGAATAAGAAAGATAAACAAGCTGAACTGTGTGATTTATTTACATTATATTGTCACTGCCTTATATATCAAACACCTTTAAGTCACTCCACCATACCTCGCCTAACAGTTGAGAAAAAAGAGCTGCTATGCTCCTTATCAATCAATCAATCAATCAGCAACATTAATGGACTTGCAGGCAGCCTCTTCTACAGCTATGTCTTATTTCTACTAAACAGGAATAGCCCATCATTAGACTTCCATTTTAATTGCCTGTGTTTAGCCACTATCCTCTAAGTGCATCTGATTACCACCCCAAGGCCGAGAATCCTTTGGCTTCCTCTTTCACCAGATATTGATCGCCAGCTGGGACTTTAAAGGCCGAACCTCAGGCATGATTCACTGCGAGAGCCAACAGGAGTGCACTACCTGGGATGGACACAAGCCCGAGCTAGCCAGGAAGACGGAGCCTCCCTATCTGCAGCAGCCATCAAGGGCAGCTGCTGACGGCCGGCGCCTCTTCCACCTGATGATAATAACAAACTGCATGTGCCAACAGCAATTAACACTCAACCTAATCCCAAACTACATATTCATTGAAATAGGTCTAAATGCCACTACCATACCATGCACCACTCTCTGCCTACCAAGCACACTGCTATTTATATTAAAAACAAGCGGTACAACCGCACCCATATCAATTATCTATTTAACCACATAAAAGGCTCACACTGGAACTCCTGTCTTGTGTAACACTCCCACTGAAATCAGCTGGAGATTTAGGCATAGGAAAAAAAAAAAAAAAAAAAGCTTGGTTCCAGGTTTCTAGAATGCTTCACATAAAGCATACAGCAAATTAAAATGTTGTTTCTTTAAATAAAGTTTTGAATTAAATCCAAAGGCTGAGCTATGGAAAAACTCAGCTGTCACAAATTAATTGATTCGGTACATGCTTTCACTGACCTCAGCACCATCGTCAATTGAGATACGCAATTACAGTCTAGTTCAGATTATGAAGACATAACCTGCCCATATCACACTCTTTCCTTGCATTTTAAAGCATTTTGTTGGGGAAATCCTGTATCTACTGATCCTGTGTACAGGAGATAAAATTCTGGTCTAAATTACAACAGTCTAAATCCAAGACACTGGAGATTTACTCTGGTGTTGAACTGTCCATTGTTCCTCTGGCTGGTGAGCAGGTTCAGAATAAAACTGGTAAGGCTGTGCTTGATTGAGTCATCTAAAAAACTGCACCACAAAAATCCTTCACTTAAAAGAAATGACATCTCCCCATGACACTGCTCTAGCTTAGGCCTTGGGTTTATCCTCTCAGGTTGGGGTTTTAATGTGAATCAATTCGTGTTACAATCACCAAATGAGTGCTACTAACTCAACTCCTAGAATTAGACTCATGAAAAAAAGGTCTTTGAAGTAATACTGCCTTCTGTCTTCCACTGTAGTACTCTAAAACTGCTTTTGCAGGAAAATGCTTCTAAGTTTACTCTTCACATCCTACTACGCTTAGAAGTGTCAAAAATGTGTCAAGCTAATCTGAGAATTGTGAGCCCGTCTCTCGTCTCTCGTTTCCCTGCCAGCTCCTCGGTGCCAGCCTGCTCAGCACGTACGGACATAGAGCTGTTTGTCAATTGCCGAAACCCGTGTGTAACATCTTGTCACTTTCAATGTCACCAGAGCAGGCGGCCGCTGCCGGAGGGCAGCCTGGACGGCAGTGCTGCCCAACACCCAAAAAACCTCTTCTGCACCTGCCATGGCAGAAGGGCAGTCTGCAACCACCATGGCCATAACCTAAAACACAAGGAGTTTCACCTGAACATGAGGAAGAACTTTACACTGAGGGTGGCAGAGCAATGAACAGACTGCCCAAGGACAGTCGTCGACGACAGTTCCCCTGTAGACGTTCCAAACCCACCTGAAAGTGCCCCTTTGTCACCTGCTCTACACGACCCTGCCTTGATAAGGCGAGTGGACGGATGATCTGCAGAGTTCCCTCCCAACCCTGACCCTTCTGTGATGTCCTAAAGGGATGCCTGTGATAGCCTCGGCCTGCAGCGGGCAGGGGCACTGCGGGCAGCTCTGCTGGGCCCGGCGGCCACGGGACCGCGCTGCCACCCCCGCACAGGCCCCGCTCACCGGGCACAGCCCGAGCGGCGCCGGGGCCTCTGCCCGGCCG
>VZSE01005940.1:1397923-1449567 GCA_013398275.1 Promerops cafer
CTCCGCTCCCCCGGCTCGGGCCGCGACTGCGGCGGAGCGGCGGCACCGCCTCCTCCCCCGTCTCTCAGTTCCTGTTGCAGCCGCTCCGGCACCTTCTGGGAACCAGGAAGCTCCGCGGCGGCCCGGGGAGCCGCCGGGGTGGTGTCACCTGAGGCCGGCGGGGGAGGGCGGGCAGCCCGTGCCCTCCGCGGCAGGTGCGCGGGCGCTGCGAACGCTGCCCGAGGCCCGGCAGGTGGGGCAGGGCAGCGCGTAGGGACCGTCATGTGTCACCTCACGGGCACCTGCACCCGCGGCTAGAGCAGCTCAGAGGATGGGTCCGGCTGGTGTGTGCACTGACACACCGTAGCAGCCCTTTTCCATTCTCTATGCACAGCAGGAATGTGGAGCTTTTCGTACTAAAGGTCATAAATGTTAATTTAACCTGCGGTAATCTGCTTAGCTTTTGTTTTTATCGAGTGCTAAACAAACACTGTCCCAAGCTGCTGAAGAGCTGGTGCAGCGGGGGACGGCTGGAACACACCCACCGTCCTGTAAACACACATAAAAAGCTTTCAATCTTCGAGTGCTTCCCTCGAGTTGGGAAAGGAAATAAAAATAACACCGTCCTTGAGAGGCTTCCAAGTCTCATTCATCTGAGAGGCACTGAGCAGCCAAATTCCCACCTACACTAAGTTTCCCTCACCAACATAGTAACACTGCAATGAAAAAGTGCGTAAAATAGATTCTGTGGTACTGGGCCAAAGAAAAAACGTCATTCTTTTCACTCTTCCTCCAGAAACTAATCATCGTATCAACAGTTGAAAAGATGAAAAAAATTCAAGCCAATTATATATTAAACACATAAAACAGCATTAGTGCATTACTGGGGCTGAAAAAGCAAATATTCAAAAGTCAGGAAATTACAAATATTAACTTCTCCAAACCAATATAGTTTTGGCTTCATTGCACATCCTACACACCTCACAGGACATAGATTAACTAATAATAAACTGTATAGATGTGCAACAAAAAGAACTGAATGTTGCAGCAGTAACCTTAGCTTGGGGATTTTCTTGGGTTTCAAGTACTTACTTTCCCAGTCCTCATTCTGCAGTAACTTTTGGCTATGTTTTAGCAGCCAGTATTTGCAACTCCCCTGAAGTAAATGAAATCGCTTGTGGCTTTGTATCCTTGACACATAACAACGCACTTCACGTAGCTCAGGGGCTGCTGAGGAAAAAAAACGTTAAATGTGAATTTTTGTATACTGTGAGAGGTCCTCACAGCAGGCAGCATTAATTCACCCACTGTTAAACTGAACTTCTCTGGTGGGATCAGTCTGGACTAAAGAGCCAGGACAGAAGGGAGCAATGCCCATGGGATGGGAAGAGCAAGGCATCCAGCACCCGGGGATGTCACAGAACCAAAAGGGCTGCAGCAGCACCTGGTTAAAGCTGGGTACAGGAGAAGAAGCACGCAGGGAAGGATATGGGGCACAAACACAGTCATGTCTGTACCTCTGTCTTTCTGCCTGCCTCCCTTCTGCCCTCCATCTCTCAGCCCAGACCTACTGTAAAGCACGCAGAATTTGAAAGTCTCTTCTGCAAAAAAAATGGCAAATACTTTAACAAGGCTGAATTTGGATCAGATGATTATATAAATATTGAGACATTTTACTTGTGGAAAATTTCCATTTGAGGTGTACAAGAAAGCAAAAAAGCCAAAAAGACCCCAACACCACACCCCCCTCCTGAAAAAACCCTAGGATTTCAGTAAATCTGTATTTTGAATTACAATAAATATTTTGTAAGCCTAGTGTGCATTTATTTCTCTCTTCTCTTAAGCTACTGACGCTTGCCACTTCTGCAGACAGAAGAGCAGTCTGGCGGCCTGTCGAGCTGATCTACCATGCAATTCCAGCCACTCTTGGACTGGGGTCTGTCTTGGCAGATAGGACCCTTAGATTTCATTTCATCGTAATTGGATAAAAAATAGGTAGGGTTTCTTTCCCAAAGTAAATACATGCCTTGTCACTGGAGTAAATTGACTGCATGCAGTGACTAAACCTCGCCTGCCTGGAAGAGCAGGAAGAGTAGAGAAAGTTCAAGTTTAAAATAGAAGGCATATGAGAGAGCACCCTGTTGAGATGAGGCTCACATCTCTCAGAGCTATTATGTCAGACTCTGTGAAAGCTTAAGCAGACATCTCTACCCAGGTTACTCTTTGTTCATGTTTTCAAGACTGTTTTGCAGCCACAGCAGCTTTTAATGAAAGATGATGTTTTAGGAAAGGTGTTGGTGCTCAAAACCACCTCTTGCTACTGCCTTGGTTTCAGCTTTTCCTAGGAAGAGGATCAAGGAAGAAGTAAAAACTGAAAGCAAAACCTCTAGATATGCAGAAAATGGATTAGTTTAGTATATTCTTAAGCTGTGAGTGTAGTTTACTTTTCTTTACTCTTTGGTTTTCTATTCCAAATTAGAGCCATGAAGCAACTGATACTTGGACTTTTCAAAATCAGCTGTTCTACGTGCAATCCAGAAGACACAAAGCCTTTTTCTTTATGTTTTGCATAACATGAAAATGGCTGACCTCAACCTAAATTATATCTAAAAGATTATCATAGGAAGTGATGTAAGAGGATTTGCTGGAGGTGGGGAAGATGAACGTTTTGTTTTGTAGATAGGAGCAACTGAAAAACAGGTAACTTAGAGATGAAGATTCCTACTCAATCTTCCATTGTAGTTTACCAGTGGTAAATATTCATTAGTCATCTTTTCACCAGTCTAATAATGTAAAGGAGCTTTAAAACTGATACAGATACTTACACAATTCAGCTCTCATGTACTGGCAGTAAAAGAGGTCTCATATAAATGGAATTGGACCTACAAGCCTTAATTTTCTCCCAGATTTTTTAATGCTTTGGAGTAAGAGGCCGAATGAAAAAATATCCAAAAGTCTGCTTCATCTGAATCAGATAAGAGGAGAATGGAAGTGCCATCAGGGCAGCTCCATCTCAAGGATCATGGAATGGCCAACATTGCAAGGAACCTTAAAGATCATCTAGTTCCAAGTCCCCTGCTTGGGGCAGGGACACCTTCCCTAGACCAGGTTGCTCAGAGCCCCATCCAACCTGGCCTTGAAGATTTCCAGGGGTGGGGCATGCAGAGCTTCTCTGGGCAACCTGTGCCAGAGCCTCACCACTCTCAGAGCAAATAATTTATTCGTAATACGTAATCTAAACCAACTGTCTTTCATTTTGAAGCCATTCTCCCTTGCCCTGTCACTACATGCTCTTGTAAAATATTCCTGTCCATGTTTTTTGTAGGCTCCCATCAGGTACTGGAAGGCTGCAATTAGGTCACCTCAAAGCCTTCTCTTCTCCAGGCTGAACAAACTGAATTCTCTCAGCCTTTGCTCATAAGAGAGGTGCTCCATCCCTCTGATCAACTGGGTGGCCCCTTCTGGACTCCAGCAGCACCTTGCACTTACTAAACCTCATGAGATTCCCAAACCTCGTGAGATTTCTTATCAGCCAAAAAAACCACAGAGCATAGTTTCTAGTTTACAACCAAGCTCAATAGGGACACAACAGGAGGTGTAGATGAAAAACACCAAGCAAAATGCCAAAACAAGCATCACATCCTTTCTGTTAGCAATCTACCAGTCTCTGCCAAATCAAAACCATGTGGGTTTGGGTCTATAAAAGTGGTGCAAAGCAGGGTTAAGATCTCTAAAAGGGAGATGAGAAACAGACAAAAAATGGCCACACATCCTGTCACTTGGAAACGGTGGAGCAAAGAAGAGAAGTTCCACGAGAAGCCAATTACTTTTTTTAAGTTGATACCACTACATTTACACATGTAGTGATTTTTTACTACGGAAGGCATAAAAGGGACAGATGGAAGGCAAAAGTACAAAACCTCTGAAGAGAAAAATTACTCTGTTCAGTATTTAGTGTGGGGGAATTTGAATGCTCCTAATGCAAATGGCAAGCACCCATGCTTTGTGCAGGAAGATTCACAGGGAGCACAGGAAACAGAATTTACCCTACACACAAATGCCACCCTATGAAATAACAGAGTTTAGGGATCACTGACTGAATCCAGCTCTGTACAGTTCTAAATCTCCCACCCCAAATAACTCCAGCAAGGCTCTGAGAGGTAGAAAACATTCATCATCACCATAAGCTGGAGCGGACATATTGTCAATTAAGGAATCTTAAGTGTCACAGAATTCCTCACTAGCCAGGTACAATTCATTTAATAGTAAAGCATACTACTAATAAAGTGATCTTCCTCTTAAGTGCTGCTGAAACCCATAAAGGGATTTCCTTCAGAACACTGTTAGCAGGGCTTGCTGGAAGAGATGTTCACCCCTGGGAACCAATGGGTTTGGCATCAATGGCAAAATCAAAAACGATGACGTTTCTGACTCTATGGCCATAATAAATAATTTTTAGAATACTTTGATATGATCTGCAGTTTATACCTAGTATCAAGAATTACTTCTTCACTCACACCTAAGCGTACTTGGGTCTATTTTAATCCTTGTTCCCTCAAGTAAGTTACAGTAGGTTTATGTTATCTCAGCAGGTATCAGTACATCTCCTAACAATACAATCACCTTGTCACACCTCTCAGACTTGAAAAGCATCTCTTAGAATAAGAGTTTGCTCTTGGCCCCATTTTAATGGGGTTGGAGGGTTGGGGGTTTTATCACCTTGTTTGAGTCCTACACACACCCATTCCAACTTGTAAATGAGTGACTATGTCATCTCCCCTATGCAAAGTTTTCTGAACTACCAAATTCACAAACATCAATTTCCCCATTAAACTCCTTAGCCATTATATTGTCATGAGACAATACTTAAAGACAAAATACTGTGCTTTAAAAAAACACCACATACCTGCATTATGTGATTTCATCATTCAGTTTCTTTAAAGATACTCTCTTTCAAGATTTGAAATAGGTCTCTTTCAAGAAGCCTGTCAGGTTTATTATCTAAATACATATATAGAATATACATGTCTACAAGTGTTACACATTTTTATTGACTCCTTGCATGATCACACAAACATCTTTTTTAACCTCTCAGTGTTATTTATTCAAAAATGCACTGTAAAGGGCTCTAAGTTTTCCTGCTTAAGAGCAGATGATGATTTAAGGTGGACATGACCAAAAGTGACACCTCACCATGGCTGGGTGAGGACTTTCATGAGATGCTTGTGCTACCTTGTCATTAAGGTTCAGGGATGCTGCATTCCAGCAGCTGTCATTGTCCTTGCAGCCAGGCTGTGTGCAAAGGCTAATCTGCCCAAACTCACACACCCAGGTAAACACACTCGTTAATTAATCACTGGACACCTGGGCAGAGATCATTGCTTGGATGGAAATGAGGATTCCCTGGCTTTCTAATCAATGTGTCCTCCCAACAAGACTGAGATAGCAGGTCTTCATAATTAGGTCAGCTTTAATTACAAGTTTAACAAAGGAGATGGGGAACTTTTATGAACATAACCTCAAACTACAGAGCTTTGAGAGATAAGACACTCAAAAATTTAAATGTTTATGATACGGCTGTGTTAGCCCAGCATTTGGTTTACTGGTAGTATTTGCAAATCTTTGCAGTCTGATCCATAATACCTTTTGTTTGTTAGGTAGATTTGCATCGTAATCTACAGAAGATGTGAAGTATGCATTTAGTAAATATTTACAAGCTTTTGTAAAGTTTAACCAGACATTTGTTTTACCTATGCAGTCTGGATGTTTTATCAGTTGTTTAGATGCAAATTAATTTAGAAATTAAACATAAGTAATATGTCTATGCATATTAACTTCAATTCATAGACCATTTAGAAAATTTGGGTGGATTTCTAATTTCTATTTCTAATTTATTTCTAATTCAGAAGTGACAGCTGGCAGAATCTAACAGTAGAATAAGCCACCTTTCAGGTCTGCTGCCCAAATCCAGCCTTCAGCCAGCAAATACCAAGTGCTTTCCAGTGGATGCTGATTATTCATAGGAGTGTTTGAAAACAAAGGGTGGTCTTTGCCCAGTTCCAGTTTAGATGCAAGTCAGACACCTGCAGCCAGCCTCCCTGTTAGGAACTTCAAAGAAATGAAAGATGGAAAAAAGAAAGAAGCTGTTCTTTCTTTTGCATAGAAAAAAAAACTCCAAGAAAGTCTCAAGAAACATTTCTGACAATATTAAGGGAATATACCCAATTCTTTCCCACACTTAGTGATTATTGTGGGGATTTTTTCAGCCCAGCAGACAGTTTGCTTAAGAAGGAATTTTTTAGTGAAGCAGCAGGGTCAGGCAGCATCTTTCAATATGCATGGATTCAGGAGAAGGAAATCACTCATTCAAGTCATTTGCAAGTAAAAGTTTCTTGCTAGATTGAATGCTTTCTTGCTGAATAAATTCAGTTCTTCTCTTTAGGCAAGAATATACTCCTCATACTTCTCAAATGTATATTTTAAATGCTGCAGGTTGCAAGCTACCTGTTGAATCTGGTACTCATTAAAACTACAATGGAGCTTTACTTAAAAGTTCTATTCAAAGATGTATGGAACTGATTTTTGTTATCAGACATAAAAATTTCATACTCCTGTAATCTTCTGAATGTGGGCTTATTGTGGAAAGGCCAAATGTACATAAAATTAGGAACTGAACTTTATTAAAATGAAGATGTGTTATAAGTCTCTAGGCTGCTTTAGAAACTGTCTGCTGTGTCTACCAAGAAATTTCAAGCAGTAGACCAAGGAATGCTAAATATTAAGAGAACAGTTTCCAGCTATTTACTTGCCATGGATTAAGGCCTATTTATGCCCTAGCATACATATAAAAGAGTATATACTGACAGATGTTTTATATGAAAATTAGTTATGAAAAAGCCCATCTCTCAGCTCTACAAACAGTATATAATTTACAAATAGCCAATAGAGACAGTGTATTTTTATATTTACTTGAAATAAAAGATTAAAAATCACTGTATGGTTTCCTCTGTCAAAAGATCCTGCAGAATATCCCTGACCCTCTTCTAAGGTTGTGGCTGACATAATGGGGAGCCCCCAGTGCCAGGTTCTTTGGCCAGTGATTTTTCCTCATGTTTTGTTGACGGTCCTTTGCTCATAATTAATTCCATAAGGTAATTCAGCAATGCCAACCTTTCCTCTTAGGAATGAGTAAATTCCCTCTAACAAAATCAATTAATTTTTTTTTCTATGAAGAAAGCACTATATCCCCGTGTAGTGTATGAATCCTAATGTAGGTATATGGCAGGTATTTAAGGAAGACTTCCTACACTGATGTTTGGCAACAAGGTAAATCACAGAAATATCACACAGGTAAATCACTGAAATATCAAATACATCTTCTGCAGGTTTCTTCATTCAGAGGTGTAAGGACAACAGGCCCAGCTGCCATTTGTGCTAAAGAGCTACAAATACTTCAGGCAGATGGGGTAAGGTCCCTGTATGCATTTGCCATTTTTGATTCACCACTGCATCAGATACCAGAGACACAGAGTGGATGGGAAGTTTCTCAGCACAACAGATGGGAGTGTATTCCCAGTAATTAACTAATACAATAAACTTCCATATTTATTAGTATGCTTACTGAAGAAATTCTTGAGTTTAACAGAAGGAAGTGACATCTCCAGAAAAGCAAGGCCAGTGGGCTGTCCTTGGGACAGTACAGCCCTACTGCATTAACACAGCTGATGGCTTTATTTACTGGAGTTAGTCCCGCTGCCTACCCTAACCACTGGAGCTGTACATTCGGTTTAAGAGCAGAAGAGTGGTAGGAACACCATACTGTTTGGCATTTGAGAGGCTGTGCCTGAGAGAGTTCAGAAAGATGACAGCAGCGAGCCTGTGGAGCCACCTCACTGCTTTATTTCAGGGCTTTGCTCCTCAGTGGTGGTGAAGGGAACAGGGCTCGTAGCAGTTCTCAAACGTTGCTGTACTTCTGCCACAGAATCAGGCCATTTTGCTGTCAGAGTCCCAGGCAAACACAAAAATTAAATCATATTGATATGACTTATTTTGCACAGAATTTTCCATCTGTTGCTCTTCTCAACAGTTCCATTAGAAAGTCGTATTGCTTCATATTCTATTATTAACAGATGTTGGAGCAGAATAATGTGTACGTGTTCCCGAGAATTAGAAGTGTTGCTAAGTACAAACCTCTGTCCTCAGACTTGGATTTTAACACCACACCAAAGCACCTTGCTGCCATGTGAAATCCCACTTGTGGGATGGTCCCCTCCCCTCTGGTTCCTGCTCAGAGCAGGCTGCTTGGGGCCTCCTGCAGGTTGGTTCAGAGCATCTCCAACGGTGGGGGACACTGCAGCCTCCCTGGGCATCCTGCTCACTCCAGTGTTCAACCATCCTCTCAGCAAAAAAGAAAATTACTGTATCAAGTCAAAATTTCTCATGTTTCAACACATCTGCACTGCCTCTGTCCACCTCTGGGAAAAGTTGGGCTCCATCTTCTCCTCACCCCCCTCAGTAGCTGCACACACCAGGGGGGTTCTCCCTGAAGCCGCCTCTCCTTAGGGCTGAACAAGCACAGCTCTCTCAGCTGCTCCCCCTCTCTCAGAAACTCCAGCCACACAATATCTTGGCAGCCCGCCACTGGCCCTGCATTAGTGTTTCATTTTCTTGTGATGGGAGCCCGAAATGGGGCAGAGTAAACAAACAGAGGGACTAATGCCTCCCCTTGAGAGGCTGCCTGGCCTTTTGCTCACAGAGCTTGGAGTGCTGTCAGCCTCCTTTTGTTACAAGAGATGTTGCTGACTCACAGTCAGCTCCTTGTCCACCAGGTCCCCCAGGTTTTATTCTGCAATACTGATTTCTGCACAGCAAATCCCCAGCCTGCAGTGCATCAGGGCCCTGATTCAACTCCCCCTGCCAGGATTTTAGTTGGTTCAGGAGTTTATTTGACTGAGTTCAAGGTCAGCCTTTTTGCTGATCTGAGCTATTTGTTGGGAATAAAGCTAGAGACAACCTCAGCAAAGGCCTGCCTGCCTCTCCATCCCTTGGGAGCTGCTTTCAAGCTGAGGCTCTTGCACTTGGCCTCTGCCTGAGTGACACTGCAGCTGTGCTGCAGCTGTGTCAGTGCCCAGTCTCCTACCTCCCTGATCCTGACCTGCTGGCTTGATTTCCTGGCTTGACCTTGAACCTGCCTCATCACAACAGACTTGCTGTGTGGTCACTGGACCCAGGCTGACACTGGCCACTCTTTGCAGGCATTTAAGCACAAGAAGCGCTTTTAAACCCTTTACATCTTTTGCTAATTTCAACTCAGCTTGAGCTTTGGATTTTGCAGTTCTTTCTCTGCATGCTCAAGAAGTGTCTTTGAATACCTTCTGGGCTGCCATCTCTGCTTTCTCCTTCAGTGTGCTCCCTCTGCACTTCTGAGCTGGGTCAGGAGCCCCCTCTCCACCCATGCTTGTCCTCTGTTACTCTTGCTTTACTTTCCATACATTGAAATAGACTGCTCTTATGCCTAAGGAGGCTGTCCTTGAAGACTGACTCTCTCTCCTGGGCCCCTTATTGCTCCAAGTCTGTCTTACAGGGGGATGTGCCAGGTCTTACGGTCATCACGGCCAAGGCCGCCCCTGACCTTCACCTTTTCAACCAGTTCTTCCTTCTTTGTGTGTAATGGGTCCAGCAATCAGTTCAGTCATCACCTGCTACAACAGAATGTCCTCAGTACACTTCAAAATCCTCCTGGATTGGTTGTGCATGATCCTGTCACCATTCTAGTGGACAGGGTATTTGAATGTCTCTATGAATGCCAGGGCCTGTGATAAAAAAGCACTCAAAACAGGACTAAACAAAAATTCATCTTTGTGCCCACAACATGTTTAGACTCCAAATACCCCTGCAAACACATGTGGTACCAAAGAGAAACCTCATCATGCACACTACAGCGTGTGTGGGAAGTGCAGCTCAGAGCTGTGGTGATCTGCAGTCAGCCAGACAATGTGGATGGACACGATGGCACTGAGCCTAAGACCTCAAGACACCAAGCAAGAGGGCATCACCTTAAGTCCTGGATTTGGTGTTGACCCTAAAGAAGGAGAAGATCACTACATCCTTATCACCTCCACTTCTTGAAGTAGTTTATCTCTGCATGTTTCTATCCAAAGAGCATCAGAAATAGCACATGAGATCTGATGGACTATATTGAAATACAATAGTCTTGAAATCCTCATTTCCAAGAATCAATTTTTTATTCCACTTGCCATCTCCAGAGAAAACAAAGCTAAAACTCCTCACTCAAGGACCCTTTAGACATTAAAATGTAATTGCAGTCTATAAACTAGTCCAAGGACATGTTCTTTCTGCTCTAATATCTCCAAAGTTTCTTTAATGCCAACTGTTAAATGTGGTATTTTGTATACAGGTTTCTATGGCAAAGCATCATTGATGTACATTTCAAAAAGCATTGTGAAAGCTGTTATCTGTCATTCATGGTTTGCTCATCACACCTAGTATTGCTTGATAACACTCAATTTATATCTATAAACAGGGCTGGGCCTGTTCTACGGGGTACAAACCAGGCAATCTGAAATATGCCAAATGAAAGCATTTCAAAGAGCTTAAAGAATATTCCTGATACCAGCATTTACACTTAAAACTGTGTTCATTGCTGTCACAATCAACTGCAATTGTTTTTTCCACTTTTCCTGAAATACTCTGGACATTTTTTCCCCTCACATAATGTATAGTAAACTTGGCAAGTGGGGAGACACGGGGAATAGTTTTACAGAACAATATGTCATTTTTCTTTTTCACAGAACATATGTTAGGCACCAGCAGACTCAGAAGATGCAATCCATATGAGAGTTCCTCTAATGTGTTACAAAATACAGTCAGAATCTTGCAAAAGGAGTTTCTTTCTTCAACATATAAGCTTGGGATGACAACTAGGTATAATCAAGCATTCAGTACACTTAAATTAAAAAAAAAAAAAATTTAAGAAGAGAGAGAAGAAAGAACTTTGTTCCAGAGTAAAACTATAAGGTCTTTCCAGACATTAGTTAAGTAAATAAAATTTGTTTTGAACTGAAGGACCTCCTTAACAGACTTCTAGTTTAGCCTGGAGACATGATATACTGTGATTCCAATGTGATGCAACTTATTTTCACTTTTGTAATCTACAGACTGAATGAAAATCATGTACAGTACAGAGTGTGTTATCAATCTTCTCACATCATAGAGGTTGTTTTTATGATGGATACAGTAGGGGATTCTTGAAGTAGTCTAACTGCAGTGCCCATGCACTTACCCAAATGCTTGCAATTGCCTCTGCTGTTTTCCTGAGACTGCCTCTGTTAAATGTTATCACTGAAAAATTTAAATCTCTCATCATGCAGTCATCAGCTTGCAACAGCAGTAACCCAGAGAAGTAATAACATACTGTGTTTTATTGCAAGATGATTTCTGGCCTGCTGAGGAAGTCAACCAATATTTTCAACAAATCTGGGCATTACCCATGATGTAAATCTTCTTTCATCGCACATGTGGCAGAGGAGCAGTCATCCACTGCCAGTAGAGATATTTGTCTTACCTATTTTGTTTTGGACTCATTCAGAAACAAAGAGAGCAACCTCACTGCACTTCTCAAACCAAACACTTGCAGGCTTTCACTCCCTGCAACAGGACAATCAGTGCAAACCCCCTTTAATGCAAGCAACAAACCAGCATCCCTCCAGTCCATCTGCTGTATCCAGCTACACAAGAGATCTGTGTCACTCAAAATAATTACTGAAGTATGGCAGTTCTGCTTCTATAGCTACAGTCTTGCTAAACTCATCCTGCACTTCAAAACCAAGCACTAAACCCAGGTGCATTAACTAGGGACAAGCAATGGATCCCTGTTTCCTGGTGGCAGTTATGCATCTAAGAGAAAGCATTTCTAGAACCAGACCATGAAAATGTCTGCCAACAGAGAATACTTTTCTTGATAGCACTCAGTTGAAACCTACAATCTTCTCAGAGCTTTAGAAGAAGCTATATTGAAAACATCTGTCCTGCAGCTGGATTGCAAGGCAAATAGGGTCCTAAACAACTGGGACAAGCGCTGGTTGACCTGTGACCTGCAAGGTCACTGTGCTGCCTTGCTTCCTTTGCTGTCTTCTCCTTCCAACACAGGAAATTTACCTCTGCAGAGCCATCAAGGAGCTAACCAACAGGTGCCTGAGAAAGAGACAAAGGGGCCTAAAGGATGAGTACTAGTGGTGGAAAATTTCTTAAAGCCCTCTGACAAAAGAAGTTGCACTTTCTTGTTTCCATATGAAGCAGGATGCTTTTCTGTGACGAGCAGCAGCAATACTGTTTCCTGCTTCTGCTTCAACAGAAGTAGAAAAATATCTTCAATGCATTATGATTAATTTACCTTAAAATTGGTTTTGTCTGTCCTTAGCTCTTTAGATTTTACTGCTTATTCATCTGTGTCTATGAAATAGTTACAATTTGTAAATTTCTTTTTTGTCTATAATGTTAATAAAGTACATTGAGAATGTTAATTAGCATTCTGTGTTTCAAAGAACATTTTCTTAATATTCTCTGCAACCACTTTCAGGGTAAGAAGTTTGTATTACTAAATGTTTTTGAAATGGTCATATTTTCATGTCCAAAAAAGGAATAATGATCTGACTATATTCAGTTCAACCTCGTCTATTCTATTTTCCCAGATATCATCAAAATAATTGTCTTCGGAGTACTTTTTTCTTCCACATTATGTTTTCAAGTTTCTTCTTTTTGTAGGGAGTTAATTTTCTTCAACTTCCAGTACTATTTCTGCTATTTCTGAGCAGCTCTGCTGCCACTTATTTATGAGCTCCATCATCTGTGCTCTTGCCATCAACTCTTCCCATGTTGGACTGAGGCACACATCATCCCTTGAGCACTGGGATAAAGTTGTGTTTTGCCATTAAAAAAAAAAAAAATCATTCAAGTTTTCAAAACCTTTCATTCACTAGCTTGTATATAAACTCAAATTTGAGAATAATTGATCTTGAAATGTCTGGCTGAATATACAGCCTGCCTGAAACAAGAGCAGGAGAGCTCCCTCCGTCCATTCCCATAGTTTGTGTGAATCCATGTGGATCCAGCAGGAGACTGATTCAGTGTGTCAGGGGTAGGGGATGGAGGGAGACCTGCACATCCACCCAAACAGAAACACAGGGTCCTCTGCTGTGGCTGAGAGCATTTTCCGGGAAAGAGAGAGGAGTATGTCGATGTTGAACCAAACAAGAGAGGAGAACACAAAGATCTCTTTGTCAAGTTTCCAAGACACAGTTGCCTTCATCCTTTCTTGGTGTGCAGAATGCTTCCCCTGGCCTCCTAATGAAGCTGCCAAACACCGCCCTCTTAATATTTCATGCATCGTTTCACTGCATAGACCTTTCTGTCCTCGGCATTTGTCCTGTATCAGTTTTTATCTGCTGTATCCTTACAGTCCTGGGGACTTAACTTCACCCATGAAGCTGCTGGTACAGAAAGCAGTGCAGCCTCTCCCAGTGAATCCAGGAAAGTTATACCCAGGGACTTCAGGCTGTAAGAATGAATACATTTTTCATGGGTGAAGCAGCCTGACCAGATTCTCTCAGCAGGGACCTGCAGCCCTTAGAGGATCATTGCTGGTTTGTTTTCCAAGTGTTAGCATTTAAAAAAAAAAAAAAAAACAACAAAAAAACACAAAACGAGAACCTGAGCATTCAGAATAAGCTTGGCAACCCCCAAATCAGGATTGTAGAGGGCAATGCAGACCAAGAAGCCGTACAAGTCCCAGCGTTTCCGCCCGTCGCACCGTCCGGCACAGCCGCGCTCCTTGGCGCCGCAGCGGGACGCGTTTGGCGCTCGCTCAGATGCGCTGTGCTGCCACATCAGTCACCATGGTCTTTGCCTGTGTCCCAGTGCACGTTCAGACCAGGGGGGTTCTCTTAGTTTTCACTTACAAATGTATGTAAAGCACAGCGTTATGGTGAAAGTAAGTTTTCATTTTTCAGAGCAGCCTCATGGGTCTTAAAATCCACTTAAGTCCAAAATAACGGGCTGTAATTCAAAGCAGGGAGTAGACATGTTGAAGGAGACAGATCAAGCCCCGTATCATTCATACCAGCCCATCTTCACAAAAGTCAGGTAATTTATGCCAGCTGATATTTTGGCCTTGCATTTTAAGTTTCCAATAAGAAATTAAGAAAACAACACTGAGAGCAATCGAGAGAGTTATAAAAAAGATTTGAAATTATTATTTTAAGATTTAATTTCTGGATTTTTGTATAAAACCCAAATGTTTACTAATCAGGTCAAGGCATGTGTCTATTCAGGAGCCATCTCAGTATTGTTGAGGAATTTGGCAAAATTCTCAGATCGACTTTCTTTTGTAGCACTTATTGCCAAAATGCTTTGTCATTTTCCAAGAAATGTATATTTCTTGGATTCGTTGTCCCAGCTGGTTTATTGATTCCATGGTTCTCCTTTCCAAATCACTGTTCCAGCTCATTGATAATTCTATCCAGTGCTGGTTACACAAAATGTTGTTGAAAGTCCTCTGTACTTTGAAAAGCCATGTGTTGACCAGTATTTTTAGTTATCAGATATACTCAGCCAAGATGACAATTTCCAAATTTTCTGCTTCAGTGTTTTTTCCGCAGAAGGCAATGAGCTGTTTGCTGCAATAAACTCTTCTGTTTTGCCCATACTTATGGCCACAATCCACGCTCTAAATCACTGTCTACATTATTTTAACATAAATCCTCTTTCAAATACCCTTCTAATTCAATGGCATGCTGTAAATCAAATACACACTATTATAACTGCCTTGAGACTCTACTGGAGCTCTTCAAGTATACTCTTTAAAAGCACTGACTTTATGGCAAGCTTCAGGGTAAATTTACAGCATGATACACAAAGACTTAGTCACAGGATCAAATTCTGCATGCAGAGAAGCTTAATGGCTTTGTCTTCTCAAACACACAGGTGGTTCACTTTAGAAATATATATAGTCCCACTGAAGTTAATAGAATTATGTGTATGCTTAAGGTTAAGTATATGCGTAAGTATTTTCAGGAATATTTCCAGTATTCCAAATTATCTAGATAGCTGCATATTTAAAATGTTACCTGTGTAATCTGGCATATATTTTTCTCTCTTTCAGAGCATTTCATGTGCTTTGGTGGTGACTGGCAGATTTTGTGGTTAGCAAAACTTGACAAAGAAGAATCCGCTAGCTCAGATCATCAAGAGCTTGGCTACATTAATCACATTTACTAAAGGCATTTCTAAGAAATGGACCTGGGTGACAGCAGCCCCACATGAACACTCCCCAGGGTCAGGTTTAGCACTATCTCAGTTTGCTGTTGCAGTTTAGGACACAGAGGTACAATTACAGGTTTGCAGCACTTCCTTAAGCCAAATCAAACACAGGCAAAGGCTACACCGCTGCCTTTCTGCACCTCACTCCCCCTCAAAAAAAAAAAGAAAAAAAGAAAGAAAAAAAAATAATCAACACCCTCCCCCCAATCCCACAACAAAATGAAAAAAAACCTCAGTGTGACGTCCATCCTTCTCTTTTTGTGCCCATTGACAATAGAAGGTACTTTTGCCAGGCAGCCTTGGAGTGATGCTTCTTTCTCTGCTTCATATACATGCCTGAGGCTTTAAACCCTGTCTACCCAGCTGATTAGAAGGGACATCAGGCTGACAGCCACGATGATGAAGACCAGGAACAGCATGAATAGTAGTCCTCATGGTTTGATATAAACTAATATATCAGATTACCTATTTTCCAAGAGATTTCTGCCGCTGCACAGCAAATCCACTTTGAAACTGCAGCTGGTCTCTGGGCACACAATCACATGAGCAAGCCACGACGAGTCCTGAACAACTGTAGTGAGGAACAAATAGTCCACCCTTCCAAACACAACTTTCTGATCATTTTGTCAGGAATAATAGGCTCTGTAAGAGACAGGACATACTGAAAAGGCTAAAAAAGTTAAACTGGCTAGTATTTCTGTAGCAGTTTTGCTGTACAATAATCCAAGACAAAATGTCTCAATGTACTTGCCTTCCAAAGGGGTCCCAAAGGAGGAGTCCACATTGCAATCCATGTCTAGAGTGTCTGATTTATGAAGATCCTCATCTGCCAAATTCAGCAGCCTGCAGAAATTAATCCCAACAAGCTACCATTATGAGAAAGCTACACGTGATTCTCTATCTCCTGGGCAGAGAACTAAAAATGGAAGATTAAATAACCTACTACATAGCACTGAGCAAGACGCTTGCAACCTCAGACCACAGCAATGACACTGTTGCCCCAGTATTTCAGATCAAACACTGTCTTGGTCCATCACTTATTTCTGAAAAACAGTTTCTTCCAGTTCAACAGATCGTAGGGAACAAACCATCCTTCTGCAATCTCCTAGTTGTTTACTGGGCTTTTTTAAAAAGGCAGTAAAATAGTCACTGTAAAATAGTTAATTATCACATAAATATTTACTCATTTTAAGGGCACCTCAGAGGATAGCAGGCTGGAGGCCTGATGTAACTGCTTCACTTGCAGAGCAAAGCCCCTGCACATGCATAAGCACTCTGCACTCGGCGAGCCAACGCACGTATACACGGGCATATAAGGTCCTGGACCTGTGGCAGTCTGCTCTAACTGTAGACACTAAACATCCAAATTTATATGTAAAGCTTCAGTGTAGTTGAAAACGGATGCCTGCCCTTACCATCTTGTGTAACGCAAGAGATTTGAACAGAAGAATGAAGAGAAGCTTGCTAATGTTTGAGTGAAGGCATTATACAGGCACTCAAAAGCAAGGGAACCCTAATCCCAGTACAGGTACCTGCAGCTAGCATTAAGAAACAAAAGGTGTGTAAGGAACCTATTGCAGGGAGGTAGAATTATTTATCAATGATGTAATAAAGTATAATGAGATAAGCAAGGCCAGCACAGTTAAAGGTATAAAGCTTTTCAAAATGTGGAAGAAGCATGAGAAGAGGTTCTGCTAAGATCACTTCAATAACCTACTACAGAAACCCACTCATATAAGGAAGCTGAACGTTAACAAGAAATCTATAATGAGCAATCTTAATTTTGCTCACAAGAACCAGTGTTTTCTACTAATGATGTGAAAAATTACTCCTGAACATGGCAGCTGGCAGATTTCTTTATGAAATAATTATCAAACTAACAAGCAAGGTTATACTAGACTTTTAGAAATCACGCTGTAAGAGAGCTGCACACGCAAAATAAATTTGAATTAAGTTATCATAACTTGCTTAAGTTTATTTGGATGGAAAAAGAAACAAATTTTGGTCTCTAACTATGATTCTTATTTCATAAGAGCAAATTTTAAAGAAAGGAAGCTAAGTGAAAAAATTTCCTGAAGTCATCCAGAATATTAACACTAGAGTCTTGGAATTCTCTTAAACAAAATTTGCTAAAACTATCTGCAATTGATAAGTGAGGAAAACTGTAGGGAAAGGACTTCAGAAGTAGCCACATGATAACTAGTTCCAAAGGCATTTTAGGAGTAAGAAGAGAAGCTGATGCAAACTGGTAAAGCCAACATAGAATAGAGGAAACGAGATTCTCATGCCAGATGAGATTTCTGGTAGAAAGAAGCAAGTGGTTCATCTAGCTTAGGAAAACCAAGGCTGGGAGGGCAGCTGATCCAATTTCCCTACTATCCTTGAAGCTGCTGCTACCACAAGTGTTTAGCTTAAGTTATAATAGCAACAGCTCAAGGAACTGGGCTAAAAAAAGGTAGTCTTCATGGAGATTTAAAGAGGAAATAAGGTTTCTTTTCAGAGAAGTGAATTATGAAAGGATAATGACAGCGCAGCTTCTTGGGTCAGGGCGGAAAACAGCAACTGAAAGGTCACTCCAAACCTACAGCCCGTGCTATCTTTAGCCTAGAGCTTTGCCCTATTCTAAACACCCTAATAAGTAAATGCAATTTATTGTGCTTTATCAAGTTGTACAAGACATCTTCAGGGAAAACAATAACCAAGCTCTTCTGCATGTTTTTCTCAGAGTTAGGGACTGGAGCCATGGCATTTGGATGAAAAAATCTTTATTCTTGCCCAGTTTTCTTCTGTGGAGCCAAAGTGTCTGATTCTGCTGGCATCCAGTTTCAGTTCTGATTTCAGTCCCGTGAACCTGGTAACTCTGGACTGTGATCTTTTACACCACAAAATTTCTCACTGTCTTTGTAGCCAAGTTTATCATCATCATTTCTCACAACAAAGCAATGCTGCTGACTGTTTCAGATCATTTCTCACTGTAGTTTCTGGCCTTTCTATTCTGAAGTTCACAGAACTGACATGTAAACTGGTTTTCTCCTTTACTCCTCTCTTTCCCCAGTTGTACAAAATTACTCTAAAGATCACGTCATCTGTTTCAGTCGTCTTTGCTTTTGGCAAGTAATGCTTCAATATCCATTTCCTGATCCTATTCCTAAACGATCATAAATAGAAAAATGTGAATATAAATATGCCAATATGAAGTCAATGCCAAATGACTCCTATGTCCCCAATGTCCTATATAATACCAATATAATCTACATTTCAAGTCCTGCAAAAGGTTTTTGCATTTGCATTGTCACCACAGGCTCCATGAAGCTGAAACTAGAGTGCCTTTGGTTCTACAGCACTCCAGCCCATCCAGTGGAAAGAGTGCAACTTTAGATTTTTAAACTCAAAAAGACAGAAAGACCACATTTTCTACATGGCCTCGAGCTGCCACACAGGCAAACCTAAACTTCACATGGGTAAGCATGTCTTATCCCGTGGTCTAACAAGAAAACAAGGGACAAGCTCTCTTCTGACTCTGGGAAAAGAAGTGGTGGTTTGCAAGAACATCAAGGTTTATAATGATTAATTGAGAGATGCAGACTTCTGCATTATTTGATAACTACATGCTGTTAATATTTCTCTTTAAGTCTTGATCTTTGACTTTTGAAGTGTTCCTGGCTGAGAGAGCACCTCCTTTGTTATGGGCCAGGGAAAACAGATTGCAACATTTGCTTTCTCCTAAGTTCAAAGGGGAAGGAGGGTGGGGGAAGCATCGACCTAGTATATGAAGCTTGATATTTTTCTGAGTTACCAGAAAACAAAATAAAAACTTGCACCAGCAAATTGCTCTTAAGTTAAAAGAGTTGAAGGTATGAACAGCCTGATGGGTTAACAGACACCCCTACTTTTTATGGTAAAATACCTTAATGGCATTCAGCACATTTTTCCACTGATTTTAATGATGCCAGGATTTCATCTTTCATTCTCAAGGATTCTCATTACACCAACGTATATATTACAGTCCACCATCCTTATGGGCTGCTTCACTAAGGAGTCCCATCTTGGTCTGGAAAAAGGGTGATTTTTGATGAGTCCTTGTATATTCTCCGTTGCCCATCCAGCTTGTGCTGGCACCCACATCCTGGTCAGACCACACCGTGCCAAGGGACAGGGAAATTACACCTTTCCTTGTAGTAAATGAACATGCTCATCTGGAAGAACCTTTAAAAAGCTCCCTTTTTAAAGAGGAGGTAGTTTTCTGCCAATTCAGTGCTCTGAACAAGCCCCACAGATGGTGAGGCAATTTCCAGAGCTGGCAGAAGAGGAAGAGCAGGATCACCTCTGGCCAGTGGCCACTCCAGCAACTCCACCTCTGAGGTGAGGGAGAGTTTTCCAGAGGAGGAGAAGGGACCATAACTCAGCTACTGAGGAGTGCAGGCTCAAGAGAAATGGCCCAGTAGGTGGAGATTTCTTTAGAAAACATGTAAATGAATTTTCTGATGCAACAGTTGAACTTCTGTTTCAGGAGCACCTTATTTTGTGTTCTACTAAACCGGTTATTTAGGGATTGAGAGTCCATTTGGCACGTTTACTTTGAGGAGGTGCTACAGCCTTTATTCTCATTTCAGTGCTCTCAGACCTTTGCTTCCACCACACAGACACTGAATTAGTTTCCCAAGCAGGATGTGCAAGCACAGGGAGAGCATCTGCTTCCAAGCAGGCAGGAACACGCTAAGGAGAGGGATCAGATACTGGCACAAACCTTCCCTTTCAGACCTGAACCAGGTCACTGCAGTCTCCCCCAGGCCACACATGGCTTTCTGGAAGCGTCAGCCCCTCGGTCAAGGAAAAGGGCCATTTGTTCCCAGTAGCAGAGAGCTGCTGCAGCACAGCCCTGGTGCCCTGGGGAGGCAGTGAGCAGATGCTCTGGGTCGCTGCTTGGTGGCCTGGGCTCTGGCATTGCTCGCTGCAGCTGTTCTGCTCTGTACATATTCAACACACTTAAAACCTGTGCTCACATCCCTGCCCGGCTGCCCAGCACACTGATGCCAGAACAAGAAATGTATTGAAGTGAGCAGAGCAGAAGCTAAGCTTTCTCCATCACAGAAACCAGCTCCAGATGAGTTTTTCCCACTCACCTGAGCCAGAGGCAGCTCTCATGACCAGAGCCACCCCCACAGAGGTTTTGCACTCCCAGTGCTTTCAGAAGCAATACAGCTCCAGCAGTTGCTTCCCTAACATCTAACTTTTGGGGAGAAAAACTTTTCTTCCCCTCACTAACATGAGTGTTACAGGAGGCCATCTTACAGCCCAGCACCAGGATCCTATTTCTGGCCCTGAGATACGTTCACTTGATTTGGCATCCCTTCACCTATACTAAAACCCAACATGTGCTAATGCTGACCACAGCTTTGCTGTTCTGCACACACACATCACTTGTGCTGAGTGTCCACATTAGCCTCCTGAGTCTGGACTAATGCACAAGGAAGAGTCCTAGTCCCAGCTACCGGGGTGGATACTGTGGACCCATGCCAGGTTCAGTTCAATCCCCAGCAGCAGAGCAATCCATACTTTCCAAATGGACAAGTTTAGTGGATAACACAGCAAGGCAGAAAATAACTATTTCATGAGAGGTTTTGAAGTTCCCCCATTTCTTTTTGTTCCACTGCAGAAATGTCACAGTCGGTTTCCTGCATCCCACATGACTGACCGAACAGCTCAGGATCACAGAGCTACCCCGAGGGCAGTTTCTGGATTGTCACCAGGTACCAGAAAACTGTCATGTCAGGCTGCGTGTGACTTTGGATCCCTGAGCCTTGAGTGCAAGTGTTAGACTAATCTCCCACTTCTGTTTACTGAGGCTGTTGACAAAGGGCACTCAATGCCATTTAACTTGCACGGTAAACATAAGTCGTCCTGTAAAGTGGGATTTTTAATTTGACTTGTAAATTGAGATTTTTCAGAAATAATCTGAAAAACAGAAAAATGAGAAATACTAATTTTAATAGGACTTTCCACATAAATTCTTAATTCAGACAAGTTTTAGGTTCTCATTCAATTTTCTAATCAGAGTCTGAGTGCACCAACAGGTTGTGCAGCCATTTCCCCCCAGCTCTACTGCTCAAGGCTGCCTGTGGTATAGTGTAGCTCTTCCTTCTGGGATTGAGCTTGCATGAAAAAGCATTGTAAGAAGCCCCATTCCTTCACTTGGGGAGTATTATTTTATGGGTTTTTTAGAGTAAAAGTTTTCTGCTAAAAATCTTTGTCACAAGAGTGACTATAAAAATAAAGTTCAGTTTCCAAAATTCTAATAGTCTGTCAAGTATTAAAATTGCGTTTGAAGAGTCCCTGCAACTATTACTTTTTAATGATACAATATTTTTTTTAAAATGCTTCAAGGTTGTTGCTATGGAGTACCTAGATCACCTGCAGCTATAGGAATAAGCATCCTGTAATGTATAATGAATGCTGAGGCTCTACTTAGTTTTGCCCAGGGCTTGTTTTGCCTTAAAATGTTGGGGATTGTTTTGGGGTTGATTGTTTCAGTAACATTTGTGGTAGTTTTAAAGGGCTTAAGTACAGTCCAAGGAGAATTCTAGTGCTGTTGTTTTACATTTTTCTGTAGTGAATACCAAACTCTTTTGCACAGTTGATATTCAACTCATCCAAGAGCAGTTTTAGCACAAAAATTACCATTTATAACTTTATAGCTAGGACCACTGGTAGGCAGGATAATGCAGAAGTAGACTGACCTGCCCTTCCCGTGAGACACAGGAGGAACTAAAATGTTCCCTGTCCACTCCTAGCTCAGATGAGATGCTAACAAGAAGCAGGGAACCCTATACACTGTCAAGTCCCTATTTCAAAGGGAACAGAACATTTACACTTTTATGAATAGTGCTGAGTGCCAAAGGTATTGGATAAACATACATCATTTCCGTGCAGTTTTATGAATCATTCTGTAGCATGAATTAATCCCAGATGGCATGGGAACATCACCTTTAAAATGAATACTGCTGTCTGAACCTTATAGACTTCTGCTGCCCAGAACCACCACAGCCCTTTAGCATTCACAGAGAAGGTACAGCTCCCTGTTCTCTCATCTCCTGAGAGACAGCCTTCCTCCACCTGACAACTTAATGTTAGTTTAGATGCTTCAAAAAGAAAAAAAAACACCTAAAGAACCCATTGGTTCCAGGCCTGCTGAACAGATTTTGTCAAGCTTTTAGATATTTGGGAATACCACGTTATTTTCATGGACAGATGGACAATCTAAGTACAGATAGGCTTTAGGCATTTGGTTCCTCAAGGCCCTTGCTTGCCTACACAGACAGGTAATTGCTCAGCACTTCTAGAAGGCCCAGAAACAGAGGTGTGAGTGCTTTTGAAAGCACTTCTTTCATTGAGAGAACATCACCTAAGGCCAAGTTGTTGTTTTGGAGCAGCAAAAGGTACCTTAGCTTTGATCATACTTGGACTGAGTGTCCCTTCAACTCCAGCCACAACTCCTGAATTCCACCAGCCAAAACAGTTCAAATCCTGAAACATTTGATTACTTCAAGTAGTTGCTACAGTCCTTTAAAGTTCAGTGCTTACTGGAGAAAGTAAACAGAGAGGTGCAAAAAAGGGAGCTCAGCTGCCTGATTCACCTTTTCCAACAGTGGCAATGCTTCTGTGTGAACTTTAGTGGGGATTCAAGAAACCCAGTACCTCCAAGCACAGCACCATTACCTCAGTCTAGAGCAAACCAGAGCCAGTTAATTCTGCAGAACTAACTACTCTGGGAAATCTCAAAGGTCACTGACAGAATGGTTCACAAAGTCAATGGGATGAGGACTAAGACAAGCTGTAAATAAACATTAACTCCCAAAACACAGGATCCTATTCACTTGTACCTCCTTTAGACACATAGGATCTCCTTGACAACATCCTTAAAAGAAGTTTGAAAGTCAGTAGATTAAAGAGGTTTGTCCCGTGGATGATCCCACTGGCATTTTCTCCGTATCTCATGGAATGACAAAGTTCAAAGTAGCATTTTTGGAGCAGCACTTCCAAATTCTCACACCCTGAATTTTCTGAGCTGGTTGCTAAACATGAGGGGCTTCTTTACAGAATGCTGTGCAGAAGAACCTGAGTGCCCTTTACAAAGAGCTGATCATCCTTCACAAAGTTCCAGCTCCTGGCACACAGACAATTTTCGCAGACAAGTTTTCTTTTATTTGTTTTTATTTCTTGCCAAAGGCCATGTGATTCGTCAGTAGCAGATTAGGTTAGATTTGTAACATATTTGAGTTACCTGCTCAAGCCACAAGACCTTATTGCTGAAATAAAGGGCAAAAAGAACTCAAGAAAGCCATCCAAAATAGCCATTCTCTCACCCATGTCTGAGAAACATACACTAAAAATTTTTATCCAAATAGCATATTTTTACTAAGGTAATACAAAAACCTAACCTTTTCTCCATTAGCTAGCAATATATTCTAATAAATACATTTTTTAATTCCTGTGCAAATCAGACTATTTCACTATGAAATAAAATAGACATTTTTGACATGTCTTTTGCCATTTGAAATTATTTTATTCTTATGGGATTCAAGCCACTGTCCCTTAAAGCATGCCAGGGGCATGTGAATGATAATGCAAACAGAAGCAAGGTGTGAAAAGACTTATATAAAAAAATTTGCTTGAATTTTAAAACTTCTCAAAGCATAAGCTTAAAATTGTAAATAAATATAACTATTGTATATTAAACCAACTGAAATTTTAACAAAGCATCAAAACAATCTTTCCAGTTTAGTTTTTCTTGACTTTTTAGAAAAAATATTTAAAGTATGCAATACTAAATCATTATCTCACATTTTTCTCATACTGAATGAGATTCACATATGTTGTCAGGGGTTATACATGGTATCTGCAATCCTCAAACTAAGACCCTGTTCCAGGTCCCATCTTGCCTTCTACAGAGAGCTCTTCCAGACTTGTAAAACAAATCACATTCTGTCATCATTTCCCAAGACTTCTTAGTCACTCACAAGAGATTGGAGGGAAAAAAAAACTTTAAAAAAATTCAAACTAAAGAGCAAAAGCAGCCCCATAGCAGAGTGCAAAAAGTAGCAACATAGCAGCAAGCAAGGTAAGAAGAGATATTTACAGAGGCTGCACTTAATCAATAGAAAATATTTAATATATACAGCAGTGTTTTCCAGCTGCCTAAAACCCAGTAATTCCTGCTAACTGGTTTCATGCATAATCTCCACAAGAAATATTTATAAGCTATTTCTTTGGCACAGAATTATTTTAACATTCTTATAGTTTATACCTGACTTACAAGCTAGTTTCTGGTCACTGTGTACTACAAAAGATTTTTCCTTTCCTCCGAGCTGCAGGAAAAAGAGACGAGCTGCTGTGCACGAGCCCTGGGTACATTTCAGCTGGGGATGTTTCTTTGACAGTAAGAGACAAGATGAGAGCACAGACAATCCACAGTAGTCCAATGAATTGACATCAGATGACTTTGGTGGCTGTGACAAGCAATAATTTGAATCCAAACCATGTAGAAGGCCTAATTCTGTTCAGGCATAAATTGGAGCAACTCCACTGAAGCAAATCCAATTTGCTGCAGAGGTATCAGAGGGTGCACACACTGCAGCTCTGGGCACTGCACATGGACACACAGGCTCTGTTTTCTGGAGAAACCCTGGGGCTATGGGAAAAGACTCCCCAACACCTTCATCACTGGAATGGCACCACCCATGGTGACAGACACAGGTCCCACCCAGCTCACTCTTCCACAGCAGCAACTTCTCTCTGCAAGGACTGCAAGTTACTGCAATAGCCAAAAATCTCCCTGACACCTCTCAGAGCTCCTGTTGCAGGATCACTTCTCCAGCACCATAAAGAAAGCTGCAATCCTTCTCCTTGAGATCCTGTGTGACACCTGTGCCAGCTCCCCCTGCTCCGTTTCCCACCTCCTTCCCAGCCTTCCTCTTCCTAAACCAGTGCATAGGCAGGACTAGCAGCAGGTTTTTCACCTTTTTGTTCAATGTTTTCAGCCTTCTGGGACTCAGAGGTGGTGTCAGGGCATATCAGCACCTCCACCTGCACAGGAGGGAGGAAGGCCCTGAGCTCCCAGCCTGGGCAGCCAAGGCATGGGCATTTTGCTCATGGAGCAGTCCTTCCCACTGCTGCCTCTGTCCTGAAGGTCTTTGCCATTCTTGTCCATGCCCTCTGGACGTGAGGAGCAAGATGTGGGCATTAACTTACCAGTGCAATAGGATACCTCTACATTTTGGCAAAAACTCGAAGGCAGTTGTGCTGTCACCTATGTCTGCTGTGACTACAAAAAGTAATTGCATTTATAATTTGCATATGCAAGTTATTCGACAGATTTCATTAACCTGTTCCTAAAAATGCTGCTAAGGAAGTCGGAGATCTATTTAAGGATAGATCAAGAGGATAATTTAATTGTTATTTAATAGAGCAATGCTTCCATGTTTATTTAACAGTTTCCCCCTAGCCACTGGTGCACCATTATCAAATTAAATAACATCTAATCAGGCTGCCAGATTATTGTATTCTTTTATGAACCAGCAAATGCTTAATGGGTTTTATTTTAGAAACAAGAAGATTCATATTGCAGGAGATTATTGCTATGAAAAAAATATCTATATTAATATCTCTGAGCAATAAGGGATATGAATTAATGGATAGATGACCTAGTTACAAAAATGGGATGTTTTAAAAAAATTCAATATGATGTATTTTTAAACCTCACAATGTTAACTCTTTGAATATTCTTCAATAAAGAAGCCTTCTGTTATGCAAAAACTTATACATTCTGACACAGAAACATGAGTTTGGTTTTAATTGAAAGAAATCCTGCCACCCTCCCTCCCAGGAAGGGGGGTTATGAGTCCTAATGGAGCTGGCACTCCAAGGCTGGCTGGGCAGTGCCCATTGCTGCCTGACGAGTCTCACTCATGGCACTCTGCTCATGGCCAAAGCCATCACAAACGTGGTTTGAGCCACACAGCCACTGGTCCTTCAGTGTCCAGGCCACGCTGCTGTCACCAAAAGGAGGAGCTTAACAGGAGCAAAGGGGGCCAGCACTGCCCAGCACCCCAGCAGAGTGCTCTGAACACTCCAGAGACAGCCTCTGCAAAGGAAAGGCTGGGGGAAGGATCAGCAGCTCCAAGCCCTCAGCCGATCTGCAACTCTCTGTGCAACATCTCCAGTCTCTGTACAGCATATCTAAGCATATCTACCCTTTCAAAGCTGAATTGAGCACAGATTTCATCTTTAGTTCCTTCCGAGAATAAGAAAAAATGCCCAAATTACATGTCCACTAATTAATAGTATTTTTTTGTCTTATACCACAAATTCTTCTGCTTGCTCAACCAATTATTCCTCCCTTCTCTACCCAGCTCCTACCACTCAGCTTTAAAGCAACCATTTATTCCCTACATTCCATCACCATGCAATAAAACTGCTTCAGAGCAAGATGTTTCAGACTCGAGGCACTTAAATCAAGGTTAGACCTTGCACTTTTAAAGCAGTAATGCTTCCAGAAATAAAGCTAAGGCCATGTCAACTTCATCATTTTTTAATGCTATGTCTTATTCCAGGATGGAGAATTTTTAGGGAAGCTTTAAAGACTAAGAAAAGAAAAACTGAAATGTTTTTTAGTAGCTTCTTGTTGTTTGTCTTACAATGCTATCACAGTGAATCAGTAGCTCAGACTTGTAAATTCTATCCTGCCTCATCTCTCTGGTTATTACTCAGCCATGCCTTTCTAAAATATTTTAGTAATCGTTCTCTCTCTATTAAAACAACAGATGGAATTCCCAACCTTCAATTTTATGTCAGGATTCTGCAGTAATTTATTAACAGCTTGAACTCTGTTCTCTTGAGGGTTTAACCTGATGGTTGAACCCAATTACATTACAGTCCTTTGTTCATCAAGGGACATATGTAATATGATATTAAATATGAAACAACTTGTGCCTGAATAATGTAGTCTTTGTGATACAAATTGATGGAGTGTGGAAGCCCCAAATCCAAGAACACAAACTATTCTTAGTTCTGATTTTGTATCACAAAAATTCAGGACTAATTCCACTGCTGTCAGCTGACTTACTAATGTGAAACTGGCATAAATTAGAGCTGAATCGTGGTTTGTCTCTCTCATTATTGTCAAGGCATGCTGAAGTCCTAGTCATGCACTCAAAAGCTGGTTCATGACTCCCAGAAATCAGTATACATTTACATCAGTATATCTCTCCTCCAGATCATCTCAGTTCCACCAACACAAGCTAGAGGAACCCCTCCACACACAGGATCCAGACTGTAATTCCATGCAGCTCAGGGTGTCTCACCACGGCATGGAAACCTCCCACACAGAGTGGGAAATCTGCTTTGCTGTGGCAGTTATATTTGCCACTGTAAAATCACTCCTTTTAAGCTAACTTTGGCAGTGAGTATATTACTTTTTCCATTATGAGTCTTCCTTTCCTACCCTATTTTTTTCCTTCTTGCATCACGATGCAAGCCTTGAATGTTCATTATTGTGCTTCTCCCACAATTTCCTCCTAGTCCCACGCTTTAAGGATGGCATGGCATTCCTGAGCTCTTCCATCTGGCTCATGTGCCCCTGCTTTTTACCTATGTTCCAGACACTTCCAATGCCCTTCCAAAACCCTAATTAAGGAGTTAGGGCAAATGAACACCTAATAACCAGGGAACCTTATAGGCAGAAAATGTCACTGGCTAAAGATACCTTGCTTATTTTGGGGCCATTTTCATGTTCATCCCAAGGCTCAATGTCCAGCTGAAGCATTGCTGTCAAAGCAGTTCCCCAGGGGACCAAATGCATTTGTTTTCATGTTAAGTTATAATTACAGTAGCAAAAAAGTGTACTTTGAAACATCCAGCACACTGAAATTAGCAGGCTGTCAGCACACTTGGCACACAATGGAAGGACAAGACGGGTGGAATCACATCTCCCTGAACTGCAGAACTCAGAAAACCCACACCTAAAGTGGGTGAGAATCAGTCTATCATCCATGGGGGAGAAACAAGCACCTCAAAAGTATAAATAACTTGACTGGAGGAGAGCTATTTCAGAGAGATTATTTGTACTTCAGAAGAATACAGTCACTTGACTACAGAGAGAGTAGCTGGCAGGTCAGGTATGGGCTCCTACAGTGTAGGTGCCTAAACAGAGCAATTCTGCACATGGTACTCAAGGGGAACAGTATGCATATTAAATATAACCAGTTGCCCTGATGCTTTAAAACACCACTTTAAAACACCTGACCACAAGGTCCTGCCCAAAATCATCTTAGTTAACACAGTCCTTATATACTAAGTCTAGAGATGACCAGGAAGATCAGAACTTTTGCTTTGCCAGATGTCAGTCTGCTAGAAGAACTGTATTTTTACTTCTAACTCAGAAAAAATGTAGTTCAAAGACTGCATTTGTGTTTCCATCCCATGAAGCAGTTTTGCTGCCAACTCTAAAAACTTTAAAACCAACTTTAAAAAGAATGGATTTTGAAATTATTTCAACAGAGAGCAATAACACTTTCTTTATGGTTCAGTTTACCATGTGTAATTGCCAGTGTTAATCTACACAGAAGTACTCTAAATCCCAGTCCTAAAGAAACTCTAACCTCATCCAAGTTTGTTTTCTGGAACTGAGCAAGAGCAAAGCACACAGCTGTGTTTTGAAGGAAGTCTAGAAAGTTTGAAATCATTACCTTTCAAATAGGAGGATCCCTGCTTCTTTTAACTTTTTATAAGCTCATTTACTTGTTCGGATCCTTTAGGTTCTCAAAGCTTGTCATATTTTTAATATGCCTTTCTGGTATGAATTTAAAATCCAGTCAAAAAGTTTGATGACTGACTCCATCCCAAATCTTTGCAAAGGAGGACATTGTCTGCATTGTTCCAAGTGCCTCCATCTATCTGACAATTCCCTTTGCCTGGAAAGGGAGGATTGCTTAGGAAGGTTGGCCCCTTCCAGCTGAATCACTGGCATACACAACAAACAAGCAAACCAAAACCAAGCATCTCCTGTCCCTGTTCACACAATTTAATACAACCAAGGTTTTCCCCCATCTATAAAGCATGAGTCCAGCACCTCTGAAAAGCAGTCAGTTGAGGTTTCTTTTTCACTGCAACTCCTCATGCAGTCCAAGTTGAACTGAGATCAAGTTCTATTTTAATTATTCTATTGTGCTTTTGGTGTTTAAACAATCACATTTCATGGCAGAGACAGCTGCAGTTCAAAAGCACATGCAAATAGCTATTTTTCAGGTAAGAATTGATCTGCCATGGCTAATAGTAATCATTTCAGATGTAAAAGAGAATTATTGCCCCAAGACTGAGGTGTGCAGTCCTTGGTCTCTGCCTTTGTGAATGCATTGCTGTGGCAGATCATGGTCCTGAAGCAATTGCACCGAGTCTTCAACCAGCCCAGTATGAGCATTAGACCTGAAATGAAGGGTTTGCTTTTGTGACAGAGCAAGCATTATACATCTTAAAATTACCTTCCCATCTTGTTACACCAGGGCCTGCCAAGCCCCTGCCCTCCCCAGCTCCCAGCAGGCTGTGACACACTGCTGTGGTCTCTCTCTTCCATCTCTGGGGAGCTCTGATGCTCCTTGCTCTCCCACACAGGGCCCATCCCACCAGACAGCAAGGCTGAGCTCCACACTGGGGGTGACCTGTGGTTTAGACAAGAGCAAATGAACTAAGAGCTTCCAGCTCTCAAAATGCTCACACTTTTCAAGACTTAAGGGAGCTGATTTCAGAAGTGTTCCATTAAGCCTTTACTTCGTTCACTGCCAAAATCTGTTAAGATGTGAAGTGTGTCTCATCTCTGCCTCACCTGGCTGGGGTGAGTGCAGGAGCCCCCATGGGACACAGGGTCAGTCAGCCCAGGTACTCAGTGCCCTGCACTGCAGGCACATCAGATGCTTTTCTCTACTGGGAATTGTTTTCCTCATCCTTCTGAGCAGTGTAATACAGTAACACATTGCATGGTGGAAATGAGAACTTCTTTTTAAAATCAAGCATCTTTAGTTAGCAACACACAAACCAGAGAGCACCAAACCTCCCACTTATGAGTTGGTTGCTTAGCAGTTACAAAAGGGACACAAACACTTGCATAATCCAAGATATCTATGAGTCCAAATCTTGCATATTTAAGCAATTTGCAGAGTCAGGGTTACTACAAACTCAGCATTGGCATGCTATCTATTGGACTATAATCAAACACGAATTAATTTGGGCTATTGCTTTTTAAATGCTCATGGGAGGTTTTTAAAGCACATTCTCTACAGAGAAAGAGAAATAAGTAACATTGCTCATGCTGTGAGCAACATTACCTTACAACAGTGCTTAGCTACTACACAGTAAACTGGATATGAAAAATCAAGGGGCTCTTCAAAACCTGATTCTTCAGCAGCTCTGTCATACAAAGGTGGCACTGTCACACAGGCGAAGAGGCAGAGCCCAGAAAGCAGAAGGGACGTTCAAAGTTGACACATGAATCCTTTTAAACCCTCAGTGCCTTGGCACACTGCTGTGCCTGGCCTTGTCCTTCCTCACACTCACCCCATTAAAGGCAATGAGAGTGAGGTCTTGGAGGAGCTGAAACTGGGCCCTAGATGGGGAATTTTACAGAAGTCACACTGGTTAGTAGGTGCTTTTAGTTGGCTAAGAAAAAAAATGGAGAGCTGTTATCTTCCTAACCCAGATGGGTTTGGGTTTTGTTTGTTTGGGTTTTGTTCTGCAGCATAAGAAACACAGTAACTTATTTCTATTCAATTGATTTTTTTTTTTTTTTGCCATTCCCTAATATTAAAAGAAAAAACAAAGGCTGTGTATTGGTTACAAATGCAGTAGTGCTTCTTAATAACAAATCAAACCCTACCTTAGAGTCTGAGCTCACTTAAACCAACAGAGACAGGCAATGAGGAAGGTAGAACTTGTGCTTCTCAGGAAAACAACAATATTAATTTTGCAGTTAGAGATCTCTTTCCTATTTTGCTGTTATACAATACTATTCCTGTACAAAACTAGTTGGTTTGGGTTTCTTCATATACACAGCAACAGAGCTCATGATGCACACTACCCTGGAGCATTACCTCAAGGAAAAAAACTCTTCTTATCAAGCTGGCAGCACGCACATGAAATCCACACTCTACTGGCAAATATTGACCCCTCTGAGCAAGAGCTAAGTGAATTTCACTGACCCAATCAGGCAGGTGGCTTGTCATCCTGTATGCAAGGAGGAAAGGGAGCAGAGCCCTCTAGAAACAAGGATCCAGAATAGGTTAGAAAGAAAGGACACCTGACTGTCCAGGCTGAGAGCTTTATCTATTTTATAGCTGCTCTGTAAAGCTCTTGCCACACGTGGGTAGAACTCAGGGAAGAGGCATATGCCAGATCCTACACTCACAGGTTATGTACAGGAGCAACTGAGAAAGCATTAATTGAGCTGCCACAGAAAGCATAAAAGGACTCTGTAGACCACAAAGCAAGCTCTTCATCCCAACAGTGACTCTAGGTCTCTGAAGAGTAGTGTAAAAAAAAAAAACCTTCAAATTTCTCCCTACAGGTTGACTAAACTAAAAAAAAAATAAAGTATAAGAGCAGTACTTTGCTTTATTAGACTATTCCCAGGCGCAAGCAATAAAAGTTAATGTTAATACTGATCAATTTAGATGATTTAAGGAGGATTGTTTACAGTTTTCTGCTAAGTCATAAACAAGCACTCAAAAGAAGCTGCACTCAACAGCCTGCAGTGCACATACAGCCTTTGGCATGGGGCTGGGTGAAGAGAGCTACAGAAAAGGCTCTATGCCTATTTTCCTAGCTCCTAAGGCTTCAAAAGTGACATCTCACTTTTGAATGAGCTGTGTAAAAACAACGTGACCATCGATAATTTCATCATCACCATGTGATCAGCAAATACCTGGTAATTATCTCAAGGCAACCATTCCTAATTACTCATTATTTTAAAGCACAGAAATATTAGTAAAAGCAGCCCTAAATGGGGACCAGAAGCTGTGTCCCTCTGCTGCCAGGAACAGCATTCCATGCCTCCTAGGTGTGAGGCACAACTGCCTCAGACCTCAGTTCAGATCCATGCCAGCCACAGTCAGCAGTGCCTCATACATAACAATCAGCCTGGTTCAAACATCATTCAAGATATTTTTCTTCTTTTCCAGTATCAGCAGAGATAAACAGCTTGAATAAGGGCATCAGAGCTACAGCAAGGGAAAGGCAGTCTTGTGATGAAGTTAAACCCAATTAAAAGAGAGTTAAATCCCTGCAACCACTGAGGGTACCCACATGTTCAACGCAGAAAGTTACCTATAGTGTTGAAGAAAAATTACTCCATCAAAACCTACCACTGGAGGCAGCAGCTGAGAAAAAGTTTTGGCTTTTTGCTGAGCTGAAAGTCCTCATGCTCGGTATTTTTATCTAGGTTTGCCAGTTTCTTTTGCTTAAAGGCAAAAAGCATGCAGCCATGGGGCAGTTGTAGGCTGCCATTACAGCTGTTGCAGGAGAAGGCAGCTCAGTTCAACTGGTTATTTATGAAAATTAAACAGTTTTACAACACTCTACTCCCAAAAACTTCTCTCCTGAAAGAAACCCACCAATGCACATATTCTACTCTTCCAAATACAATTAAAAAGAAGCCCAGTAATCACAAACAGCCTTAGCAGCAAAACTCTTGACATGGTTCCTTGAGGATAACACCAGAGGTACACACAGCTAAAACACAGAGAGACCCCCTGGGCTGGGCTTAAATAGAGCCCTGGGCCCCAGGGCCAGGGTATGGGAGGGTGCCCAGGTGAGGCTGTTCAGGGCATGAAGGCTTAGTGGTGCCCTCAGGGACCAGGCAATTAGTCCTACTCCTTTCAGCTGCCAAACACACTTTATATCACCTTCTTTAGGTTCAGGGGGAAGATGCATGTATGTCCCACATTTGCACACACAGAATAATCCCCCCAGAGCACTTTCTCCAGCTCTGCCTACCATTGAAATTAGCTAATATACCTGCATTCTGTCCTGGAAAGCCTTCAGTGTCTTGCTCAGTAAGTGACTTCATCCAAATAATTGGAGGTTTCTGCCATATAATAATGTGAGGTGGTTTGTACCATTGGTATGGGATAAAAATAACATAGTAGAAATCCCTTTTTTTTTTACTGGAGCTTCCACCAGAGCTATCAACCCTTGATAAAAATATATTTCTGGCTGTCCATAGGCCACAGTAGAAGACAAGTAATAAAGCCTTCAGTCTGAAGGTGTGATGGCATACTCCCACGTCCTGCCTTCAGGGATGGGAAGGAGCTATGGACAAACATGTACACTATGTCTACAGGCAGCAGCAGAGGGGCTTCAACCAACAGCTTCTAGACCACATGAATTGTGTGTCTACTGCCTGCACCTCTAAATGGCCTTTCCAGCTCGGCAGAAATCAGTCCTGGCAGAATCCCCATCTCATATCACAAAAACAAGTGTGTTGGTTTTTATCTGCCTGTGTGTTACATGAATGCTGGTTTATGTTGGTTGCTACCTCAGGTCACAGATAAAGAAAACAAACACTCAGTGCTTGTTTGAAGTGGACTGAATTATGCTATTTTTAGCTTTTTTTAAAATTAGTTTAAATTATTAGCTTAACTCTTTTGTTCTAGGAAAGACAGAAAAATCTATGAAGTGCTGTATCTTTTCCTTACTGGAGATAAAACTATATGATAACTCTAAGTCTTCTACAAGTATCCACAAATATTTGTGTCCTCGTTTATAATCCTTAAACAACAGTTTTGGAAGATTTTTTTTCCTGTGAGAGAACATAATCTTCATCCAACTTGCAGAGGAAAGAGGCTCTCTTCTCAATTGGAACCCTTTACATTCCTATATGCCTTGTACAAACAAAATTGCCAATTGAAATGCCAGTGCTAGTTCTTGCAATGAGCTCCTTCCATATGTGCTAGAGAAAAAGCAATGAATCATTGAGGGAAACAGAGGCTAAAGCAAATCAGCCCTTTCCCATTAAATGCTACCATATCCAGCATTTCAATTAGCTAATATTGATACTATAATTTTGTATGTTGGTGATTGCACGTGCAATACATAACAGCAAATTACTGCAATCACCAACTGTTGAACAAGCGCTTCTGACTCACCAGCTACTCTTTGATCTTAAATTGTAGTTTCCTATTAACAGTTAAGTACCATAAATGTACATTAATATAAATGAGAAAGGAGGTAAGTTTACAAAACACGAGAAAAAATAAGTCAAGGGAAAAGGCACAGCAGTGAGTAATTGTATATGTAATGGCAGTCTCCATACTATGCTCTTTCCTTTCCTTGCTAGCTCATGTAAAAATCACCCTGGTTGTTACTGCTAAGGAGAATTTGACACTAAAACAATCCCTCAAACCCCTGAGCACTTCAGACTGCTCCCCTTGCCCAGTTTCCTTGACCTCAATGTGCTCTGCAGGCACTGGACATTCTTATCTTTCATGAGGAGCTGTGTAGAGGATTTACTCTGATACAGTCAGAGGGCCCGAGATGACATTCGAGACCTAATTCTTACTTTTGCTAAGGTTGCCTTACATCATGATAGAGTAAGGCAGCATTAGCAGGCATCAGGTTCTTATAACTGGCTAACTGCCTGTTTTTTCTCTGGCTAAGAATACAGTTGTGACGAGGGGAACACCAAGAGAGAAACCAGAGTCAGATAGCAGCAGAGATAATCTTAAACAAAGCTAAGTTGTATATTATCTGCATGCTCATTAATTACTTTGTTGTTACTGTGCTCAGATGTCACAATGGCACCATGTAGTAGTATATGATCCATTTAGTATTATAATGTGCTTTTTAATATATCAGCACATAGAAATCAAAAGGCTGTTTTCCTTTCTGGGTTTAAAAATACCTGTCATTGCTAAGCTCACAACTGACTGTATTATCTAGCGTAGACAGCTGAGAATGTGAGAAGGCTCACTAAAAAGCATTTCACAAAAATTTCTAATTCTCTTCTAAGAAAGGTTAGTCCATACAAAAATGCAGAGTCTATTAAAAGATGCTCAATAAGATACATTGCACGTTCTCCAAATGTCCGTCACAGATGGCTTTCTGTCTGTAATTGTGATTTGAAAAAAATACTGGTTTATGTTCCACAGAACACAGGAAAAAATATAGAAGGAAATTAGAGCCAGCCACTAGAAAGGAACAGACTCTACCAAGTAAATTGCAAAGCTGTAGGAAGAGCTCCTATTACTCAGGGTTGAAACTCTCCTAACATCCAGAGAAGAGGGCTGAATGATGTGCAACATGTCAACATGTCCTTATTTAGGGACTGCTGCCTTGGACAAGCTGCCAAACAAGGGGAAAGCAAATGAACCATGAGAAAAGCAGGTAAAAATGTGTAGTGCTTTGGCTCAGAAGTCCCATGTATGGAAAGCCCATAAACACCCACGAGTCAGAGCAAACCACTGCACACCTCGTGCCTGAGTAAGCCCTGCCACGGGCGCTGGGAACCGCAGCATCGCGGGCTGCCCGCCCGAGAATTCACCAGCCCAGTTCTGGGGCCGCTCACTGCTCTTACAAGGGCCAGCTCTCTGGGCTGTGCATGGAGGAGCCAAGTGGCAAAGCAAGATGTGTTCCCATGAACGTGCCCTGCTAGAGACTCTGCAGAGGATGCTCTTCTTGACAGGCCACACTCATTCCCGTTGCTCCCAAAATGTACTGCAAAGGTGACACGTTCCGCTGCCGAGCAAAGGAAGCTCAGCTTTTGAAAGGCTTAATTCCACACAATTTTCTTAAAAATTCCTGTCATCTTGGAGGACTCGGTAGACTGCAACAGAAATTTTACTCTCCTATATTCTTCAGACGTGCAGGGGATATATGACCTTTTGTATGGGCCCCTTTTCTGTGCCCTAAACACCATCTCAGCATGTGCAGCAACACAAACCTAATGGAATATATGGCCACGTGAGAATAGACTCCAGCAGCATCATTGCACTGAAATGAAGAGTTCAGATTCTTATCACAACCCTCCTGTCTGAATTTCACCACTGAAACTGATTTAAAATCCTTTTTATCAAAGCACTCTCCTCCACGAGAATTTTACAAAGTTGCAGCTAAAGCCTGTGACAGAACATTCTGCCTCCACACCTTTGGGACCTCCTGTCTGCAGCAGCTGAAGTCAGCACCAGTCAGTCAGAGCCTGCTCTGTATATCCAGAATAAGCAATTTGCTCACACCTCCAGACACTTGTGGACAAATAAGGACTACAGGCCTTACCTGCTGATTCTTTTGAGCTATTTCATAAAGTAGAGGTTCGATGGTTTGGAATAAATGAAGAAAACTGGGTCCTCATTCTTACAATATCTCTTTCATTGGAAAATGTGAACTTATCAAACTGCTACTGAAGCTGAATCCTACCAAGATTATGGAACTGGGACCGACATCTGCAAAAGCAGGTTTAGTTTTACTGCATTCAGTTAACTGAAATATATAACTCCCACACCTATAAAATAGGCTACTCAGCTGGAAAACCAATGTGTCTTCAGCTTGTGGCATTTTAGTATATACAGATTTTTTAAAATCATTATTTGTTGTTATGGTCAGAACTGCTAAACAGCATAATCCACCAACTCAATCTGTAAGGGCAAAATAAGCAGTTGTCATTCAGCACTCCATCAACACCCCCTCTACCAGATGCCTTCTCAATCTTCTCTTCATCATCCAAACTCAGCTGCAACACTTATCCTGAATACCATTTTTCCAAATAAATCCCAATAATATGGTATATAAGGTATAGATTTTCAGTTAGTTGAGAGCTCTGTGGCTGTTGAGAACTAGATGTGTGCACTGAAGTCAGGTACAGGAGTTCCAGGGGACTCCAGTGGGGCTGCAGCTTTGGAGAGTTGGGTCACATCTTCCACTGCAGGATTTACATCAGTGAGGTCACTGGGTGCTTAAAGGGAACATGCACAGTCATATATAAGTTAAGATGCTGATGTCAGATGAATTAAGATTATACCACTGAGTTAAATGCTGATTTCCTTTTATTATTTTCGCAGAGCCTAGTTTTAAGGGCACAAATTCATGGAATGTGACATCAGGTGGAAGGTTCATAATTTATATAAATTATGAACTAGACTGATGATACAAACATCAAGCAAGTAAAGATAGTGCTAGGAAAGAAAATAAGCTTCCAGATTGGGCACAATGTTGTACACATTTTAGGATCCTGCAAGGCACCACACAGAACAGTACATGAATTTATAAATAAAATTAAATGCTTGAAACCAATTTGATGCAGCCACTCAATCATAAAAAGAATTATTTAGATCTATTCACGGCTGCTGAATAATATACTTTTCATAAATTTTTAAGTGTAGTCAGTATCTCACTACATATAAAGCTGCGTTGTTTTCAAGTCCTTAGAACTGGTATAATTTAATAAATTGAGCTCCTATTTTGCAGATTCCTCTTTGCTTTAGGGTAAATGTTTTGCAAAAATTTAGCCAAGAAAGATATAGCCTTTTTATATACATATACATGTACATACAAGTTTATATAAGACTCTGAAAAAAGAAGTTGTTTGTTATGTTCCTGTTAGTAGTTCTGAAGACTTTAAGCACCACTTGTGTCCCCTCCTCTGGAGCAGCAGTACACTTGGCAGGGAGATCTTGTGCTAGGAGCTCTGTGTGTTGGCAATGCAACTTTAGCCAAATATGTGAAAATGTATCCTAATTTGGCCAAGTCACAAACTGTAACAAGCCATGCCCTGCATATGTCCTGCTGTACCTGCTGAATACTTGCTGCTACACTCTCTGATTATTCCAGTAGGAATGCTCAGATTCACGATAAAGCATTATTTTATTTGCAGATTTTCTTCTGGACTTTTCTTGGGTCTTCCTAGGCTGTCTGGGTCTGGAATCAGTGAAAGAAGCCTTTTCTCTTGTGCTGTCTGCACTTCCCGCTGGCCTTAGAGCTTGTGGGAGAGAAAAGTGTCTGATTTACACACAGAACCAGAAAGGGTTGAACTTTAGTGGGAGAGAACAGAGGGTAGACTTCAACCGAGGCAACAAACTGACACTCAGCATGGAGGAGGAATAAAGGGACATCTGAGGAGCAGCTGTGCTCCCTGAGAACCATCAAGTCTGGGAAGGCAAAGAAACATAAAGGAGCGAGGAGGTAATCGCTACATCGGAATGGGCAACAGCAGAGGAACCAGAAAGGGACATGGGGCACCTTGAGTCCACAACTTCACAAAAAGGTCAAAATCCATGTAGGTAACTAGAAAAGGCTGAACAAAAAGTTTGATGACAAAGAGTCCAGCAGCAAGGCTTCAATCCCACCGAGGCACCTCAACCACTCAGTTCCTGCTCTGGGCTTTTGGAGAGGCTTGGCTGTGGTGAAACTCACGGTGTTGAGACTGAGAAAGCTGGGACAGGAAATGCTTCATCGCAGGCATTATGGCTGGGAATGGGACTGAGATGGAAGACCTGAGAAGGAGATCTGGAAGGTGAGATGTATCTCCTAAGAAACACCATGTGCAGTCTGAGATTGTGCTGAAAACCGACATTGGACTCACAGAAGAAATAGGTTAAGGAGGCAGGTATGGGAAAAGAGAAACCGTGTAACTGTACAGTTTAAAGTGATACAGAAATATACCAAAGCACAAATTACGTTTGCACTGGCACTGATTTCAGGCAGACTCCGACGAGGGAGTCCTTGCTAGCAGTGGCTCGAGGTGTGTGGCATTTGGCATCCCCGGCGAGCACAGCCACGTTAGACACCCCCATCCCTAAAATGTACCCGACACACCTAAGCACGGTCACCGGCCCCTCACAGAGGAGCCACAGATGGGCCTGGGCTGCGGCTCCGGCACTCTCGCTCCGGGGCGCCGCTTCCCTCGGGAGCAGCAGCCGGCCGGGCGGGGGGTGCGGCTGGGGGTGGCACCGGCGGGACAGACACGGGCTGCCACCGACCTGCGTATGGCCCGGCGGGGATATCCACAGCGACCCGCGTATGCCCCGGCGGGGATATCCACACCGGCCCTTCCAGGCCTCCGCGGGAGCCGCCGGCGCGGCTCGAAGAAGGGGCCGACCCGCAAACTCTGCCCGGGGCGCTTCCCCAAGCCCCGGCCGGGGGCAGCCGCTCACCTCCGACACGAAACGCATCATTCGCAATTAGCGGTTTGCTGTGATACGGGAGCGCATGGTTCGCATTACGGAAGAAATGACCTGATAATCGCCCGGCAGCAGCTTGCAGATGTGCTAAGTGACTGCGGTCCCGCTCCCCGTGCCGCTCCCCGGCGCCTTCGCTGCTCCCCTGCGCACAGCAGTGGCTCGGTGGCCCCGGGCTGGCCACCGCAGGGCACCTTAGAGCGCGGAGGTTGGAGGGATAAACATTGCTTTTGATCAAAGAGCTCTGAAAAGCAGTAAAATACGTCAAATACTTTCTGGTATGAAAGTATTTCTGCCTGAATTGTTTTACAAGTAAAATTCGAGGAGCTGAAATTTGGAAAGAGAAGAGGAAATGCTAGCGAGGGAACAAGGTCACAAGTTAAAGGGATGTGAATGTCCTGTGGTCCCCGGCGAAACGAGCGCTGCTGTGGCCGCCCCACAGGCCCGCTGCCCCCGCGGGCCGTCCCCGCCCCGCCGCACCGACGGCTCGGGCTCACGGGGCACTGCGAGCTGTCCTCAGGGGACCGGGCGAACGGCGGGGCTGGGGCTGCGCTCAATCGTTACCTTAGAGCTGCCGCAATCGCTTCTGTAACCTGTCCCCATCCACTGATTTGCCAAGCCTTTGTGAATACCAGGCTATATAATTTCTTTATAAACGCATTTAATCACGAATCACCAAGCAAGCGTGTTGCGTTTAAGCAGTTACGAGAGGACAATGTCAAGCTCGCTTGCAATATGAAACCCGAAAGAGCTGAAGGCTCCAGAGAGCCGAGGTTGGTTGCTTTTGCTTTCAGGCTGGCCAGCAGAGCGCAGTGGATGCAGTGCTGGGGCTGTGGTGCTCTCCGAAGTTGCCCGCTCGCAGAGGGGTAGTAACTGCTGTGGCTCTGCGTGCAGACACGTGAGTAAGAAACCTCTCGGCATCAGCTTGTGTGTTGTCTCCGCGACTTAGTGAAACTATTTATGCTGGGGTAGTAAGAGTTGGCAGCCCATCTTATGTGTTTTACCGTGACTTTAAATGAGTCAAGGACGTTTTAAGTCCAGGCAAGGTCGTTGACAGATTTTCTTGGTTAAAATATTGCAGCATTTCCCATTAGCGTTATCTCCTGGAAATAGCATAAAGAGCACTACACAGCAACTATGTAACTGACTGTCGTTTTATAGAAGTTCTATTTCCCTTGGCAAGTCCGTCACGTTTGGGAAGAGAACCCATGCCAGAAAGTCTGTTTCCTTCCAGTTTTCATTAAAAAAAAAACAAAAACAAAAAAAAAAAAAACCACACACAAAAAAAAAAAAAAACACAAAAAAAAGAAAGAACCAAAAAAAACCCACACCACCACACCAAACTAGCAACAAGATGCTAGGACCAAAGGATGACGATGCATTTTGCATTTTGCATCCAACCTAGTTCAGCTTTTCAGCACCGTGTTTCGAACTTTAGGAATGATGTTTTGTGATAGAGTAGTTATGTGATAGAAAAGTGGCAGAAGATGCTGGGCTCGGTGGAAGAGCAGATTATATTCATGAAGCAACAGGATCTGGTACTCCATCTAATGAGAAATGGCAGTTTGTATTTTGTACATCCGAGAAAGAGGCCTCCTGAGGGGGCAAACAGTGACAGTCGTGCTGCTTTCAGTGGAGACAAGATCAAGGCCACAATAACCCATTGGCAAGCTCTGTTCCTCCTCCAGGGTGTGCCTGAACCTTCACCTGGGTACCACCTGAGGTGTGGTATCTGTGGCTATACCACGGTGCATTTAACCTACAGCTCACACTTGGAAAAGGTGGAAAGAGTGGGTGAAAGTATGTGACAGGCTGCTCGAATATGCACGGTTTGGTCCTGGGTCCGGTTTTGGGTTTGGCTTTTCAAAGTTTGTGCTGCAGTCCGAGTGGCAGCAGTGACTCGATTTTTTGATTAATTTCCCTTTGGTACTTCTCTAAGGAGACTTGTCAGGAGGCAAGGCTTTGGGGAAATATAATTTCAAATGATTGGGACTGATTTACAGGCAACAGCAAAAGACTGGGATCATCTCATCCTTCCTCCTGCCCCCAGTGCTGGTCTGTACCCTGAAATGAACTATTTTTGGAGCGCCGGTATGCAGAGCATTTTTGCAGTTACACACAAAATAAAGGGATTTAAGAACAAAAGATTGTTCTGGACAGTCAAACCGGAATGAGTTGGAAGGATACATTTAGGAAGTGGTTTCTTGGACGCTAATTAGGACCATTTGCTTGGGGTTGCCATTATTATGCTTTAAGACTGGAGGGCACGATAGATCAAATGATTTATATATCATTAACAATTCTTGTTAACCATAAGCAGGGTTGGGCTTTTCCATACTGATTACCAAGTCATGCAATAAGAACTTGTTTTATTTCTTCTGCAGTGTCCATATGAGCAAGTTAATGTGAAAATGAGTCCAAAAAGAAGTTTCAACTCTTTTTTTCTTTTTTTTTTTTTTTTTTTTTTTTATAAATGACTATTTAGCTTTTTTCATTCTGTGCGAGCAGCTGCGAAACTGAAGCCCATCATCTCTTTGTGGCTTCCACTGCTGGAATACTGGCATTTGCTGTACCTGATCTTGGCGTCCAGTGAATGTGTTTTAATTGTCATAAACCACTGAACCATATGCGAACATGTATTTTCAGCAGTGCATCATTGAATACCTTTCACTTTCGTTTGTGTTACAGGTAACGGGCTACAATCCCACAATACAATTATTTTCCCTTTAAAAGAAACTAAGGAAGGGAGCATATGCGATCTGTAAATCCCATGGGTGTATCCAATGTTACTTTTGTAAGCAACGTGATGGCCAAAAATCGTTGATACCCCGAAGTTTGGACTGTTGAGAGGGTGAGGGCGGCAGGGACGGACGGCGTTGTGTGTTGTGATGTGTGGTGCTGTGCTGGGTGTTGTGTGCTGGGTGTTGTGTGCTGTGGTGTGTGTTGCTATGTATTGCTGAGTGCTCTGTGTGCTGTGCGTGTGTTCCTGTGCTCTGTGTGCCCTGTGTGTGTTCTGTGTGCTGTGCAGTGTGTTCTGTGTGCTGTGCTGTGTGTTCTCTGTGCTGTGCTGTGTGTTTCTGTGCTCTGTGTGCTGTGCTGTTTGTTTCTGTGTTTCTGTGTTCTGTGTTTTGTGTGTTCTGTGTTTTGTGTGCTCTGTGTGTGTTTCTGTGCTCTGTGGCGTGTGTTTCTGTGTTCTGTGTTCTGTGTTGCTGTGTTCTGTGTTCTGTCTGTGTTCTTGTGCTTTGTGTGCTGCGTGTGCTCTCTGTGCTGTGCTGTGTGTTTCTGTGCTCTGTGGCGTGTTTCTGTGTTCTGTCTGTGTTTCTGTGTTCTGTGTTCTGTCTGTGTGTCTGTGTTTCTGTGTTTCTGTGTGCTGTCTGTGTTTCTGTGTTTCTGTGTTCGTGCTGTGTGCTGTCTGTGTTCTGTGTGCTGTGGTGTGTGTTCCGTCTGTGTTTCTGTGTTCTGTCTGTGTTTCTGTGTGCTGTCTGTGTTCTGTGTGTTTTTGTGTGTCTGTGTTCCTGTGCTCTGTGTGCTGTGTTCTGTGTGCTGTGGTGTGTGTTCTGTGTTCTGTCTGTGTTTCTGTGTTCTGTCTGTGTTTCTGTGTTTCTGTGTTTCTGTGTGCTGTCTGTGTGCTGTGTGCTGTGTGCTGTGTGTGTGCTGTGAGCACGGCCGGGGCCGGCTGTCGCTCCTCACCGGCACAGGCGGATGCCCGGGGTGGCGGAGCGCTCCTTCCGCGTACCGGGAAAATCCGCCCTTTGGGATAAGCCCATCCCCTTCGACTTCTCCGGAGGATGCTCCGACGCCTCTGCACAGCGAGCTCGCCCATGCCTCGGCACCAGAGCGGGGCCCGGCACCGGAGCCCTCCCGAGGGGAGGCGGGGAAGCCACCGCCGGGCCGGGCCGGGCTGCGCGGTTCCGCCGAGGGTCTCCGGGACCCCCGGCCCCGGGAGATGATCCCGCCGCCTCGGGGCAGGGCCGAGCGGCTCCCTGACACACTTGCTACCGGATTAAATCCCTGGCACTGAGGTGGGGGATGGGAGAAAGAAAGGCTCCACAGAATCGCTTGGGTTCCTGAATAATTTAAATTCTTTGTATTTGATGGAACATCGGTCTGTTTGGCATCCAAGTTTGTAAAAACCTTAGAAAGACAAAAGAATTCGGTTTGCAAACGTAATATGAAGTGTAAAGCACACCACATGAGCACCCAGGAGGTACTGAGCACTCCTGTACATTCGAGGCCCTTGCCAGGAGCTCCCACATCTTTGTTTCATTAACACGGAGCCCTCCTTTATTTCCTGCTAAAGTCACCGACATCCGGACCACTGTATTTATTGTCTCGCACCACTTCTCCCACAGATCTTCATTAAGGCTGAATGGCGCTCAAACAACATGTTCTATCATAGTGTCGATGAATTGCTGTGCCTAGAAAACATTAAATGAATCTGCAGCCCAAAAAGTATTCCTGAGATGAAGCTGGTCTGGTGTCTCCGCGGAGCGCTCTGCCAGCGGGGGGACTCGCAGGCGGTGGTGGCCTTCGGGATATCCCGGTGCCTCGCAGCAGCTCCATGATGGACCTTGGCTGGGAGGGTTTGGGGTTACCCGGAGGGACTGTAGTAAGTGGAAAGGCTTACGGGTTTTATTTTTTATTATTATTATTTTTGGTGCTTTCAAGTGAAACAGCCAGTTTCATTTAGATGGGAAGCTATTGTCAGTTTCCTGGTGTCCCATTTTGATCCTTCCTCAGCTTGGGTTGAACGAAATGTCTTGAAACCTATTAAAAAAAAAAAAAAAAAAAAAAAAAAAAAGATGCTTGTACAGGCTTCCAGATGCTAAGATTTAGATCATTTGAACGTCAGCGCAGCCTTCTGGTAACAAAAAACATCCAAATGGATTTCATTTGTGTGTTAACATCCGTCAGATGGGAGAGTAGCACAGTTTAGAGCTAAAGTCTGTTTTCATGGTTTTAGCAACTGGGTCCACATGAACATCTCGTCTGGCAAGTCAATAGGTTGAAGCTACACTGAACAGACTGAGTCCAAATATCTGAAATGAGTCGGAATGGTTGTACTAACAAATACTGACTTAATGTATGAGGCTATTACTGCTGTTTATATAGCTTCGCGTGGCACGCAAATAGTTGGAGAGGGGGGTCATTGCGGGAGAGACAGCTCTGAACGGACCGAGCGGGCTGTGCGCCCCGCAAGCAGCGGGCGGGACCCGGGCTCGGCCGAGGTACCGCCCGTGGGTCCGCGTTCCGTGCGCAGCCGAGCACCGGTCCTGCCGCTGACCGAACACCGGCCCCCGCAGCGCGCCGGGGTCCGCTCCCGCCTGTCCGTGCTGGGTGGGGAATTTGTCACGCACGGGCCGGTGCTGCTGCCGCAGCAGCAGTAATGAAATCAAGCACAACATTAGTTAGGCGCGACGCAGCAGGTGGCTTATTATGAGCCTTGCATATTCCTCTGCCTCCTGCTCCCATCAGAGCGCTGGCAATTGGGGAAAAAATATTTTGGGCGATTTAGAGAGTAAGAGGAGGAACGGGGCAGAGTCCGCGGCTGGGGCGTCCAGCGGGCCGAAGCCGGAGCCGGGGCTGGACTTCTCCCTCAAAGTTGCAGCGGTAACAACCGTGGTGATGATACTAATAATTCTTATTGTTGTACCTTGGCGCAGATGGCGGCTGCTCTCTCAGGGAGGTTAAGAAGACAGCAAGTCCCATGAAGGCCGCTCTCTCCCTGCGCGCTCAGCCGCTTCCCGGCACGCACGAACAGACGGATTCAGCTGCCCCTGCCCCGGAGCTGCTCCCGCTTTTGCTCGGGATGCCTTTAAACTTCCTGGTCGCCAGCGGATTTAACGAAACCTTATTCTAAAAACTCTCGCCATCCGAACCATGGGAGCAAGACGGGTTCGCAATGGCCCCGGAGCTGGCACAGCAAGCCCTGCGTGATGAGAGCTCATGCATGGTCTCTGCCCTAAATCCACTCCTCCTGCAGAGACATACTCGGCTTTTAGGTTCTCCACCAGAAGTACCCACACAAACACACACACACCCCCGACCCACACGTCCCTGGCCGGTTTCTCCAGGTGAGCGGCTGCTGTTGCGTGGGATGTGCCCTTTACTGCCNCCCGGCAGAGCCGGGGCACACCGGGACCCGCCGCTCTGCCCAGCGCGCACGGCCGGACCCCCACCCGCCCGTGCGCATCCCGGCGGGGAGCCGAGTCCGCCCTGCTTCCTCCGCTCGCCGCCGGGGCTCCGCTGACAAACTCCAAGGAAGATCATTAGCATCCCTTGCCTTTTTTTTTTTTTTCCCCAGATAGATTACCAAGCTGGCCACGTAGACCTGAGGGTCACATGGCTCAGGGGAGAAGGACAGAAACTGTCGCAGGAGTTAAGAGAAACGGGCAAACAAAGCCAAAGCGAGAAGTCATCTCGTGTGGCTGCAGCAGAAACAGCTCCCCGGCCACAGGGCTCTCGCAGTGAGCTCCTTCCTGCGAGAGCCGCTCCGCCGGAGCCGGCGGGAGGCGCGGCCGCAGCCCCTCCGCAGCCCGGCCGGGAGCCGGCTCCTGCCTCCCCGACGGCTCCCCGCTACCCCCTGGGAGGAAGTACGAGAAATGACTCCCGACCCTATATTCTTCTATTGTTTTGAGCCGGTGGATCAATTGTCATCAGTACTGTCACCTAAGAAGCAATGATTCCGATTCATCTTGGCATCTGATTTTATTCTAATGGGTTAAATTGGGTTCACTTTTACAATTATCCCAGGTCTGACTGCGTAGTATTGCATGACAACTCACAGTTTCATCGGGTTTGGCAAAGCGAGGTTGCTCCATGAATCCGTATATCATATCACATCAGATCAGGCTGAAGTTTGCTGTTTAGCGACTCCATTGGAGAGGCTTTTTATGAAAGTGGGAAGGGTTGTTGCAGTCCATGGCTGGTTCAATGCGATTTGAAAAAAAAAAAAAAATGTGGAGAGATGGCAACAACCCGGGGTTTGCTGCTCAGCTGTGAATAAGCACAGAACGAAAAAAACGACGAGATGGGGAAAGGCTCAGCTCGCTACAATATTTTTAACAGCCTCTCAGTCCTCGCCTTTTTTTAATTTCCTAATATGTTCTTTGCTTTATTAGTTTTATTTACAACCAGCTCCCCATTAACACCTCACCTGATTACTGAGGACCTGAGACAGCTAATCAAGAAAATCCAGCAAACCAGCCAAAATCGAGAGGTGGGATTTATTTTTTTTTTTTGCTTTCATTCAGACTTCTTCTTTATTTATTTATTTTGTTTTCGGAAATATTTCGAAACAAACAGAAAATAAAAGGCAGGTATCGGTGAATATTGGTGAAAGGTCAGAGGTTAGAAATTCACGTCAGTTCTGTATCAGAGGCTATGCAGAGGGCGGGAAGAGAGAGGGAGAGAAGGGAGGAAAAAATCTTTCCACCAAGCAGCTTGTTTATTTTAATTAACATAGGGATCCTCTGCTAGGAGCAAGGAACAACCTCCATCTACTGGCTAGATCATTGCGTCTCTTCTCCATTCAAAACCCATCCCTCATCACTCATTAAGGAGGGTACAATTTTGGAAGAAGCTTCTAAGGTCTCAAGGTAAGCTCCTGCATGAGTCTTTGCTAGCAATACAGATCTTTGGACCTCACGGATGTAATTTGTAGGGTGTTTCTTTGGCGTCGTGGTGCTGTTTGTTTGGTTAGGATTTTTTTTAACAGCACAGAACGGTACTTTCCCCAGGTGTATTCGCAGATAACATTTCATGCATCGATGTTTTAATCTAGAAAAATAGCTCAGCTTGGGAAGCCTGAGCCTTTCCGCTCAATTAAAAAAAAAATGCCCCTTCTTTTGTGATTCTTAATTTTTTTCTTTTTAATGGAATGGCTTCTTTCACCTGTCTGTAATCCAGTCTGTTAGGGAGTCCTTTTCAAAAGCAGCAAAATATGATAATTTCCAATGGCTTAATTACAAGCGGAGTGCAAATACGATTACAGTTAATACCAGACAACTATGGAGCTGACAGTGCTGAGGTCCTGGGCGGTGAACAGTTTCATGTTAGACAATAATCTGCCTCCCCTGCTTTCTTCTGGCTCTGTGATCACTTGTTTGTGGTCAGTCACAGCGCTTGGCTATGGAGATATGTGTTGGGGATTACTATGCAAAGCACCTAGTTGTTTCTTACTTAAATATCATCTCCCTAAGCAGATGAATACGTGTCTTAATTGACATGTTTTCAGATTACCGGGAGCTACAAGCACACTGGAGGTTCGGGGGGTTTTAATCCGATGCGGGTTACGGTGAAAGACACCCTGCGTTGTGTCCCTCGCACCGCCAGCCCCGCGCAGCCTGGCAGCGGGGGAGAGGGGCTGGTGCCCGAGCCTGGCTGCGGTGCACCGGCTTTGACATGTCCCTAACACAGCGATCCGAAAGTTGCTTTACGGAACACTCGAGAGGACTCGGGGGAGGAGGAAGATGGTGATGGTAAAATACGTTGTATCTGACTCCGAAGTGGAATTTTAAATAATGTCGGGCTTTAAAAAGAAAAAAATATAATTTAAAAAATCGAGATAAAATAAACCGCAATCTAGTTGAATACTGAAAACTATATTAGCTACATTTGGTGCCACCACCAAGAGATGTAATTCTATTCAGAATTCCCTTCTTTGTGTCTAGATTGGTTGCAGTGCCCGCGGACTTTACAAAGAGATGAGACATCATTAATAGCACTGTACTCCACCACAAGCTCGTAGAGCAGAAAATAGCGTTAGGATTTAAAAATAGACCTGGCTTTAACCACCCGACTCGCAGGCAACAGGATCGTAATCCTGTTGCTGTTATTACTACGCGCTTTAAATTTCTGGAAATGATTAAACTGGAAGTGCCTTGAAAAGTTCAGGTGCTGACGGAGAGGGTGTGAAGCTCTGATGCCCTGCGGGGCGGGAGGCGGCTGGCCCGGGCAGTGCCCTGCGCCTGCAGCCGGACACGCCGCGGCCTCAAATGCGGCAGGCGAAATCCAGACCATTTCTCCTCAAAGAACACCGCCTCCTCCCCTCCCCCACCCCCCGCCTGAACACCCTCCCCTTTCTCCTAATTATTGTTGGTCAATTATTAATTTGCATATAGACCTTGTCCTAAATCCTCCGGACTAAACACAAGATCGTTCACGCTGTGGTAGGCTTTAGCCCGTCGCCCGTGGCCAGGGAGACCGCGGGCTCGGTGGCAGAACGGATCCCGGTGACCGCACGCTGAAATCTTCCCAGGGCACACGCTGATTGCCAGGGTGGAAGGGGCTCCAGGCAGCGCCGCGGAGCTGCGGGCAGGGGCTGCAGCCGGGCCAGCGGGATGTCCGCGGGCGCTCTCCAGCCCTGCGTGGGCAGGCGAACGCTGTACCTGTGGAAATCTCCACAGCGATGTATCCCTCATCCTCCCCCTCAGCCCCCCATTAGCTTGGGGAGTTCGGGTAGAGCCTTACAGAAAGGAAAAGACCGACAGCGCCTGTCACGTTACTAAAATATTCTGAATATTGCACATCAGATATTCTTCCCCAAATGCTACGGCAAAAGGAGATAAAAGCGCCCTGCGATGAGAAACCGTCGTTCAGAGGCAAAGTGCTAATGTCGATGGATTCATGAGGGACAGGCTCGTAGATTTGGATTTTAGGTTCCCTGTCGTGCTCTTTGTGAGTTTTTCTCTCCCCCACCCCCCAAGCAAACCAGCAAAACTGTACGGAATCCCTCGTGCTATAATGGCAACCTCTCGCTACCAGCCTGCCTTGGAGCAGCGGAGCTCCAGTTCACAGCGAGGAATGAGATCTCAGGAACATTGAAATAGATTTACCTTGATCTCCTACAGGCCTTTTGGAAACGGAGAAGTCACGTTTGATGCTAGCAACAAACTTTTAGTGTCCCTTTAGGTAAGAAGTGGTCTGGCAGCATTAGGATGTTAATCAGAAAACGCCTTGGAAACCCCTGGCCTCCTTTACTGGAGCAGCAGTAGCTAGTAGCGTATCCTTAACCGTACCTGATGGAGCAGAAAGAAAGGACCCTCTAATTAATTAAGTGTGTCTAACCGGAGGAGGCTCAGTCATTTCTGAGTTTTGTTATGAGTCTGCCCAATTACTCCTAACGGCGCCGTCGAGCTAAGGTAGAGACGGGAATTTAGCAAGCAATATTTTCCGTGTCTCTGCCCTGGATGCTTTGACGCCGCACCTGCAGAGCGTTTCGGTGAACCCGAGACAGCACACGCGAGATAAGTGGGTGGAGAGGGCAGCGGTGTCCGCACCCGGGGCACCCGAGGCGGGGGACAACCTGCTCGGGGGGCACAGGATCCCCACTTTAGCTCCCGATGGAACTGGGCCCAGCGGCAGCCGGGGGCTTGCCCCAGACCCCTCCCCGCTCCCGGCAGGCACGATGAGTTTGACGGTCCTCAGCCCGGCAGGGACACGGTCACAGCGGGACGGCGGCGGCGCTTCCGAGAGGGGTCTGCAGGGCCGGCCCGGGCGGGCGGGGGTCGGCGAGGGTCCTGCCTGGCACACGCCGAGGTATCTTCGGCAACCCGAGCGCCACGGGAAATGCAGACCATTTCCAGGAGAGCACACGCAACATGAAACAGGGGCAGGGTGAGTTACCCCGACAACATAACTGGAGGAGAATACAGAAAATTTTCCTTCGAAAGGGAAAACACCCAGAACAAACCCTGAACGTGCTTGTAGAGTGTAAAGACTATATTGCAACGATTAGAAATAAACTCGTCTCTAAGGGAGATTTTTTGACCTCTGCCGACAGCCACCGCTGCGATTCCCCGAGCCAGGCGGGCGCATGCCGGCGGTACCTGCAGGGCGCAGGGCGAGCGGGGCGAACCCTCCCGCACAGGGGTTCGCCCCCGCCCGCAGCGCCGCTGCCCCTCCTTCCCTTGCCTTGCCTTCCCTCCTCCCGGGCCGCTCGACAAAGCCGTCGGCCCCGCAACAGGGCTGGCCCGGGCCACGCGTCCCCGCGGGGGCGCCGGCCGCGCTCCCGTTCCCCGGCGGGGCTGGGGGCGAGAGGGAAGCACCCCCGCCCGTCTCCCGGAGCAGCCGGGGCGTCGCGGAGCGGCGGCGGGAAGGAGGGGGTGGAGGAGGATTGGGGATCCCGAGCGAACAGCTCCCGTATCCCGGATTGAATCACCTTGTTTATTTTTCCTGATGTCTTATTGTGCTAATTGACTTGTTTTCTCCAAGGAAAGCCTACCTTTTCCTCCTCCTTCCCCACACACAGATATTTTTTTTTCTTCCAGTCCGGGAGAGCTCTGCAGAAGACTACGGCTTCTGGAGGGATCTGCCCTTTTTAAGGGAGATTCCCTCAGCCCTTTTTGAGTCTCGTTGGTTTTATAGCTATTCCTCTCTTATTAAAACACACACATATATACAACACATTGATTTCCATCCAAAAGGGCTAATTACATTACTTACAGTAAATAGCAGCCCTGCTGTCCAGGGTCTAGTGTGCCAACAGAGAAAAAAAATCCCGGCTTATTTCACTTGATTGACTTCATCTTTGTGTGAAATTGTGTTTTATGAGCTGTATTCTGGCACTCGGAGGAATGTAACAACATTCAATCTGCAAATAACATTAATTTTAGCTACTTAGGGGGAAAGAGAGGGGAGGAAACTTGCTGCCTGAATCTTGGGTTACATGGAAGAGGTGACTCGAGGAGCCCCTGAGGATGTCTCTGGGATGCTTTGGAAAGGAAGTGGGGGCTGGGGTACTTCTTTCACTAGTCGCGCTAGGGTTTGGTGTGGAGTGTTCCCCAGGGAGCAGGGAGCGCAGGACTGCCGCCAGGAAGATCCTTCAGTAGGGATCGAGGTGTCAGAAAACAGCCAGCAGCTGTTTCAGGGAAAGGCAAGGAAGAGTGGTGTGAAAAGTAAGTAGGAAAACGGGGAAGCGAGGGGAGGGAGAGCAGACAGAGAGATTAGCCTGGAAGGAATGCATTGCCCTGTCCCCTGCACACAATGATCGCTCGCAGTCCGCGTCCGGGGCGCGGGCGAGGGGAGAGAGTCCCTCTATGGCGACCCCGGCCGGCCGGGACCGGCCCCGCGGAGCGCCCGCGGAGGGGCCGCATCCTGCTGCGGGTACGGGCGGGGGCT
>VZSE01005940.1:1449615-1476514 GCA_013398275.1 Promerops cafer
GGGGAGCGGGGCCCTCGGGGGGAAGAGCGGGCCACCCTGCCCCTCGCCAGGCGCCGTCGCCGCCAACTCCCGGGACTCCGTGTTTGGGGGAGGTAATAAATCCCACCCCACCCACAGCCCCGACCGTAATGTTTGTCACTGCTTGCCCATCACTAGGGGTTGAGAGGAGTATGACAGGTCTTTGTTGTCTGAATAAAAATCAGTGGCAGCTCAAGGGAGAGAACTCCTCCTACTAAATTATCAAAAATGGGCTGGCTTTAGTCTCTTAACAAATTGGACAGAGCTCCGGAAAGCAGCAGTCCCAAATCCAACCTACAGGCACTGGGAACTTTAAAGCAACCAGGGACTGCTGAAAATAGCACTTCTTTTTGCTTTCTTTGTATTCAAAACTATATCCTTTCCCGACTGATTCTACTGCCCCAGGTCCAAGTCTCTCCAGTCAGAAGCCCCAGCTCTCCAGAACAGTAACAGATCCTTTAGCTCGCTTTTATTATTTTATTTTTTAAACTAATTATTATTACATTTTCTCCCCCTTGTTTGTTTTCTGCACATCTTCAGGAAGCCCTCAGTGCTTGCGCAAAGAGAAGCTCCTATTGCAACCTCCCTCCCTGCGCTGTGCGCCTCGGTGTAAACATTTTGGATGATCTAAAGACTCTGGGGTCTGTATATGGAAATAGTGGGGTGCAGAGCAGAAGAAAATACTTGTCCTTTCCGTCCCCCAGCCATGCTTTTCCACGGGATCTCCGGAGGCCACATCCAAGGAATCATGGAGGAGATGGAGAGGCGATCCAAGACCGAGTCCCGCCTGGCCAAAGGGGGACAGATGAACGGCCGAGATACGGTAAGAAGGAGCTGGCGCCCTTTGCAAGGGAATCCCTGCAAGCATGGATCCGCATCGGGACAGACCCTGACTCTGGGGAAGAGAAAGACGCTGCTTCCCTCTGTCCCTTCCCTGTCACCCCTTGCTCGTGGAACCCCTTCCGAGGCTCCCTGTAAACCCACCCGTAACGCTGGGTGCTGCGCTGGCCAGGCTCGGTTATACATTTGTCTAATCCATGTGGCTGCGTGTGCTCTCTGGAGTGACGGGGAAACTGCTCTAAATCGTAGCAGGGACGGGTTTCAGCCCTTGCGGCGGAGCAGCCTTTGCCCCTGCTCGGCTGCCTGCGGCCGCTCTGCCCCTGCGAGCAGGGCTGCAGCTGGAGCTCCCGAGGTGTGCTTTATTTTTATTCTGCGCTTCTGGCACCTCCTAAATTAAACCTCAAACCGCGACTACTTACTTTTCCTAAGTGTCTTTGGTCTGAAATGTGTGATTGATAGAGAGGCACCGCTCTCTCTGAGTGTTACGCTGGCCGACTACTTTGCTTAGAAAGTAGCATCTCGTCTTTCCTTAGTCAAAAGGACCGAAGTCTCCAGATATATACTAAGGGGTGGCAGAGAAATCGAGTGTCACGCTGCGCTTTGTGCAAAGCGAGATCTCCCTTTCTCCAACTTGTAGGGCTTCCGCCGATCGCGCACAAGGCTGTGCACACAAAGTAACGGCCTGGAAAACTGCTTTAAGGCTTTGGGCCGTAGGGTTCTTTACCCTCTCTCTTAAATAAACTCATGCTTTGTTACATGAGGATTTGCAATGTAAATTTAACTCACCTTTCCATTGCTAAAAAGGAAAGGGGGCGAGGAACGCAACTTCAGATTGAAAAATGAATGTGGAGTTGCCACTTTAAAACAATTGCGACTTTCGAACAAGATGTTTGGGATTTTTTCCCCGTTTCTTTATCAGCAAAAGCTGCCCCAAGTTTCACGGCCGAGCTTTTGTCTCCGCCGTCCCTCCGTCCCCCTTTGTCCCGAGCGGCACTCCTCGTGGGGAGCAGATCAATGGGAACTCGCAGAAGTTTACTGACAAAAAGATGCTGGTTTGAGCTGAAACTAGCCCGTGCCACCTTTCTGTCCCTGGCCGGGCTGGTGAGCGTTCGTACTCGCTGCTCTTTACACCATCCACCTGTCTCCTTTCTCTTAGTCCTGTTTTAAAAGGCCTGTCTTTCTTTAGAGACGCGGTTGCGGCTCATTTAAATACGGGTGAAAATTTGCCATAGAATGAGTGCAAGCCTGAACCTTCTGCCATAAACTTTAGGAACAGCAAACCGGTATTTTGCTACTTGAAAATGCTGATACTGTGAAGTGCGTTAAGATGAGAAAAAACAGGGAAGCCTCAGACTTTAAGTTCAGAACCTCAGAAAAGAATGGGCTCTGCTTTTCCTACCGCGGCCTAATCCGTTGCTTTCACGTATTGAAATGACAGGAGATCGTTAGGAGGGGTTTCCTGGGAATCACGGTAAACACTTTACTAGCGGGGATGGTGCCGGTTCCCCCTAAACTTCCCGCCGGGATTCGGGAGTTTGGTCCCAGAGAGCCGTGCCTTTGTACGAGCCGCGGGCCCTGCGCAGGACCCGTCCCCAGCCCGGCCTGCCTGCCTGTCTTTCTCTCCCTGTCTCATCCCTTGTGGTGTGGTTGTTTTGCAGAACATGCCCCCCATGAGCCCCGAGAAGCCTGCTTTGTGTGCTGGTTGTGGAGGGAAGATCTCAGACAGATATTACCTGCTGGCTGTTGACAAACAATGGCACCTCAGGTGTCTTAAGTGCTGTGAATGTAAACTGGCTTTGGAGTCAGAACTCACCTGCTTTGCCAAGGACGGCAGTATTTACTGCAAGGAGGATTACTACAGGTACAGCAATCAGTCCTCATGTGTTCAAAACACATCCCCTCAAAAGGCACTGTGAACCGAAACGCTCTTTTCTCCACACGGGCTTTCAAAGGTAGCTTTTCGCAGTCAGCGATCCCTCAATCCTCAGTCCCCTCAGAAAAGTCTCTCTCAGTTTCCAAACTGATCGGGCCGTCAGGGGACGCGCTGACTGAGCATGTGTGGCGGTGCACAAACAGGCGAAGGCTCTCCCGCTGCTCGGCGGTTTCCCTCCGCAAAGACCCGACCGAAATTCCCCTCTGGTCGCAGCTTGCCGGTTTTCCCGAGGGCCGGAGCCCGCCGCCTCGCCCAGCCCCGCGGCCGGGCCCGGGGAGCGGGCCCCGCGTGTCCGTGTGTCGCAGCTGTCCCTCTGGCCAGCGCCCCGCGGCTCTTCTGGTCCTGACAGGAACGCCAGGAGAGCGGGGCCGATTGCCCCGCTCCGGCCCGCCTGGCCCCGCGCTCACGGGCAGCGGCAGGGCCTTCGCCAAAGTCCCGGGAGAATAGGTCAGCTCGGCGGGGAGGGCGAGGCGCTCCCCCTGGGACCTCCGGGCCGGTTCCCTGAGGCTGTCCCGACACCGGGAGGGCCAGGGGCCACAGCCGGTGTCACGGGCCGTCCTGGGGCCGGGGGGGCGCGACCCTGTCGCGGACAGGCTCCCTCACGTGGCCGGGAGGGAAGGCGGGAGGCACCGGGGCAAGCTCTGCCTTTGCCGTACTAGTTGATGCCCACTTTTCTGTTTCCTTCAGAAGGTTCTCCGTGCAGAGATGTGCCCGCTGCCACCTTGGGATCTCAGCCTCTGAAATGGTCATGAGAGCCAGGGAATCGGTTTATCACCTGAGCTGCTTCACCTGCACCACCTGCAACAAGACTCTGACCACGGGCGATCACTTTGGCATGAAGGACAACCTGGTTTACTGCAGGGCCCACTTCGAGTCCCTTTTGCAAGGAGAATACCCCCCTCAGCTGAGCTACACCGAGCTGGCTGCCAAGAGCGGAGGGCTGGCCCTGCCTTACTTCAACGGCACTGGCACGGTCCAGAAGGGGAGGCCCAGGAAACGAAAGAGCCCTGCCTTGGGAGTGGACATCGTCAGCTACAACTCAGGTGGGAAACACACGCCGAGTCTGCCTCCCGCTCCCCCGAACAGAGCGTTCTCGGGCTTCCCCTCAGCCAGGCAGTGCGTGAGTAACTCGGCCAGGCCAAATCTTGCTTAACCATTGGAAAATCAAACAAACAGCCCTCTGAGGGTTGGAGCGTTTGCAGGAAAGCTAACAGCAGCCCTCCTCAAAGGCTGTCTTTGCCTATTAATGTCAAACACCCAAACTTAGTCACTTCCCAGGGTAAAGACAAAAAAAAAAGAAAAAAAAGTAAAAAAAAGAAAAAACCCAACCCAATCCCAAAACCACATAGCTCTTTCTCTGTTGGAATCTCAGAGATACAGTTATCATTATTTATATTTGATTAGCTAAAAGCATTTCACCACTTAAACCTCAAATTAGGAGTAACCAAATGAATCAGAAAAAAATAGAATAAAAGTTATAGTATATGGTTCCTACAATGCCAATGTAGTGTGCATATAACTCGATTTATATATTGAATTTACAGTGATTAATCCTTCAGGCTGAATAATTCTGTTTTACTGACACATAAATGATCAAACTGTAAAAGAGGTCAACGAATAAATGTTGTTTCCTGTAACTAAACCCTAACAAATGTAATTAAGGAGAATGGTTTCTGTTCTCTCAACAGTAGGAAAGGAACAAGTATTAAATATCCTCTATAACTCCAGTCACTTGAGTACCCAAATCGTGTATAAACAGTGCTAGCGGCCAGAAGTAAAGGAGTTTCAGGTATGACCAAGCAGTTGAGGCAGAGTTTCATTAGATGAAAGACAAAAGCAGGAAGGGTAAATAAGAATTAGCAAACTCCCGACTCCAAAATGGTTTTAGCGAACCTTAAGCTTCCCATGGACGGTAACAGAGGAAAGCAAGCTGTGGGAAGCAGGAGCGATGCAAGGTGTGCTTCCCCGTGACGCGTGGAGCCGTCCCGGCTGGGGCAGGGAGCCGCGGGCTCCGGCCGCAGGGCTGCGGACCGCTGCCCCCACCGGGGAGCCGGGACAGGGGTCAGGGCCGCCCCTTGCGACAACCGCGGGTCGGTAACAGGGCACCGCTCTCGGCCCGGAGCTCTCTCCCCTGCACCAAGTTCAACCCGCTGCCACTGAGATCCATAAGGAATCTTCCACAGACCCCCTGCCCTCCCCACCCCTCCCCCGGCACCTCCTCTGGGGCCGCTCGTGAAACGGGCTTTAGCTGGGAACCAGGGAGCTGTGCAAGGCGATTTCATCTCCTCTGATGCGTAGACCTTGGAGCCAGGGTAATCACTGCGCTAATTGTTCCTTGTTAATTGAAGATGACATTGGAATCCCTGGCTACGGAGCGGCTTCCAATCAATCCTGAAAGCTGCTAAAGAAAAGGGAACCTGTAGCGCAGCCAGGATTCATTCAGCCCCAGCTTCCAATGGTGGATTTCCCGTGTGCCCGCGCTCTGCTCTGGTCCCTATCCCTGGTCCACACAGCATCACCCGACTTCCCAGATTCCTAAAGGGAAATAATTCTAGGGACAATTTAGCTTTAAAATTAGAATCAGAAGTTATGGTAAGATGAAGAGTTGTGGATATGATAAAGCTCCCCTTAAAGTTCAGATCAGAACTCAAGAGAGACATTATTTGCGACTGCTGACATAATTTTTGTGTGCTGGTCTTAAAACTCCCCTTCTTTACAACAATGGGCCATATAAGATGCACCACTGACTCCAAATCAGATTAAAAAGCACCACCCATTATGAAAATACAGCTCACTGCATTGAGAACCCACAGAATCCTCCGGGCAACGGAGAGAAAAGAGAACAAACCAAAACAAATCAACAAACGCTCTGATGTTTTGGACTCAGGCTAGATGGCTGAGAAATCTCTTCTATTAGGGCCGTGATCTTATTCTTATTCTTTTTTATAAGCATAATCTAGCTATGTCCAGGGCTGACACATGGTCTCGAGAAAGTTTGCAGCCAAATCGTGCATCCGGTGCAAACGCCTCCAGCCCATTGACCCACTGCGCCCCAGATCCAGGGGGAGGAAAGCGAATCTGGAACAGCTACGAAATGAGTTGCAGTAGATGAAATCGCTTCTTGAGAGAAAAAAAAAAAGTCTCTAACTAATTGGCAGCCACTTCCCTACTACACACATTTTTCGTTCTCTGCCCTGTGACTCAGTAACTGCTCTTGCACGTAATCATTTACAAAGGGCGAGCAGCCCGCAGAAATCGAATGTCGGATGCACGGCTGCCGCCTCCCGAGGGAGCAGCGGGCCCCGCTCCCCGGCGGTGTCCGGGCCGTGTCGCGGTGTGCCGCCCTGCCGGCCCGCGGGGGCGGGCTCAGCCCTGCCCCGCGCATCGGCCCTGGGCCATGGCGCACCGAGCCGGACACCACCGCGCCCCGCAGCCGCGCCCGCAGCTCCTCACCCGCGGCCGGGGCTCTCTCGGCACTCCGGGTCTGGGGGCACCGCGGCTGTGACTCCACAGTGAGCCGAGTACCTTCCCAAACAGCCCCAGCCGCGGTGTCCGTACCATGTGCCAAGCCAATACGGAAAACGACCCAGAGCTTTAGAAACGAAACTCCGATGGAGCCAACAGCTTCACCCAGCTGAGCATGAGCATGTGCGTATCCACAGCCATCCAGGAGGCCCTGGCTTAGATTTGTGTGCACATTATGTTACAGGGGAGCTGAGCCCTGGTCCAGAACGGAAAACCAGACTCTGCTGCAGAATCTACAGCAGCTTTCCTATTCTGTATTTTGTTTGCTAGTTTAATTTCTTTTTCACAGCTCCTCAGCTGTAAAGTGGAAACACAACAATAAATAACTCAGAATGTTATGAGGTAGAAGTCACTCATACTTGCAAGCTGTCTGGAATTAATGTGAAAAATGGAAGAAACTATTCAAAAGTACTTAAAAAATTCAAGGCTTTCTCTATATTACATCTGATATCATATAATTAATATGTATTTTGAGGGAAACTGTGTTGACTTACAGCTTAGAGGATATATAAATGAGACAGTGAAGAAGATTTCCTTAGGAAAATATTTTACACATCTGTTCCTCAAAGAGCTATTTACTTTATTTAATTATGTGTGTGTATGTGTGTGTGTGTGAAAAACTATGAAGAGTTCACTTGAAGAATTCTTGGCAATCAGAAGCAAACTCTTCTAGCTCTTTTGAAAGCAAAAATTAAACAACCCTCCAATCCTGCCGCAAAGAAACGAGCAGTGCCTTGCCTGACTTTGTGCTTGCCCTTAGTTCTCCAGGAGATAGTGTAAGACTCTGCTCTATGATGTGGCCAAACCACGCAACACTGTATAAAACACAGTGAGCTGTAATCATTGTACAAACGAGGATTGTCTGAACATACTTGGCGCCCTGTTCTCATTTTCTCTTGAAAATAAAAACCAAAATAAAGTAGACCACTGACAAAAAGAAAAAGAAAAAGAAGAAAAATAGAGTAGAGTACAGAAACAAAGGCAGTAAGCAGGACAGAGGAGCCTGAGGAAGTTTGTGTTGCTGCTGTAAGCCTCAGTGGCCCAAGAAAACAACACAAACAAGCAGCTTGCAACTCTGAAGTAAAACCTGAGGACTGAATTCTGGTATTCTGATTTATGTCAGCTCATAAGTTACAGCCCACGCAGTTTGACTGAAGGCAATGTGATTGCTTGTGAAAACAAGTAGTAAATACAATCCAAATCTGGTCTGAAATTGTTTTTAAGGCAACTTTCAACTCCTGGTCTTTTCAGAAGTGTCAGCTTACTTTGTTTGAAAGTACAGATATACTTCGTATCAAGACTAGGGGCAAAGCTAGCTATAATTAAATATTCACCTGATTTTCTGTCAAAGTGTTGTCTTACCAGCATCTGTTCATGTTGACTTGTCTTATAATTCAAAAGAGAAAACACCTTCAAGGAGCTTTTTATTTTCTTGTGGCTTCAAGTTGCTTTGCCTCTGTTTTCAGCACTGCTGACATCAGTCTCTCTGTATTGTGTGCTTTCCCTCTTTCTCCTCTCTCTCTCTCTCAATTAGGAATGGGGATCAGCTAGGCCTTGTAAATAATCCAGTAACTATTGGAAAGCAGTTCAAAAATCAAAATGAGCAACTAATGAAACTCAGTCTAATCTACAGACATTCTGAAACATTTTTAATTAGCTCTTTAATTAATATTCCCTGCTATGATGACACCATTAATTTTCTCCTGTGTGACTGAACTATCTTTATAAAATGAGATCCTAGAAATTGCTAACCCTTTTGTTTAAGCTGAAAAGAAAAGCACAGACACATTTCTTACTTTTCTTTTTGCTAATACTGTAATTTTTTTCTCCAATATGAAGTAATGATGCCACCATCCCCAAACAGTTGCAACTCTTGTGTACAATTCACACCCATAAATGTGTAATCTGAAACAAACTTATCTTTCATAGACACTTTGAAAATACTGAATCAGGGAAAGAAGAGAAACTCTTCAAGTTTTGAGCCCCTAGCTGCTTGCTTGTAGTAATGTCCTAAACCAGTACTAACTAAGACCTACTGCTGATTGGGACTGGGGAATGGATCAAATTTTGATGCAACTGCTTCCTGGATATGTTTTACAGATGAAGGGCTTTGAGCAGTTCATACAAACTCCCAGGCAGAGTCCAAAAGCATTTATTTTATCAGCAAAAAACTCAGCTTTCTTGATGAACTGTCATAACAAACTTTCCTGCTGTACATCTCTTTTTATAGGTGCTTGTGATTTGGGAGAAAAGCTCAGGAACATTCAAAACACTGGTTTGACCTTTATTCTTCTCTCAAGCTAAGAATGTTTCAATGAGTAAGATTTCAAAATCTGAATGAGATTTCAAATGACTCTTTGAGCGCCCAAAGCAAAACCATCACCACAGGGAAAAGACTTGTTTGAAAAAAATGCCAAAGGAGAGAGAACTTTCAAAGTCTGCCCTTAGTAGGTACAGGCCTGGGGGACATAGGATAAGGATAGGAAATTATAATATTCTGGATCTCTTTTGGTCTCATTAATTATCACATCAGTACTTATCCTTGTACCATCTCAGCCTGCACTTCCTTCCTTCCTTCCTTCCTTCCTTCCTTCCTTCCTTCCTTCCTTCCTTCCTTCCTTCCTTCCTTCCTTCCTCTTGTGGTGACTGTAATATATGAGGTTATATGTGTTTAATACACTGTGCACAGTCANCATAGCCACTAACTCCTTGTTCCACTTTGTTCATTCAACAGGTTGTAATGAGAATGAGGCAGATCACCTGGACAGAGACCAGCAGCCTTATCCCCCATCCCAGAAAACAAAGCGCATGCGTACCTCCTTCAAACACCACCAGCTTCGTACCATGAAGTCCTACTTTGCTATCAACCACAACCCAGATGCCAAGGACCTCAAGCAGCTTGCCCAGAAAACAGGCCTGACCAAGAGAGTTCTGCAGGTAAGAAGCCACATCACAGGCTTGACAGAATTTTCCCCTGCTAGTCAATAGCCTTACCCTTATGTGTAACTATAGCAATATACATAGAAATACTTTTGCTGGGTGTGTCCCTAGTGGGTGTGCAGAGGGGTATGTAGTATGTGGCAGAAGTGCCAAATGTGTGCCTTACTGCCCCAAGGCAGCCAAACACCAAACTGTGGTTTATGACTAGCTGCATCCTCACCATGAAGAAAATGTCTTCAGGGTCCACCCGCCCAGTAGATCTCCTGGGGTCGGTGGTCTCTCTGTGGTGACTGCACTAAGGATAGAGGTGGCAAATCTACTGATTTTATGGGTGAAGCCTTTGGTCTCCCCTGAAGGAGTTAATGTGGCCCCTCAGTAAGCAGATCCCTGATGTGTTTGAAGCAAGCTTTGACCAATATGATCCTCCAGGACCAGCTGGCTCCCCCTCTCAATGCTTGTTAGACAACTGTTTTCCTTAAGGGCCTGCATAATCAAAAGGCACTTCTCTGTGAAGGACAGCCTAGCAAATTATGTTAAAAATCCCTATATGGTCTGTGATAGCTCAGTGAAGTTAAAACGAGGTGTGTATGACATGCAGAGTGCCAAAGAGGGGCAGCGAGTGAGGTAGAAGGAGAATCTATTAGCGGCAATTCCTTGTCCGTGTTACATGTCACCTCAAACACTGCCAGTGAACCTTACAGAACAGAAAGACTAGATGACCCGTATCAACAACCTGTAAGACAGGCATGGTGTAATTACCCCTCCTTCCTCTTCAGCCTTTTCAAATAATCAAGGCAAGCTTTCAGCCTTGGCAAAAATCTGCTCGCTCACCCTTTGCCTCAATCTTTATGTGTCTTGACCCCAAAACTACCCAACCCAAGAAACACTACGTGGCCATCAAGAGAGTTGCTTTCTTTGGGTAAGCGAGCGAGCAGATTTTTCTCGAGGCTGCTCTCTGAGGGCTGTAAGCACCTGTAGCACTGGGCCTGTACACAGGCAGTCAGTACCACCAGTAGCAAGAAAAGCTATAGAATGACTTAGGTGATGTGCCACACAAAATCAAACACCAAAAATGAATTTAAAAAGCAAGAACAAAGACAAAAATAAGCAAAGCAAAACAAGCATCGGTAAAGAAATCCATTGGGATTGGTTTGCAGGTTTGGTTTCAAAACGCAAGAGCCAAATTCAGAAGGAACCTTTTGCGGCAGGAGAACGGGGGTGTCGATAAAGCTGACGGCACCTCGCTCCCGGCTCCGCCCTCAGCAGACAGCGGCGCACTCACTCCACCCGGCACTGCGACCACTTTAACAGACCTGACCAATCCCACTATCACTGTAGTGACATCAGTGACCTCTAACTTGGACAGCCACGAATCCGGGAGCCCCTCACAAACTACCTTAACGAACCTTTTCTAACAGTTCATTTTNTTTGGGAAAATAAACAGCTTGATGTGTAGCATCTGCAGCCACCTGGCAAATGAGTTTGAAGTAATATGTTGCTATAATATACGAACATTTATTGTTGGTAAATTGTACTCAAATTCTTTAAATTTATCAAATTACCGAAGAGAAGGTGATGAATCATTCTAATAAGTGCCTCTTAAAATTGTATGTTACTTATTTCCAGAACCTTGAAAAAAATTGATTGTTACCCTCCCCATAAAAAAAAACAAGAAGATTTTATTCCTCCCTGACAACCAGATATAACCCATTTTAATTATAGCCAAAAGAATGCTGCTACAGGATTGTATGTTCACTCACAGCATTTAAGAACCCCAAATTTAATTTTATTTTCATGATGCATCCAAAAGTTTTGTACTATTTATTTTTTAAATGCTGGAAAATAAATACAAAATGAATTAAACTGATCATGGAAACAGTCAGACTGGAAGCACCAGTGCTCTTTCCTAACGCAGTAGTCGCAAGCCTGCTCCTCCCTGAGCACTGGAGAGTCTCACTGGGATAGCTAAATGCTCCTCTGCCAGTTCTGCACCCAGCTGGGACGTCCTTGGCCACCACTGAAAGCCATGCCTGGATGGAGGACTTGGAGAGAGACCCAGTGATGAGAGCACGTGTGGGTGAGGATGGCAGGACCAGGCCGTTGGCCTCCAAATCTGTGCCCCACATTAAGGAGGCAAGATCTGGAAAAAGCCCTCCAGAGTGAGCTCACTCCTATAAGGATGTCATTAAAGTAACAATAGCAGAGTAAAAATGCAAGTGGAGAATCCTACTGATCTGAAATGTTGCCTAGGGAGGGGTTTTAATTTTTGTTTGTCAAGCAGCTCTGAATTTTTGGAATTAAAACAGATAAAAATTGCAGCTGGCTACATGGCTTCGATGCCGTACCTTCAAAGCAAACAGGAGGTTGCCCAGTTACTTTAGGGAGCACAAAAATAATTTTCAAGAAGGTGTATGCATGTGTACTATTCAAATGAACTTTGGATAAATCCTACTTTTTTTTTTTTTTCAGGGAAAATGGAAATAAGCAAAATATAATTTATTAAGATGTTTAAGGAAAAAAATTTTCAGTACAATTTATTCATTACTATTTTGAATTTTCTTTAGTTGTTTCCTGAGATTGTATCAGACACTTTGTTTAACACAGGAACTTAAAATCTTTAGTCCATTAATATCTCTAACATATACTTTAATTTTTTAAACTTTGTATAAAAGAAAAAAATGTTAGCAAAAATCATACAAAACCAGGAATTGGCAGTGAATAACTTCAAGCCGATAAACTCAGAAGCCTTGTGGATGCTGATCTGAATACATTTCTTAGTTTACAATAGTGATCTTTCTTTTTTCAGTTTTATTTAAGCTAAAAGTCTGAATGGTCTGGGCAGTGGTGAATGTTCATTTGTATCCTTTTATTGTAGTTGAACACCAATTAGATTGTGGAGAGTCTCAGAAACAAAAACGAACAAAAACCAGTCAAGATCTATGTCTTGCTTTTAGTGGATTGTTAAGAATAACTTTGCACATATACCCCACTTTTTAGACACCATCAAATCTCTTTTTGGTGGTCAAAGTGGCTATTTAATATATTTTAAAGGTGTCCTTTTTGGCTGTATAAATGTGTGGTTACATATTGACAGTTCACTGCCCACATTAAAGTGCATTATTGTAATTTTTGCTCAGGGTTTTTAGAAAATTAGCACAGAAAAGTAGCTTATTTTTAAAAAAGATGACGGAAGAGATGTTAACACTGTAATAGAAGAAAGGTGTGTTTGCCATTATATATTTAGCAAGTATGGTTATCATCTTCTACAGATATTGAATCTTGACTTTTCCTATTTCTATTACCTTATGGGCATTTACCACTAACCAGACCAAAAGACCTTGGTAAGGCTGAGATCTTTATTAATACACTTTTACAGGTAAAAATATTGATACTTATAAATTTTGTTCTTTGACAGAACAATATATGGTACTAGAGATCTACTTTATTAAGTAGACTAATTAAAACTCAGTTCTACTATGTGCCTTATGATATACCTTGGGAGTAAGTTTGTGAAAAATCAGGATATATGTGTTGTTTGTTAAATTAACTGTTTTAAGCCCTTTTGACACCTCACTAGTTTTGTACTGTTTTACCTCTTATTTCTGAAACTCTTTTTATGGTGTATCCTGTTAGAGGGGACAAACATGTCATAGAAAGCAGTTGTGCACTCTTTCAGATATAGTTGATAAATCCAATAATCTTATATATTGAGCTTCGTGTTTATAGTACAGTAAGTGGTCTAGCAAAATTGTCCATGTTTCTTTGTTTATTGATAAATGCATTGTATAGAAACTATTTCCCCTAAATATTTATGGACCAAACAATTGTGATATATCCTATTAAATTTGTGTGAATAAACCATTTTGAATCTAAGGAGTTTTATTTCCCATCAGTTTTTTGTTGCTTTCTTTTTTTTTTTTTTTTTGGTTTGGGGTTTTTTTTTTTTTTTTTTTTTTAAAATTTAAGGTCTACATGTACCCGTGTGTCTCTTTGCTTTTACGGTACCTATGAACAATTGGTATTAAACACAGAAACACGGCCTTTTAAATATTTTAAAGTACAGTTCCTTCTTAGGTTTTCGATTTCTTCATATTCAATGTATATGCTACTGCTGGTGCAATTTAGATTTTAGCCTTTTAACCTCCTTTTTTGAACATGCAAAGTAATGCCCCACTGATTTGATACTGAAACCCTGTCTTAGCCCTCTAACAGAGCCAGAAAACTAGGAGCTAAAGTAATTGCATGACAAATATAACCTAAATAGTATGATGAAATGAATCAAGATTTAATGCTAGGTATATTGAGCACAAAATAGAATTGCAGACCCCGAAAAGCCAGGTTGCTCTGTAGTTTAATAAATTGTCACTATGATTTCTTTCAGGGAGAACAAATCATGGGGCATTACAGCCAAACATCCCGACGTTTGAAAATTCCCTAAAGTATTAAAAGAAGGGGAAAAGTTTGATCGGAAATCCACTGCAGTGAAGACAAAGACAATATTAGGTTATGATAATCATACATTTAAAAATCTATTGAGCCAAAAAATAAAAATAAAAGACTCGATGTCATTTCCTGAATGTTAACAAAACATACGTTATTTTATGGTGTCTAATTAACAGAACTGAAGGCTTCAACAAATTGTGTGGTATCAAAAACAAATTTAGAGAACCTATGTATAAAACCAGAGCAACCTGGCAGCAGTCTACCCAGCCCATATTCGAAGAAACCTTTTCTTTTTTTAAAAAAAATCACATTTGTCAAGCACAAGTACTTGTAAAATAAAATCTGAGTGCATTCATTCCACTTGCTTGCTAATGTGTACTAGTCATATCTGTTAAATGGATTTTTGTAAATTCAAGGAGAACTTTTCACTCATCTGAGATCATAGGAATCAAAACCCAGTAACTTTAGTACTATTGTTTCCAAATTAATTTTTTTTAAATGAGACAACTCTGCATGCACTTTTCCATCTGTCACATATAGTGTACATTTCTGTATGATGAATTTCTCTTTGATGTTTCTTGTATAATACCTTTCATTAATAAACATTTTATTTGATGCAAACATAGTTAACTTTATGTAAACACATAGCTAATTGTTCCAACTAATTTAAAGTTTTCTTTTGAAAGGAAGTAGTACAGCACAGTTCCAATATGCTATATATATATATCTCTAAAATCAAAAAGAAAGAGGTAGCAATACTATTGCACAGTGTAAAATAATTTCCTTTGGTGTTAATTTTTAGATTTTTAAACTTCTTGTATAAAACTGACTTGTTTTAAAAAGAAATTCCCATCAGCATCAACAATAAAACAATCCCCAAATTTTTCATCAATATAAGAAAGCACGAGCAGTACAGTGTGTACTTTACACAGTGACTTTAGAGTACAAGGATATAATTTGTGGGTCCCTGAGCTGTTTACATGGTCACTATGCAATGAGCACATTTGCTACATAAAGTTGGTCCTAAGATTCCCAGTCCAAGTCACAGATGATTTTTGCAAGCCAACAAGCAAGTGTAACAATAACCAATTCTTAGTAATGAGTTTTTGTAACTGTTAAGCAACTATTTGCAGAAAGATTTTTTAAAATATATTCCTATTTAGCTGTATAGCCAAAGCATATGTTAAACAAATTAACATATAAAAGACTTGCCAGAAAATCTTTCATTAAGATGACATTTTTATTATATACTAATGAACCCTATGTAAACAATGTAACTTTTATGAATGATGGACATTAAATATTTCACTTACGTGCATCCTCAGCATTTTGCATGTTTTCTTAAACCTTTCCAGTTTCACAGTTCTAAAAAGAAAACCATACAACTACTAACAACATAGCACAAAGTTATGTACAGGTTACTGCAGCAACCTCTGGAAACCGGTAACTAGGAGTGTTCTGATGGCAATAAAAAGGTATCATTTATTGGTGGTAATTATGGGAAGGATTGTTTAAACAACAGTTTTATAGTATATTGTAAAGTTCTATTGAAAAAGGTTAGCATGGTGGACTTAATTCAAATCAGCTTGATCAGAAATTTAAGTATATTGTGAAATTCTTAAGCTGAGCCTTATGTGTATTTATTACTGCAGAAAGTAAGTAAATGTAGGAAAGCAATTATTTGTGTCACAGCCACAATGTGGTTTCCTCCCGTTGTCTTTAGGAAAATATTACAACCATTAATTATTCCAATCAGTAAAGAACTTGGTGGTGCTTAGGACCAAGAAAAAAAACCTATGCATTATAATTTTTCTTTTGTAAATCACTGTATTCTTCAATAAGTTGGATTTTTTCTCCCCCTGATTTAACACTTAACAGAGATATTTCTAGTCTTGTTCATGTGCTGCATTTTTCACTTCATTTAAATTACAAAAATAAATTAATTAAATAATCCTGGTGAAATACTGGCAAAATCTAAAATAGAACCAGAACAATTTTATTCCTCTGTATCTGATTAGAAACATTAAAGTTTGATTTTTTTAACAACCCTTAACTTTGTTTGGAGACAGTCCTGCACACAGTGCTCTGACTGACCCGACAAGTGGCATTAGACAATCCAAATTTTTTCAAAGATAGAGAACTGTCTCCTGCATTAAGAAAGCAAACATTTTGAAAGGGCAGCATTATATGAGAAAGAAAAAAAGGAAATGTTTCAGACAAGGCTTGAGAGAACGCAAGACAAAGGTAGGTTTCCAGTATTGTCGTGAGTGAGAAATGTCTTGGGGGTCTTTCTAGTGGATACATATCCATGTCTAGACACAGCACTTCTTTGCTGTCCTGGTCTTGACAAAGAAGTAAAATTGTGCAGTCCTAGAACATCTCCCTCAGAATTATTCACCAGAGGAATGGCTCGCAGGACCAGGTCAAGTGACAGAAGGATGACACCGCAGCCCACTGCAATTGGTGAAATATTCTCTCTCCGATTCCGTGGGCTTTGAGCCAGGAGCTGAATGAACATGGAGATTAAATTACACTCTTGTCTCTAAAGAAAGCATAACCTTCAGAACGAGACAGAATATATGGGACAGCAATGCTGCTCTGTGCTTTGGACTTCATCCTTCAGAGCTGCTAATCCAAGCACCTGGCACATGCATTAAATTGACTTCAAAATATTTCTTCCTCCTTCAGCCAAATACAGGACACAAATTATACTATTGGAATTTCCAGAAGCTACTACAGTGTCAGAGACTTTATTCAGTTATTCTGCAATGTTGAACAATTCTTTTGCGCTTCTCACTTGACACAGACTTATCTCGACACATACCTATACACATATCCTTGTCTTGCCTTCAGATAACCAGTACTTTCATATTTATTTAAGTCATTCAAACCTACAGGAAGCAACTCTCCGTGCTTCCACATTCTAGTAAAGGCAGTTGTCATAATTTTACTTCTGATGCTCCTTTACCGTAAAACATTTTTCTGGAGCAGGTTTTACGTTAGAAGTCTGTACATTCGTATGGTCTATTTTTTTTTTTTCTTCTTTTCATAGGTTTGGACAAAAACCCCTCAACTGTAGTGCTTGATGCATCTAAGTGTACAGATTATTTTGCTAGCTTTTCTTGTAATATCTAGAAAAACAATTCTATGGTAATCACTGAATTCCTGGCTTGCATGTTACTGTAAGGTGTTCCCCTCTGCAGACTGATTTTATCACAACAAACAATATAAAATACAGACAATTCTAATTTTAACCGATACGATTAATATTAGAAATTATAGGGTTTTTTAGCTGTACTCCTTTCTGGGTCAAGTGTGCCTCTGTTTTGAGAAATGGGATTGTGAAAAAGCATCCTTGAAAATTTCTGGTATTTGCTACTGCTAGGAACAGAGGGCTAGACTGAAGGTCAGCTCTAGCTTGACAAAAATCATTGCTATTTTCTAGTTTGCTCTCTTTTCAAGTTAGGCTTTAACAGGGAATAAAAATACTATTAATTATTTCACTGCAAGATAATAAAAGTTGTATATGCTTTCCTTTTGCACCTCGGTTGCACACTTCAGGATGGATTTTTGAGGCAGAACAGATACATAGCAGTTTGAATCTGTGAGAATGCTGCCTATAGCAAGTAAATAATAAGGGAAAGAACAAGCTAAGAAATGGTTATCAAGTTGCAAGTATAAGCAGCCAGTGAGAAAGATGTTGTAGTTTTTTTATTTAACACCCTACGAATTCTTATTTCACCACATTCTTTGAGGAATTTGGACCTTCCACGGAGTAAACGATCAAGTAGCTGGCTTTGCCACATGCACCTTGGTTCCAGAACTGAGATGCAATAGACGACAACATGTAACAAGAATTTTTCAGGATTTATTATCTAGAAAAATAAAAAATTGTTGCCTAATGTCCTAAAATCAGTAAAATCAAAAGCAACCTCAGGAAAGCTGAAAGCACTGATTATATGCAGGCTGGTGATTTCTGTTTAGCTCCTAGATGATAATTACCTTTACCAAACACACACATATCCCATCACAATAAGGAGCCAGGCATGTAATGTCAGTAGGGACAGCTGAGATCAGTTTAGAAAGTAACCAACCTGGCACCTTGGAGGTGAGCATTTTTATGTGCCAAGAAACTTGCATTGTTACTGCTCAGGCTGCAGCCACAAGTGTTAGGTAACGCCTCTCATTTTCTTTTCTGGCTATCCAGCAGAATATTCTTTACTTATAAGAAAGAGTGGGCTACAGAAAAGGAAGTTAAATGGACACTGAAAAGTACATGAATGGGACTGTGTGCCTTTTATGTCCCTGCTAGCCTATTTGATATAAAATGCTGCAGCTTTGAGACTCTATAAGTCTTACAGACTGATATTATTGCTTTCTTTCTGCTTTATAATTTGAAGATGCCTTGTTTCTTATATATGAAATTACATAGACAAGCTGTAACTACATTAGCTGAATTAATTACCTACCCCATTTTGTCAAAACATTTCTTAGCAATCAAACCCTTCGATGGATATAGTTTTTTTTCAATCTGGCTGGGATAAATTAAGAAGTTAGTTCATTATGATCTAATAGAAATAGTTTATCTGTCCAGAATTGTTCTGCACATACAGTAATGTTAGAATTGACTGGAATGAATCCATTTCTGCTCTTTTAAACCTGTAACAGAGCACTAACATGACAGCAACTACACAGTAGTCGGTGGTTCAAAACACTAATTGTAACTACTTCTGTTGTTGTGGATGGATCAAAATTGAGAAGCTCTTCAAGTCACAATTTACCTCTAAAATAGTGCCATTAAAAGACTATATGATTTGTAGTGCTCAGACCTTTTTAAAATAACATCCAGATTCTGAGATCTTTTTATCCCCTTATATTATAACACCAACAAATTAAAACTGGTGACCTTAAAAGCACGTTTGTGTTCTTGAACCTATTCAAACTGTCTAAATTAATCATATTTTCAACATGGACTGCTGAATTCTGGTGAAATCTGGAGCTTTTTGAATAAATTTTCTTGATTTCTTTATTTGGATCTGCTGAAACAAAAACTCAGTTTTATAATAGCCTATTGCACTTTCTGGTCTTTAGAAAAACTAAAAAATGAAGTAATGAAGAGCATCAGTAAAGAAACAATTTTACGGAAGTAAGAATTTTAAAATGTGTGGGCTTTTTTTTCTTTATTTTCTAAGAAAAGCAACAGGGATACCCATTTTTTGGGATCAGGCCCTCCAATAACTAATTTCCAAAGGCCTCTCTCTCAAACCTCTCTGAAGAATTTTGCCATTAAATTAAATAACACTTCATTACAAAAATCCCTTACTTCGAGTAAGCTGAATCCTCTGAATCCTCCAAATGATTTTACTCTTTTTTTCCTTCAGTGCTTTTGAACACCTGTGTTTCCTCTGTCCCGCTCCTGCCCGTGTGAAGGCAGTCCAGGCAGGATTGCTCTGGCAGCTTTACCAGCACTGCCGCGCTGGGGATCAGATCAGATATCAGATCAGATCTGGTATCAGTCCCGGGGCTGAGCACACCTCAAGCCACTTTGGTCCCTTTCATGGGTGCTTGGCCTTCACGGTGTGTGTGCCCGGAGCCCTGCTGGGCTGAGGCCGCACAGCCCCTGCCCAGCCCTCCCCACCCGCCTCAGCCTTGAGCCCTGCTGTGCTTCACCTGCTTCCAGGGGGAATTCTGAGTGGCCTCCTCTGTCCCAGGCTGCCCACGGGCCCTCAGGCCCAGCTGGCTTTTGGTAAGAAAGGAATACCTCATGATTTGGTCAGAGACTGCTTTTTGAATCATGGAATAGTCTGGATTGGAAGGCACTTGAAAGTTCATGCCCTTCCTGTCCCCCAGCCATGGGCAGGGACACCTTCCACTATGCCTGTCCAGCCTGGCCTTCATGCACCCAGCCCATGCAACTCACCTTAACACTAATGGGCAGCAGAACCCTGACAGGAAAAACTAATTTAAGCTCCTCTTTCTAATTCCAACTTGCATCCATATGCTATGATCCTGGTAGTGAAAACATTTATGCTTGTCTTTAATTTCCTTGTCCTGTGTGATACCACTGAAATGTATTTAAATGGGATTATTTGCAGTACTGGACTTAACTAGAGGTATGAAATCAGAGTTTAGTGTATAATTTATACCAACTCTGTTTCCTTCTTAATGATTTAAAAGTTTTTCAGCTATGTTAGTAGAATACCAGTGAAATATCCCTACAACTTCTGAATTTTGCCTTTTTTGTGGTCCATTGCTTACATTTGTTTAGGAATTAGCATTAGAAGGAATGGAAGAAGTTGGATTAATGGTCAAGAATACAAATGGTCAAAGGATGAAACTATAATCTGAATGTTTTGCAAATATGTCACTGCCATATATGAAATGCATTCTGCACATATGTTATTAGTTTCCTGACTGGCATGGAATGAAAAGGCCTACTTTTGGTATTTCAGGTTACGACAGATGTTATTTCTTCTGTGCTTCCAAATTATGATACTTAATATTCAGCACAACTTTAAAGTAGCTATATGAGAGGCAGAGATAGCAATAAAGCATGCCCGGATTTTGGGGTTTACTGCCAGTGTATAAATACAAAGCACCAGGGTTTTTAGCCTGTGTTTGAACCATGAAGAGGATAAGCAAGAACCAGCTTTCAGAATGCTGTAGAAAAAAAATAGAAAAAAAAAAAAGAAGAAAAAAAAAGCTGCTTCAAACTCAAGCCAATATTTCTGGTGTTTTTTTGATCCTGATTTCCTTGCTCACAGGTGATAGTGGTTTCTTGCTCCTTCCCTTTAGGTAAAAAGATTCAGGCAACCCAAAGCCTCCTTCCTGAGGAGGAAAGGGAAGCAGAGTCCAACAACGCTTCCACAACCGCGCTGCTTCACACGCAGCTCCGTCCCGCGTGCAGTCCCCCACGGCCACCTCAGCAGGACGATGGCGTGCCCGAGCACGGAGCCACGCTGTGGCGACTGCCGGCTGCCTCGGCGTGCAGAGCGGGCGGGGGAGCACAGGCGGCTCCCTCAGCGCTGCGGCCTGCTCCCGCTCCCGCGGCCGCGGCCCTGCCGTCCCCTCCCTGCCTAACAGGAGCTGTGTCCTAGGCTGGGCTTCACCTGGAGTGCTAATGGCAGTCCTGTTCAGAGAAGTGTCCTCCAGGAAGAGGCTCTTCTCCCTCCTGAGGAGCACTGTGGGGATATCTGACCGGCTACCGATGCCAGAAGGCAAAATCCTGCTATGGGTGTGTACAGTATCCTTTTGCAGTGTTCTGCTTGCACTGTGGTGTGTACAGATGGAATTCAGAATGGGTGGTTTGAATCCTCTAGAGACCTGAGTCTGTCCCAAATCCAGAGTGAACTTTGATCCCCTACTATTAAATAGGGGAATAGCAGTAGTAGGCTGAACAGGTAAATGTATCTGTGTGTTCCACAGAGGGAAGTGCTATATGCTGTGTATTTAAATGCAAACAACAGCATGTGATGAACTGAAAGGTTCAGGGCTCAGCTCCTTAGAAGACAGTGTTGTCCAGTGTGTAAAATCTTCAGTGGTGAATGTCAGCTCACTGGCACGTACCTGTGCCACTCCTGTCTTCAGCTAAATTAGAAGTTATTACACTCAAGCAACTTTCAAGACGAGCAGACCTGTAGGCTCCAAACTGCAGCCTCTATGATGCTCATTGATGTGCCCTGATTTTGCACTGCACTTGTTTGAAAGGGAAATAGGATCATAGGTGAGAATTTGCCATTACACACACGGAGCACGTGGTTGGAATTCATCAATGTCATTTGTAGCTAGCCTCAAGTTCAGCAGCCTGTCAAAGGGAGTGCAGCAGGCATTAACCTGGTGTTTGTCTGATGCCCCTAACAGCAAGGAGTGGTGGCTGGGGGATGTGGGCATTGCTGTGCTACTGCTGCAATACATTTATTATCATTAATATAGTACTACTAGTGAAAGTGAAATCCAGTGTAGAGTAATGGGAAAAAGCAAGTCAAAGTTCCTTAAAAATGCTTAATATGGTGACAAATGTAACACATGTAAAACATTATTATTACAGTATTATATGTTTTGTTCCTTGTGAATTGATATTGAACTCTTGTTTTCTAAGAGCTTTGTTTACATGACCAGAATATGCATTAGGTGGACTTTGCAGTAAATAAGGGTGGTAGGCTGGTACATAGGTATGACCTGTGCACCCTTGTCCCCTTGTCTAATAGCATCTTCTTCGCTCAGAGATATTTTACTGCAGCCCTGAGTCTTGAAACACCTTTTCTTATTTTATTTTTGTCTGTAATTATACCATTTCAGTGAAGTTTTGCCCAAATTCACATTGGAATCGTGAACAGGATCAAAGTCTGTGGTGTAATTAAACCAATCCCGCTCACAAGAATTCAATCTCTTTTCTGAAAGCTACTTCTTATATACACAAAATGAGCTTGCTTGTATGTGCTCACGTCATCTGTTTCCCATTATCCATGCTTTGAGACCTATATATGAGGAAACATTAAGTAAAATATTTTTATTAGACATTTTAAAGTACATAAGAAAATGGAGACAGTACTGAGCATGTAGGGCAATAGGTTAAGTGAGCTTGCTGTACCCAAGGCAGCATTTGCACCCTATCTCGGATGGTGAGACAGTGGGGATGCACAATTTCAAATTTTTCCTGCAATGACTGCAGCCAGCTCCATGGTAATAAGTTAAACTTGGATTTTGTGACCAAAGAAGACAGATTCACTCTGGAGCCTGAACATTGCACCCTGTGACTGTCAGCTATTCTCTCTGAAGGTTTGCTTTCCCCACAAGTTGTTCTGAAGACACTGTTGATCACTTTATCTACAAAATGACTGTGCAAACGTGGGCCTGTATCCTTGCAAAAATGCTACTTCATGGCTGGTATTAAAACACTAGTGTTGGTATGGGATTGTGCTTGGATTGTTAGACCTGTTTTCATCATAATAAAGCCCACAATCTGGGCTTTCTGGGTAGTGCAAATCTATTGTTGCTCACATTCCTATGCAGCTGCTTGATGATGCTGGTGTTTGGAGCAACCATAAGGGCATTTTGTGCTCTTATGGGTGTTCCACAGACCTATAAATATGGCTAGATGCAAATTTTTCTGTACTCTATTAGGAGTTCTCATTTTTAATGCCAGTAGGATTTTTGGATGTAGCAAAAATACTGTAGCTTTCTGTACCCCAATTTTCAGAAATACCTGTCTTGTATTGCCATGTGAAAAATAAATCTAGCTGGCCAAAGTTTGGCTGAACTGCAGGAGACCAGAGCATAAGAAATATCATAGTGGAGAATGCAGGCAGTTAGAATGATGCACCATAATCTGTACTTGTTAATTAATCAATCACAGCTAGAGGTGACATTAGAACTGTACCAGTAAGAATTATGCCTTTAAAAAGCTTTTTAAAAACGGTAAAATTGTTTGAACAAATGTGCTGCTGCACTGGCAGCTAAGCTGCTGGTCCCTCTGGTTTTGTACTTTATACATCCTCCTCTAAAATATGGCCAAAGGCCTTTCCTTACAGCTGATCAGTATCTCCAGAGTTCTCCATTCACTTAGGGACTATCTCTCAGTAAGTGCTGGCAATGCCTCATATTTCTTTCTCTATTCTGTTTTGGTCCAACTGTACAAACCAAATAGCAATAAAAAAACTTAAATGATTCAGGTTTGAATTAATTCTGTTTCCAAGGATCTAATCTTGTAAAGTAGCAGATAAATTTCTGCAAAAGCTAACATTACTCAATACTGTTTTTATATATTTTTATTTTTTTTGTTTCATTTTCCCAAACACAGGATAGGAAATCTACTAATTTGTCAGCTAATATCTGGTCAGCATGTTATTTTATAAAAGCTGTGCCTGGTGTCTGTCTTCTGCTTTTAAATGCAAATTTAATAGGGAATTTGAATTTAGAGGAAAACAGAGGTTCTATCTCTGTTAGTCTTCAGGCAGCAGCATTACACTACTATTAATTGTGGTGGCACAGGAAGGCTTTTATAGCAGTCATTTCACATAACTGAAGGAGTACATCTGAGCACACAACTGCCCTTCATTAGCACCTTTTTAATTATTCCAGTGCCTGTAGGTCAGCATATTTTGCATTGCTCCATTAGAGGCGATGGGCACATATTGTAGACAACGATCTGCAGCTCTATAAACAAATAAAACAATTTCAGTTCTTTATCAGCCTCCTGTAAGTAGGCAACACAGCACAGTTGACCAGAAGGAAAAAAAACTCCATCTCCCATTTCTTCATCCCTGAGAACTAAAGCCTCTCTGCCACTAGAGGGGGAGACAACTACAAACCAAACATTTAAGCCTTAGTCTTTCCTATAGAAGGTACAAATACAGAAAGTTAACATGCAGAGAGGACCTTGGTTATTCATATCGAGGAGAGAAAGGAGCACACCATGGGCACAGCACACACTCTTACACTTAAATCCAGAGCTGTGAAGAAATATGGGAAGAGTTTGTGATAATTAACAACAGTGGAACAAAACTCACTATCTAAACAATAGATTTTTGGGCCTTGGGGAGGCATAGTTATAAAAATAGGTTCTGATCTTGATATAAGTACCAAATCAAACTGTTCTGCTTCAACAAAGAACTATTTTTGGCTTAAAATGACTTCCTTTTAGTGAAAAAAGTCTAGCTGCATGCCTGCTTTTGATCTATACTATCTATGCTGAAGATTTTATTTGCTTTCTTGTAGCTTTTGGCTTTTCTAGTATTTCTTTCTTTTTACTACAAGACAGTCTGATGCAGTTGTCCTGGTGTACATTTCAGAAATGCAGATAAATTGTTTTGTGTAGTTTACTATGGCTCTGCACCTAGTGCTGGCAAAAAGCACTAATTCCTGCTAACATGTCCAATGTTTCTTGACTAAATGTTTTACAAATAAGTCATATTTTGATGCTTGCAGAGTCTCTTAGAAGATTGTTTTTCCTGAAGACTTCTTTAAGTCACAAAGAAAAGATGCCACTTGCATTTCAATTTTAAAAAGCTCTTAAATCAGGGATTTAACAAATCAATACACTGTTTCTTCAGGGACAATATTTCCCAATTTAAAACAAAAATCAAGTCCCACAGGGAACTGTAACATCAAGTAATTTTTTTCTTTTTTGATCTCACAAAGCTCTCTGAAGAATTCTGTCATTAAATATGTTTTGACAATGCCTGCTGCCTTGTTACTCTGCTGTTCCTTCAGCAATCTGAAGGTCCAAATTCATCTTTCCTTTTCTCCTGAAGAAAGACTTTGATATTGAGTTTGTAAAAATACTAAAGGGCATGTATAGGGTCAGAAGAAACAAAACAATGTGTCGCTAAGTGGTAGTAGAAGAAGAGGAAAAAGAGAAGAAAACATTAACTATCATAAACAGTTCTACACTATTGCCTGAGAGACTTCAGTAACTTTTTTAACTTCTGTGAAACACAATTGTGGCAAGAATTAGAGTGAAATTTTGAGATTCTACTCTGTTTAGGAAAGCGCAGCATTAATCTTTATTTAGGGAATTACAGTTTTCTGCTACAGAGTGATCAGAATTTTGTTGAAAGTTTTCTGTATTTATCAACATCATTTTAATTTTAGGGAAATGAACATTTGAGTTTGAAGTTACATGCAGGATTTTACATTTTCTGGCCTGAAAATTCTTCATGCCCAGGCTTAGCTGCATACCCAGATTTTGCTGTCTGCTCACTTAAAGCACAGAACAAGTCCTTATTGAACCTTGTTGAAATAAACAGGGTTTAGGAACACATTATTTTCTATTTAACATTAACTTAAATCTACTCTTAATGTTTGTTTTTCTCTTGATTCTTGTATAGTATTCACATAGCTTCAGGTAAGCTGTGGAATGATTTTCCCTTTTTTAAAATAAGGTATTATTAGAGCAATGAATGCTTGCTGGGGTTTGGGTTTTTTGGGGGTTTGTTTTGTTTTGTTTTTAAATGATTTTAACTGAAAGGGAAAGAAATAAGAAATTTCATTGTGCTGACATTAAAAATTCCTGGCCCCCTTCTATGGGCTCTTTTCTTTTAGTGTCCTAAATACCATAGAAGTAATAGAGCGTTTACAGTTGGAGGCAATGGTTGCTTTCTTCATTTCAGAAGAAGATATTTTGAGCTCTATCAAATAATTTTAACCTTCAAGCCTATCCAAAAGCTTTCCTGGGAGACACAAATGAAAATGCACAGAACAATCAGTTAGAATATTGTTTTGCTATTCTGAACGGAAAGTATAAAGTGCTGAAAGCACAATAATTTTTTTTTATTACAACATTAGCATATTTAGCACAGTTCCTTATTCTACATCATCTTCAGCATCTTTCTGCTTGATGATTTCTATAGGATTTGCAGCTATCCAAACAGTTTTCATTAATTCAACACAAACCATCTTTTTCTGGACAACAGAACATAGTTTTTATGGTTGAGAAAACTGGAGATCTGTCCAGCTTTTATCTCCTTCCATTACAGAAATGCCACTAGATCTTAGCTACCTACTAGTTTCTAAGGTTTAGAGCCAGACCCAATGCCAAATTAAATTACTAACTTATTACATTTAACCACACTCTCTACCAGTGTCAAAATAGAGTTAGTAGAAAGGAGCTTTCAGTTGAACCATTATTTGATTTTAAGGAAAAAGCTTGAGGTAAAAATCCTGGTCCCTGTCTTAGTTTCTAAGGCATTGTTGCTATCTTTCCCTCAAAGGCCAGAGGCTGGAAAAACCACATCTGTATGACACCTGAAAATGGTTTTAGGGGAGGGTTGGTTCTGTTTAACTTGATTCATGGATGCACAATGATAAAACTATTAGAAACATCTCGGGCAGGCCACGGAGGGCCTGTCAGGCTGTGGTAGAAGGTATGAGCTCCCCAAGCCAGGCCTGACTCTGAAAACTCACCTTTCCATTGTGGGGTGGTTGGTTGGAACCAGGAGCTTCTGTATTTTTTGCAGTTTCCTTCATATCAGTAACTCAGTTAAAGCTGGGTTTATGTTTTCTTGTAGCACTTTTGCTGGCTAGCTAAGACAGAAAACAACCACTTAAGCACCATTTTTTTTTTTTCATTCCATGTCCTCCACTGTGCAAAGCAGTTCCTCAGGCTCTCTTGCAACAGCAGTGCTCATTGCTTTGGTGCCACTTGAGTGCTCTGGGATTTGGGGAACTTTGCTTGCCCTAACTTTTCTTTCCCCCCCCTTT
>VZSE01005943.1:0-50899 GCA_013398275.1 Promerops cafer
TATATTTTTAAAAGCCAAAGCCCAGAGTTCCAAAGACCTTTTGGGATGGACACATAGAGCAGGGAAGCACATTACAAAAAAACAAACCAAAAGACAAATGACAACAACAACAACAAACCATCCTGAGTGGGAAGGGAGCCACAAGGATCATGGATGTCAACTCCAGGCCCTGCACAGACACCCCAACAATCCCACCCTGGGCATCCCTGGCAGCGCTGTCCAAGTTCTCCTGGAGCTCTGGCAGCCTCGGGGCCGTGCCCATTCCCTGGGGAGCCTGGGCAGTGCCCAGTACCCTCTGGGGAAGAACCTTTCCTGAGATCCAACCTGACCCTCCCTGACACAGCTCCAGCAATTAAAAGCCATATGTAAAAATCACCAAAGCCAAGTCCTGGAGCTCCAGAGAACTTCAGCACATAAAATATAAAATCTCCATGTCACTGTGTCCTGTTCTCAGCTGGGATGGAGTCAATATTCCTGGGAAGGGCTGTGGCCTGGGTGTGGGAAGGGAGCTGAAGCACGTGGAGGGGGAAGGGCTCCCCAGGTGGGCTCTTACCTGTGCACCAGCTGCAGGTTCTCCTGGCGGAGGCGGCTGTGCTGCTCCCCGTTGGCAGCCGTGTCCTTCTCCAGCTCGGTCACCCGCTTCTCCAGGAACACCACCTGCCAGCAGGGACACGGATCAGCCCCTGGGCATCCTCAAACCCAGAGCAGCCCCCACACCATCCCTAAACAAGGAGGGCTCCCACTGGAATTGGGCAGTCGTGTCTTGATTTAAAGCACCCCTTTAAAACATCCTTTTCCACCCGCTGTCCCAGGTTTTGATGGCTCCCATGTACCAGTTTGGGCTCAAACACTTCGCTCTTTCCTTTCTTCAACCCCTTCCCGGTGACATCCTGAAAGCAGTCTAGAGAGAAAGATCCTGGTGGCTCTCCAGGGCTCCATGTGCAGCCCTGAGGTTGGTTCCACTGCCTGGAACAGGATGGAAACCCTGGATTTACAGATGGAGGGACCAGTGCCAGCTGGTGGGGAAAGACCAGAGGTGAGGATTTTCTCCCCATACCTGTACAGGGTTTATTCCAGCTGTATTTGCATTTAATTCATTCAAATTCCACATAAAACAATCCTGGGGGAGAAGAAATGAGGAGCATATCTGGAAAAGCCAAACCCTGGCCCTGGGAGAAGGGCAGGAGACATGGGAGTATTAGAGAGGCCATGGAGACACACAAGGCCTTTCCCAGCAGTGCCTTTTCCATCAAAGGTTTCCCAAGTCAAATGTCTTAAGGAGCCCAACTATTTTATTCAACTTCCAGCCTTGGAAAAATGTCGATTTTTATTTATTTTTTAAAGGTCTTCCCTGCATTATAATGATTCCCAAGTGCAGCCACACACATACACATTTCTCTTTCACATACAGCTCCACAGGACATTCATATTCCAGAGCTAAAAAGCCATTTCCAAGGAGTTGCAGGACTTCGCATAGACATCTACACAATCTCAGCTTCTTCTCCCTGTTTTTTAGCTAGGGATACTCAAACAAAATCTTTCCTGTGCTCCCATTTTATCCCACAACTCTTTTCTTGTAATACCCCTGGAAAACCCATCAGCACGAGCACAAAATCAACTCTACCCTGACAGCACGAGCAGAGTGTGCCAAGGAGAGGAAGTTCCTGTTTCACATTGGGTGGGTTGCCTCAGAAAAGCAGAACCTGAGAACATCTTCTTGAGTGAAGGAGAAGTGAAAATGCTGCCTGTCAACAGCCCATTCCTCCTCCCAGCACTCTGGGGGAAGCCACTGCCCCCCGAGAAGGATCCAGTGTCACCAGTGACCCTGCACAGCACCTGGAGTGCTCCTCTCCTCCTCCATCCCCTCCATGGGGAGGGCTTCCCATGTCCCATCTGCACCCATCTAGCCACGGAGAGGAGCTTCAGCCTGATCCTGCCTGGGAACACGGGAGCACTGAATCCTGCAGGGTAGCAGACAGCGCCGCTCCCTCCTTATCCCGTAACCCTTTCATCTCAGAAAACCAAAATCAGCTCGATCCTGCTGGCGCAGGCAGAAGGGAAGGAGGCCCTCACCTTGTCCGTGATGTCCTCGTCGGTGCACTCCAGGTTGTCCCGGTAGGATTCCTCCATCACCCCCACGGCCAACGAGCTCGTCTGGTGCAGCTGCCTGGAGCAGAGACAGAGCAGCCCGACCCGCGGCGGCATCAGCGCGACCTGGCCACGGCAGTGGCAGCTGCTGGCCCGGCCACCGCCCCCGCCCTCCAAAGGGACTGGCGAGCCCTGCTCCTCGGCACGCTGGACGTGCCGGCGCAGCAGCCGCGCCCCTCGCCACGGAGCTGTCCCGGGAACCCCAGGATCCACACCGGGATCACTGCTCTTGCTCTTTGGAATGGCAAGAGATAAGAGCTCCCTCTTGCCACTTTCTTTCTTTAGCCTGGTCCCAAGGCTGTGGATTATCCAGCAAAGGCCAGAGTACTCCCAGTGCTGATAAGGCTGGGAAGAAGTGGGGGTCTAAGGGGAGGGAGGGGACAAACCCCCCTGAGGCTGCTGTGACCCCCAGCCCCAGTGAGTTAATCATTAACAAGGCCTCGAGTGGTGTCCCCGGCTTTGTGACAAGCAAAGGACACCCTGGGAGGGGCTGGCTGGGGCTTCACCCCCGGCATGGCTGGATCTGCTCTGGAGAGGGGGTGTGCTCCAGCCCTGGGACCCCAGGCAGGAGGAGAACACTCTGCTCTCCTGCTTTGACAAAACCACGGAGGTCTCCTTAAACCTCAGTTTTTCCTAGGAATTTGTACCACTGGCTCTCCAATTCCTCCCATTACACAGTGTGTTCATGCCAGGACTCACTAAGCACAACTGGCATTTACCAAGAGACCACAGGCTGATTTTGTATCCTCACCCTCCATTTATATTTAGATTTTAAAGTCTCAGGCACATTTGTCATTTAAATCGTGCCAAGCACAACAGGGCTTAAGCAGCTGAGATTTCTTGGCACGAGCAGATAACAAAAATGAGGAAAGAGCCCTTACCAAAATAAAATCAATTTTCTAAGAGCAAATGTTTTGGGATTATTCACTAATTACAGTATCTGCAACAAAGGATTTGCTTTGGGCTGAGCTTAAGGATCTGGCTAGGCAAAACCCTGTTATCTCCCTCCTTATCACAAACCAAACCTGACTGCTCTTGAATTAACTAATATTTACTCAAGCCCACACATCCCTGCCTCAGAAAAGCAAAGAGCCAGGAGGGCTCAATCCCCCATAGGACAGGCTATCTCCATTCCCAAAAGCCTAGCTCAAATCCTCCCAAAATTATCTGTGCCAGGCATGGGACAAAAACGAGTTCTAAAACAGGAAACCTGGGGACAGGCTGCTCCCCTCAGCCCTCCTTCCTGGCAGTGTTTTTAACAAAGCTCTAGAAAGTAAGATGAGTGGAAGTAGGAAATGTAATATCAAGGATCTGCTTCCTGTCCAGGAGGGGGAACTGTGCCAGGGGAGATTGCTGAGTGCAGGAAAAATGGAGAAGGGAAAGGTGTGAGAGCACAGCGGGAGGAAGAGGTGCAGGAAAGCTGCTTGGTCAGCACAGGCAGCAGAGTCAGGAACAGGAACGTTCCCAAACTGAGCTGCCTGTTCCTCCACAATGTCCCTGTCCTGCTGGGAAACCAGCAAGCAGCAATCCAACAAGTGCAGAGGGAAATCTCCCTCCTGAGCGTGGCAGAGGCAGAACAGCGAGGTAAGAGTCAGTTTATCCTTAAAATCATGATGGCACAGGAACAGGAGGGATGGGGGAGCTGGGAGAGGGAAGGTGAGCACCAGGTGACATCGAGAGGGGAGGGAAAGACCCTCTGCTCCAGAGATCTGCAGCAAACTGCCCAGATATATCCAATATATCCAATATCCCTGTGCAGCCAGGGATCACAATGCCCACACGGAAAAAGAGACTGACGTCACACAAGGTGGTCATGCAGGACAGAAGCAGCACAGCATTAAACCTGGGCTTAAACCAGGGCTAAACCAGGGTTAAACCACTCAACCAGAGTTACCTGCAGCCCGCTCAGGTGCCCCAGAGCCCCTGGCTGAGCAGGGGAAGCTGCTCCCACAAGGCCAAGTGCTGAGGGTGACACGGAGTGAAGTAAAACAGGACCAAGAGCTGTCTAAGGCTGCTGGAATTTTCAGGGTGCTGCAGAATCCCTCCAGGTGGGGGGACTGACTGGTCTGGTCCTGTAGAACTCTACAGACATGATGATACCAGGAAGGGACATCCCAGAGGGATATGTCCTTCTAGAGACTCCTTCCCTCCTCCATGTGCCCCCTTGCTATGGCACTGGCAGGAGTGCCAGTGAGGAAAAGCCCCCCCATTTTTTCCTGGAAGGAATCAGGTTGCCAGCAGCCTCCAGCTGTGTGCACCACTGAGAAACCCCCATTCCAGAAATAAGATAGCAGAATTAAACCCACTTTTCCCCAGCACTATGGAATATATCCAGAAATACAGCTCCCCAAGCTTATTTTGAGTTTTCCTTCCGCGGAGCTGGCAGCTCGCACGGATCAAGCAAACAACAACAGGAGTATGAGCTTACCTTGCCACCTTCTTGCTGGACAGTCTTTTATTTGGGCTGCAAAATGAAGAAAAAACAGGAAAGAGTTAGAAAAGCTGACAGTGGAGAGCCAGGGAAACAGGAAACTGCACGGACTCTGGGGCACATCCTTTGCTCTGGCAGGGAGCGCCCTTGGCATGCACCCCCAAACCCCTGGAAAGGGCAGGAGAGGGGCCCCTCCCGTGTTAACAACAGGGAATAACAAAGCACATGGAAGAGCTGGAGAAGAGCTCGCTGCCCCCTGCCACGCTCTGCTCTCCTGCTGATCCCTGCCTGAAAACCGATCCCCAAGGAAAGAGCTAAGAATAGCAGGGAGGCTGGGGGGGCTCCAGCCCGGTGCTGATGGCAGACTGAGCCACATGTCCTGCACCCCATGGCACCCCAGGCCTCCCCTGCCACCCCCAGAGCTCCCACGGACTGGAGACCAACAGCACATCCATCCTTCTGCCCTTCCCATGACCATGATCCCACTGGATCAATGCATCCTTCTGCCCTTCCAGAGCCACCACCCCACTGCAGGGCCCTGGATCACCAGGGAAGTGCTGCCTGCTCCGAGCTCAGAGGCTTCAGGAGCTGTCGGTGGTGTCCCTGTCTGGGTTTTGAGCACGGCTCTGCTGCAGTGCCTGGGGAGGGGGATGAGCTCTCTCTCCTTCCCACGGGTACCCAACGGAGATCACTCCTTGGATCCATGTCTGAGCCAGCTGCCACCATACCACAGCGGTCAGCGATCAGTGTCACCACAGGACGGGCAGCCAGGGGCTGTGTCACCGTGTCCCACCGCAGGGGACAGGCTGCAGGCTCTCCCTGCTGAGAAAAAACAGCCTTTTCCAGAACCAGCTCCTTGCTGAGATGCTCCTTCCAGTCTTCTGCTCGTGACTGGTGCTGGGGAAGGGGGCAGGGCTTGGATCTCACTCCTCATCCTCCACCCATGCTGGTGTCACAAGATGCCACCGGGCCACACAAAATCCTCACTCGGCCATGGCAGCAGGAACAGCTCCAATCCAAGAAGCAACAACTGCATTCCCTGGTGCTTAGCTCAGTTTTAGGAAAAAATAACAAACAAAATCATCTGGGAGTCCACTCCTGCCTGGAGCTGCAACATGAGTTCTTCGAAGGAGGGATTAAAAATAGCTTAGGACAATTTGCTTTGTAAAGCAACCCCCAAACCTGACTGGGGGTGTTGTCAGGGTGACCAGCCCTCGGGTCAGAGTGCATCCTCAAATCCCAGATTTCCAGGGAGCACGAGAGCCACGGCTGGCTGGGCTTCAAGGCTGCTCAGCACCCGAGGGGAGGAGGTCAGGCCCCGGTGTTTGCCAGGAATTGTAAGGAATGGCCCCAGCACTGGGGGGAAAATATTTTCCTCTGGAAAAAGCTCCTGGGGAAGCGACGGCACCTGCGGTGTCCAAAGGCTGAGACACCAGCAAGGGCACTGGAACAAAACAGAGGCACAAACCACTTCATTCCAAGCTCCTGGAGGATTCTTCCCTGCTTTCCTATGTTGTGGGCTTGGGAAGCAGCACCCCAGTGCTGGGAGCAAGCTCCACAGTTTATTCCAAGGATAAAACAGTCTGTGTGCCTGCAGTTTTTACGAGTGAGGCTATTCCGGGGTACTTTGGGCTTCATCCCAGCTGCCAGAATCCCCAGGAGGACGTGTCTTCAGGCTTGTCCCAGATTTTGGTCCAGTTCCTGCTGCTCCAGGACTTGTCCCCTGCTCCGAGGGCCTCACGTCAGTGGTGATGCAGGGAGGAGCAGCAGGTCCTGCATGTCCCACACGCTGCACGGGACACCTCCCATCCACACCACATGAAGAGGGGGCACTGCCCCCTCCATAAAGGCCCTTGGAACATATTCCCAGTAAATCTGTACTTGGGAAACCCTGAACACACATGGAGGAATTGCACCCACTCACAGGGCAAATCAAAGCCTATGGAATTCCCACCGTGACCACGGGACAGAGAAGCTCCACAGGAAATCCCACCCATCACAGGAGGCTCTGAGGTGTTAGTTCAGCTTTGCAGGTAGATGTGGTGGAGAAAACCTGAAATGGAGTGTGGCTTCTAGGGAAAACCAGTGTTCTCCTTAAAACCTGCACAACCTGAGACCCATCACTGACCCTCAAGGCCTCCAACAGCAAAGACAACTATTTAACCAAGAAAAATAAAGGGAGAGGCCTTTCTTTTTCATTAAAAAGAATTAAATTCAAGCTCCTATTTGTTTTCCAATTCTCCTCCCATAGACCAGGAGAGCTCCCAGAGCACACTCTCCCTGCAAAGGACAGAGACCAAGAACGTGACCAAAAACCAGGACTGAATAGCCACAACGGCCAAGAGAAGAAAGATTTATCACCAATGCCACCATCCTTCCACCCAGAGGGCTGCAACCAGCTCTGAATGAACAAATCAACAGGCAGAAATCCCTCCCCACTTGTCAGACAACACATCCAGCTGCTGCCTGGGAGACCTCCAAAATGCCATTCAAAATCTCCTGACGTTCCTGGTGTCTGTCACATCTCCCCAGCCCATGGTGACACCGGGCTGGGCAGGCTGTGGGTGAAGCTGGGCGAGACAAGATTTTACTGCTCCCAAGCCCTGTGGAGCAGGGTGGTGCCTTCAGGTTGTTCCTGCAGCAGGAGGATGGGCTGTCCTTCCACACCATTCCCAGTCTTCCCTCGGTGACAGAAATACTGTACACGGCCAGCTCGCGGCTCGCGTGGGACCCTCCATGCACCAGCATGCAAAGGGCAGGGAATGCTCTCCTTGTCTGCCAGCCCCCAGGGCCTGCATTAAGGCACCTCCAGCTCACCCTCCACGAGGTCCCCACCACCTCGAGGCTCCCGTGGCCGGGTGAAACTCACCCCCTCCCCCAGCGGCGCGGAGCGAGGGAAAAGCTGCGCCACGCAAGGAGAGCCTTCCCAGCCAGACCATCACTCCCCAGGCTGAGATGGCCACGCACACGAGCCCGGTTACCTATTCATTTCAAGATCATTCAGGCGAGCAGAAAGATCCTCGAGGCGGTTGATTTGTTTGTGGCACTGGCTACAGTAAAACTCAAAAGCTTCATCTGCGAGAATGCTGTGCAGTTTCGCAGCGAGCGGATTGGTGCTAGAGAGATCACAAGGGTCATGTCAACAGCACAGAACGCACAGGGAGCAGCTGCAGCCGTGGCTTCCACAAGCTGAGGGTCCCTCAAGGTAGGGGAACTTTTGGTGGGAGGTATGAAATTTGAATTAAAAAGTCAGGGCAGGTTGGGTCGCCTCCCACCATGATTTTCGAAGCCAAATTAAAGCCAATATGGGGTTGCTTATAGGAATATATAGATAATTTCTGATTTAGAATTGTTTATAACAATATGTAGCTAATGGATAATTTGTAATTGCTCAATAGAATTTATATAGTTGATAATTAGCGACACTTTCATCACCCTCCTCCCAGAGACTCCCAGCAGCTGAGCTTGGCCCACATTTCCAAACCCTGGAGCCAATCTCAATCCCCAAGAGCCCAGGGCAGGTGAGGTAAGTGCTTCCCACAAACCTACACCACTGCAAAGTTTATTTTCCAACAGGATTTTCCAGGCAATCTGTCTCAGGAGGCTCCTGGTTTGCCTCAGCAAGTGCAGAGTGAACCTGCACACTGCAGGACTGGGTGCTGTGAGCCAAGGTTTAATCTAAGGGGGGCTTAGGCTGGATTTTAGGAAAGGTTCTTCCCCCAGAGGGTGCTGGGCACTGCCCAGGCTCCCCAGGGAATGGGCACGGCCCCGAGGCTGCCAGAGCTCCAGGAGGGTTTGGACAGTGCTGCCAGGGATGCCCAGGGTGGGATTGTTGGGGGTCTGTGCACAGCCAGGGGCTGGGCTGGATGATCCCAGTGGGTCTATTCCCACTCAGGATATTGTGGGATTCTATGATCCTTTGGTCAGTGTCCCATTTTCCAGTGGGATGCTGTGAAAGTAGAGCAGTGGTGCTGCTGCAGACCTGTACTAGTAATGCACAGAGTCAGATTTTCACTGCAAACAGCTTTGAAGCCCAGATGAAATGGACAGGCACAGTTTAACCCCTCCCTCCTCCTAAGCACAGCCCAGAGGAGCCAGGCAGCAGGGCTGTGTTCCTGCAGGGAATGCCACTGGGAAGGGGCATGGGGGGCTGTAGGACTTTCACAGAAATGGTTTGTGTTAATTTGGGGCCAGACTCCATAAACCCTTCCTATAGGAAAATGTGCTTCTGGAAGCCACGGATGTGAATCAAAGAAAGGTTAAATAGTGAAAAACCCAAGCAGTTTGATAAGAGAGACAGGTAAAGGTGTGAGCAAACACAAGCAAGATAAACCCAACAGGCAGTGCTGGGGCAGTGAATGCCAGGATACAGAAACACACCACAACTCCTGGCCTGGGGCATCCCAAGGGTCCCCTGGCTCAGCCCCCACCCCAGGGTCAGGCCTGGAGTCTGTGCTGTCTGTACAGTATTTCCCAGCCCCCTCAGACAGGCTGGACACCAGCAAATGCCAAATTATTCCCATTCCTGGGAAAAAAATTCAATTGAAGACCGTTCCCCTGTGCCTCAGGGCAGGTGTGGCCCCGGGATAACCTCCCAGCAGCAGACAGGTCGGTGGCTCAGGGTTTGTGCAGGGGATGAGGTGACAGCAGCTGTGTGGCACCTGGGGGAAGGGATGTCCCTTTTCTGGGTGCTCTTGGGTGCATTCCCTTCCCAGGTGGTGCAGCCTGAGCCAGGTGGGAACCCAAATTTAACCAGCATTAATCAAAATGAGAAGAGAAGTGTGGAGGAGAAGCCCCAGGCCAGGCTGGCAGCTCCTGGGGTGTGTGCAGATCCTCCTGGCCTCCGGCTGCCCTGGCTCCCTGCCTGTGGAGTGGGTGAGAGCTCAGCCCTGGGGTGTCCCCACCCACTCCAGGATCCTGATGGGTCCCTTCCAGCTCAGCAGATTCTGTGGTTCTACAGTACAGAGCCTTCCTGTGCCTCCCCCCATCTCCTCGAGCAATGTTTGTCTTCCACAGGTCCTTGGTGCTTCCTGGTGGCTGGGATGGGCACAAGGAGCTTCTCCCTTTATTTCCCACCACGAGCTGCAAAGAGGCTTTTCCTACTGGATGGATATGCAAGGGCAGACTCAAGAGGAGGGATCACAAACAAACATAAAAGGACTGGGCAGGGAAGCACTGCACCCCACAGTGTTCCGTGAAGGCTCTGGGGGTTTGTGTTCTTCTTCTGGAGTTGTGGCAGGAGAATTTATAGCAATTATCCCCATTTAGAGACTCCTGTAGCATGGAAAGAGTCTGTGGTGATGTGGCCCTTTACAAGTGATGCTGTTCTTTGTATTCAAAATGCAGCCAAAAACCCCTTCAGCCTGAACCAGGGACAGCCTGTGGTCCCTTCAGGTGTGTTTAAACACACGGGGGCTGCTCAGGCATGGAATGGTTTGGGTGGGAAAGGACATTAGAGCCCATCCCATCCCACCCTCTGCCATGGGCAGGGACACCTTCCACTGTCCCAGGCTGCTCCAAGCCCTGTCCAGCCTGGCCTTGGGCACTGCCAGGGATCCAGGGGCAGCCATAGCTGCTCTGGGCACCCTGTGCCAGGGCCTGCCCACCCTGCCAGGGAACAATTCCTAATTCCCAATATCCCATCCATCCCTGCCCTCTGGCAGTGGGAAGCCATTCCCTGTGTCCTGTCCCTTCCTATCCAAAGTCAGAAGAGCTGCACAGACTCAGGGAATGTTTAGGGAAGGACTTCACACACACAGCAATAATCCAAGGGGAGGCTACACCTGAGAGGCATGAGGAAATCCTTCAGCTCCAACAGCCCCACATTCCTGACTCCAGAGGTTTTGCAGGGTTTATCTCCAGCCTGCCTCCCCAGCAAGCCCCAGCAGAGAGTCCCCAGCACAAACCACCACAACCTGTGGGGCCACGTTCCCCAGCACTGGGAAGATGGGATAAGGCATGGATCAGATCAGAGACAGAGCAGAGCAGAGATGGTGCCCTGGCAGAGCAAGACTGGAACACTGGGAGCGTGGGCAAACTGGGAGCTCTGGCCTGATGCGAAAGAAAAAGTTCAAGTGATTGAAAAGCTCCTTTAGCTGGGTGTTTTCTTGCCAGGAGCCTTCTGGATGAGGCTGGCAGCTCATCCTCTAGGAAAAACCAACAGCAAGGCTGGGTTTTAACCAGAGTTCTTCCTAAGCCACAGCAGCAGCACAGCCAGCCCTACATTCCTGCATGGAGCAAGCCAGGGACAAGCACGGATCAGAGACTGCCCTTCCCACTGCAGGGTATCCCAGGGCTGGAGCACTGGTTTCCTGCAGGAAAAGGGGGGAATTCTTTACAGCAACTCTCCTATTTGCAATTAACACCTCCAGCATTGCTGCTGCACCAGCCAAAAAGAAATGAGCCCTGACCTGCTCTTCCCTGCCAGCCCTGTGCAAACAGAATTGTCCAAACTCCGTGAAGGGGTTTGGGAAGCTGGGAGAAAACAGGAAGACAGGAAAAAAAAAAGTTTTGAGAAGTTTACACGGCTGCAGAAAGGCACAAATGTGTCATTCCAAAGAGAAGGAAGTATATTTTTGTCTTTAGCATGGGTGTGTGGCTGGCAGGGACCTCTCCTGCCCTGTGCAGAGATGTGCTTCCAATGGAGGAACACATTGCCAGTGTCACCTGTCATCCCAGACACTTTGTGGACTGCAGCACTGCATCATATTCCAGCTTTTATAATTTTCTTTAGAAAGTAAGTATTGATGGGGTTTGTACCACCATACCAGCTCCTCAGCCCACCCTGCTCGGGCTGGAAAATTGACTTTTTCCTGGTTTCAGACCCTAAAGCAAGGAGGAAATGCTAGAGCCTGCTTCCTGCTCTACATATCCCTAGAGAAGGAATGCTGCTGCAGCTCGTGCAAATCCAACCAAACATTGGTTGGAAAAAATAAAAGAGAAAAAAGAAAATAAGAGTCAGGCAGGATCAGGGGTAAAGCTTCAGGTGGTTTTCTCTCCTGGAAGGTTCAGTGAGGAGCCACATCCCTAACAGGAGTGGGAATGTGGTGCTGGAAATGCAGACAGCTCTTCCACCTCCTGCTGGGCGTTGGCAGCACAGTCTGACCAGGGAAAGGGAGCAGAGGGGACAACTCCTCTCCCACTTCCAAGCCGACGGTGCCGCTGTATCCGGAGTCTGGCAATCCCAGGGAAACCCCTGTGCCACAGGGCAGAGTGAAGGCACCGCGACTGCCCCGGGGGAAGCAGCACCAGGGCTGGGCGTTCCTGGAGGAGCAGGAAGGAGGAGCTGCCAAAGCTGCTTTCCCCATTACACAAAGGGTCCGGGAACAGATCGGCCTCGTTCCCTTCCCCGTAATCCTCGAAATGCTCCTCCCCGCTGATGACGGTGACGATGGAGTGGCTGAGCTCGGAGCCCAGGGCCAGCTCGTGGGGATGGGATCTGTGGGAACAGACAGGCAGATGTTAGAGGGGGTGCCACAGCAGCCTTTCCATCGCATCCAGGACATCTCTTTCCAGGAGGATTGGGTTTGTGTGGACAGGACTTGGTAGGGGAGGGGTGGATGCTGTGAGAAGCTGCTGGAAGCTTCCCCCATGTCCAGCAGAGCCCATCCCTGGTGGCTCCGAGATGGACCCGCTGCTGGCTGAGGCTGGGCCACCAGGAATGGTGGTGGCACCTCTGGGATAACAGATTTGAGAGGGAAAACACAAAAAAGTGATGGGGGCAGCTGAACTGAGTGCAGAGAAGAGTGGGGTGAGAACATGGAGAGGAACAGCTCTGCAGGGCAGGGCGGGAGAGCAGCAAGAGCTGCTCTGGGCACCAGAGCTGAGGTTGCCCTGAGATTCCTGGGATGACCCTGAGAGTCTGTGGGGAAGCCCATGGGGAGGCAGCTGTGTCCCAGCAGCCCATGGAGGGCAGGGAGGTGCAGAGATGCACCTGCAGCCCCTGGAGGAGCCCAGGCCTGGAGCAGGGGGTGCCTGAGAGGGGCTGTGAGCCCGTGGGAAGCTGTGCTGGCACAGGGTCCTGGCAGGGACCCATGGGTCCATGGAGAGAGGAGCCCAGGCTGGAGCAGGGTCCTGGTCGGATTTGTGACCCTGTGGGGGACCCAGGCTGTGCCTGAAGGACTGACCCCACGGAACAGTGACACACGGGCAGCAGTTCCTGGAGAACCCTTGCCCATGGGATGGACCCAGGTTGGAGAGGTTCATGGAGAGCTGTCTCCTGTGCAAGGGACCCCACACTGGGGCAAGGGAAGGACTCTGACCCTCTCCCTGAGCAGTGGCTGAACAATGTGTGATGAACTGACCATAACCCCCACTCCCATCTCCCTGTGCCACTGAGGGGAAGCAGGGGGAACTGGGAAGGAGGGATGATGGGCGGTGAATGTTTTCTTAAGGTCTGATTTTATTTCTCATTATCCTGCTCAGATTTTGTCAGTAATAAATTCAGTTAATATCCCCAATTCGAGTCTGTTTTGCCTGTGATGGTATTTGAGGAGTGATTTCTCCCTGTTCTTATCTCAACTCGTGAACCCTTTGTTATATTTTCCTTTCCGGTCCCTCTCTGGAGGGCAGGGATGGAGCAGCTTTGGTGGGCTCCTGGTGTCCAGCCTGGTGTCAACCCACCCCACCAAGTGAGTGATGTGTCCCATTTTGGCAGAGCAGGATGGGACAGAAACAGCCCAGGCACCACCGCAAAGTTTATGGTGATTTTTCCCCCACTAAACCAAGTTTTTCCATCGGCAGCTGCAGCATAGGATTTGGGGACACTCAGACTTGCAGGGCAGTGCCCAGGGTTGGTGACAAGCCCTTGCTTGACTAAAACACCAATTTCTGTAACTGGCATGGCAGAGAAAGAGCTGGGCACGTCCCAGCCACGTCCAGAATGCTGTGAGCTCCATGGCAGCCCGTGCCAGGCTACGCTTCCTTGTTGCTGCCTAATCCTCTCCAGGGCCTGGGCTTTAACCCCATAACCCCGGGGGGTTGGTGCTGGGGAGGGGTGGCTTCAGGCAGCTGGGACAGACCCCCAGCAAGACAAAGGAGCCCCTTCCCTGCTGCTGCAGGGAAAATGCTGTGTGTGACAATCCTGGGGTGGGGAATGCTGCTCCGTGTGTTTTTAACACCACATCCAGAAGGCCGCAGCGTGTTAAGCCTTGGTGCAACCCTGAACATGCCCAGCACAGCTCCTGGGATGCCCCTTGCTCCTGAGGGGACACAGCTCAGCACAGAGTCATTGTCCCTGGAGGAGTCTCTCCATTGCATGGAGCCACAGAATCCTGGAATGGTTTGGGCTGGAAAAGACCTTAAAGCTCATCCCATTCCACCCCCTGCGATGGGCAGGGACACCTTCCACTGTCCCAGGCTGCTCCAAGCCCTGTCCAGCCTGGCCTTGGACACTGCCAGGGATCCAGGGGCAGCCACAGCTGCTCTGGGCACCCTGTGCCAGGGCCTCCCCACCCAGCCAAACCCCCTTTCCTGCCCAGGACTATGGAAGTTTTTAAATTAAGCTGGAGAAAAGGCAGGAGGGATTTGCAACAACCAGGCTGTGAAAGCAGCCACGGGGCTGTGAGCCACAGGTCTGTGTTTTAGGGGGTTTAACAATGCTCTGCTCTCCAAAATTCTATGTTAAAAATCATAACAATATTGCATTATTACAGCAATTGGTATTGGCTATGCCCTTATCTCCATGCACTTGCTAGGAGAGGGAAATGGGATATGAGCAGATTGCTGGACTAACCAGAAAGAAAAAAAGATTACAGATAAGCCATTTATGACAAAAATCTGCTCCATCTGAAGGATTTGCCCTTATCCCGCTAATAAAAACATGTCAACCATCCAGATCTCTATTTAACCACAAATAAATCCAGCCCTGCTTGTGGGCATCTGCACATCCTCCTCGTGCCCTTGAGAAGCACCAGTATTCCACAGTGGGATCCACCAGAAGCCATCCATCCCTGTGGTGAGTCAGACCCTCACCAAAAGCAGCAGAAATCTCTCCAGGAATAGAAGCCAGGGGGTGGAACTGTTAATTCAGAAACAAAACCCAAGCCCAGAACTCTAAATTTGGGGCTGTGGTTTGATAAGCAATGTACAGAAGCAGATCTGATCAGGCACCTGGAAACCCTCAACCTGGATGCTCTGGGCAGTAAATTTTATTTCCTATTCCCATCTTGAGGCTCAGGTAGTTTCAGGATCCAGAGTCCAACTGATCTTTACTACACACAGCCTGAATAACCTTTAAACTCAAACCATTTCAGGTATGTTGAGCTCTGAGAGCTCCTGAGAAGTGATGTTGAAGCTCTGATTCAGCCCAGCAGCTGCACTGGGGGGACTGCACTCCCTGGCTGTACCTGGGCCCCAGAGCTGTCCTTCTGTGTGGGGTCTGATGGTACCAAAACCAACCCTCAGCACTCCCAGAGGTTCCCATTTCAAACCTTTTAAATCTATAAATCAAATTAAGTTTTTGGCTCCCTGGAATTTGCACACATTTAACAATCTGGGAACAGGCCCCACTGTGCTTGGCCAGAGCACCCAAAGGTCATCCAACCTTCCCAAGCCCACACCTGGGGTAGCAGAGAATCCCAGAATGGTTTGGGTGGGAAGGACCTTAAAGCCCATCCAGTGCCAGCCCCTGGCATGGGCAGGGACACCTTCCACTGTCCCAGGCTGCTCCAAGCCCTGTCCAGCCTGGCCTGGGACACTGCAGGGATCCAGGGGCAGCTTCTCTGGGCACCCTGTGCCAGGGCCTCCCCACCCTCCCACGGAACAATTCCTTCCCAATATCCCATCCATCCCTGCCCTCTGGCAGTGGGAGCCATTCCCTGTGTCCTGTCCCTCCATCCCTTGTTCCCAGTCCCTCTCCAGCTCTCCTGGAGCTCCTTTAGGCACTGGAGGGGGCTCTGAGGTATCCCTGGATACCTCTCTCCTCCAGGTGAGCACCCCCAGCTCTCCCAGCCTGGCTCCAGAGCAGAGGGGCTCCAGCCCTTGGGGCATCTCTTTGCTTCCTCTGGACTCTCTCCAAGAATCCTGTCCTCCCTGCCCTGTTGACCCCACACACGGCGAGCACCAGAGCCAGCTGATGTCACCAACCCCGTTTCCCGGCGCGGTGCCGTACCTCCGGGCTGGCGATTCCGAAGCAGGCTGCTTTCCCCAGCGGCCGTGACCCCTGCGGGGACCCTGTGCTGCTGGCAGGCAGCTCACAGCTGATTATCTCCCAATTTAACTGTCACTGAGCCCGGCGCTGGGGCGAGAAGGGCCGAGCTGGATAATCCCATTTCTGCTCTAATCCACAGCACCCTTTCAGCCCCGGCCCGGCGCTGCTCGCTGCCTCTCTGACATCCCCGTTTTGGGGTGGGGGGGAAGCCTGGTGCTCCCAAGAAGTAGTGGGAGCTGTAAGGACTCCCTGGAGCACCAACCCTGGGCCTTGTGCTTTGGGACAAACCTCACCCTGTGTGTTACAGACCGTAAGCAATGATGATTCCAGAGGTTTTGGTGCAGAGTGGTGCTCTTGGGGCACTGAGCTGGCACTGGCACTGATTTTCCAGGGAAGCTGAGGCTGCCCCAGTCATGGACATGTCCAGGATGGGGCTTGGAGAAACCTGGTCTAGTGGAAGGTGTCCCTGCCCATGGCAGAGGTTGGAATGAGATGAACTTTAAGGTCCCTTTCAACCCAAACCATTCTGTGATTCTGACCCTGAAGGAGTTCTTCCCTGCCCTCCTGCCTGCCAGCATCCCAGTTTCACCCCAAACCCCACTTTTCCTCCAAAAATGGGGTGGGCCCAGGAGCAGTTTCGCCAGCAGCAGTTCAGACCTGGGGAAGGAGATCTTGGCTCACATTTCTGTGCTCCAGGCAGAGGTTTCAAACCAGTTATTACAGGAGGTGGTTGCACATCAAAGGGCACACGCATGTTTTTAGGGAAAACAAAAATAGAACGCGTTCCCCTCCTGACTGGAAAATTATATGTTGTGTTTCTGGCTTAAGTGATAGATTAAAAACTGCAAGTCTTTCAGGTGTTTGGATCACCTGAGAAGTTATTTTAGAGGTTAAAGATGCTAATGAGGGTACAGAAGATCTCCCAAGGCAAGCAACGATTAACTCAAAGAGATTGCCAGGCCGGGCTCCAAACCAGCCTACACAAACCAGGCTAATTATTCTCGTTATTCCTCCAGAAGAGCTATTTTGGTCCTGCACGTCGTTACAAACACAAAGAACAAACCAAGTTCCAGCAAGACAGACCCGGCCCGCTCGATGTGAAACCCTCAGGCTGTGTCTCCCCAGCCCTGGCTGCCTGCCCCGTGCGGGGGGCTTTGCTCCTCACCCGTGCTCCGGCTCCTCGATGGGATCCGTGAATTCCGAGTGCACGGTGGAGTCGATGGCGCTGTCGGTCTCCACCTCGTCGTGCATCTCGTGCTGGACCAGGGTGCTGGTGTCCTCATCCGTGAAGGTCTCGCACTCGCTGTAGGTGCTCTCCGAGCCCATGTAGGCACTGTCAGTCACCTCATTTGCCTGGTTAAAAAAAAAAAAACACAAGAAGCGAACCAGTAAGATCCTACAGCTGCGGGGATTCGTGGCAGAGCAGGACAAAACGTGGATGAGGCAGGGAATTTTGGCTGTGTTGCATTTCTGAGCGCAGGAATCCAACCTCTGGAATCACCCCAGGCCCAGGTGCTGCTCTGTGGGCACCACGGGGTGCACCTCAGCCTTTGCAGGGCTTGGGAAGCAGATCACAAAACTAGAGACTAGAGAAGAGTTGGAGGGAGGTTTTGCTGTGAGACAGGATGGATTTGGCCAGGGCAGGAGGGATTACCCACTGCTGACTCAGCAGTTCCCATCACTGCTGCTTTCTCCCACCCCATTCCAAGAGAACGTGTTATTAATCTGAATTCCCTGCAAAAACCACCATTCAAAACTCCCAGTTAGCCCTTGGAGCACCTTTTTTTTGCCCTGTCTAGTAAAACCTTCCATCCCTCAACAGCAAATAAACTGTTTCTAAATCTTGATTTCACCTGCTGATTTGCAGGGACTCGAATCTCCACACTTCAGCGGGAGCAGCATCTCAAATCCATCACTGAGCAGGCTCTGGGAAAGCAGCAGGGTTTGGCTTTTAAGAGACTGTAATATGAGCAAGGAGAGCTGCATTTTTCTGTTCTGCACCCCAGGCAGGTGTTCAGCTTCAGTCCTGCCTGTTTGCTCCTACACACGGGCAGGGACAATCCCTTCTGATCCTGATGTCTGGAGAACCATGGAGCAGCAGCAGAGCCCCCCAAAAGCCACAGCTCTTGTTACCCCTCACAGTGCCAGCCCCTCTCCTAAGATCTGGGGATTTCCCCAGCACACCTCAGAGCAAATCAAGGAATTTTGGGATATGATCCCCTGTCACCGGAGAGGTTGGGCAGAGGGGTGGGAGCCCTCCTGCCCGGCCTCCAGGTGAAGAGCTGCTCATGGAAAGCCACCTGCTCCACCTGAAGTTCACCTGGGGTTATCCCACGTGCTCAGCTGCCCCTCCAGCACAGCAGCAGAACAAAACAGCAGCAGTTTGAACACAGGCACGACTGAAGCAAAACCCTTTTCCTCTGCCAGGGCACACAGAACAGCTTTCAGCGCTTTTTCCAAGGATTTTAGAGAAAATTATGTTTCTCAAAGCACTGTGTTCATAAAATCATGGAGTGGTTTGGGTTGGAAGGGACTTTAAAGCCCATTTCATTCCACTCCCTGCCTATCCCACTATCCCAGGTTGCTCCAAGCCCCACCCAGCCTGGCCTTGGACACTTCCCCAGGCAAAAAGGGATAGAAAACCTCGAATGGATGGAGAGAGAGCTGATAACAGCAATTCCCACTCCACATGGCCACTGGGAGCAGCCAAGTGACTCAGTCCAGCCCTGCTTTGCTCTCCCAGCCCCTGTGCCCACCACACTCAGCAGGATGGAGACAGCAGGAGCTCCTCTTGGAAGGCTGGCTCAGCTTCTACCCGGCCTGTGGACCCCAGCACCTCCAGGACAGCACCCTGCAGTTAAACACAACACATGCCTGCACAGAGCTGGACTCTGCTGGTCCAGTGAACTCCACCAGGGCAGAGCCTGGGCCAGCCTTGCAGAGAGAAACAAAAGCCTCTAAAGCCCCCACCCACTTCAAAAAGCATAAATCCACCAAAACCACTTACACACCTAAAGCTGGGACTTGCTTAAGTGCTTTACTGGATTTATGCTGCACTTTCTAGAAACACCATTAATGCTCCAGCAGGAGGGACAAGGGGAAGCAGAGCCTTGACCTGACTTGGCTTGGTCAGGGACAGAGAGAGCCCAAGAGGTGACAGCAGCCACCCCCAGCTGCACATTCCCCTCCCTTTTGCCTGTTTGAAAAAGATTTCATGCCAATCTGGAAAGAATTTTGCTTGCACACTACAAAATAAAGGCTGCTTTTTAAATATCAACACCCCCTCCCCTTCTCACTGGAAAAACTTAAATTTAAGCATATGTTGAAGTATTATAATGAGCAAATTAAAGTATTATAATAAGGCCAGAGTAAAGACAACTACTGAAAGAAGCCAAAAAACCTCTAAACACTCCAACTCACAAGTAATTTGATTAAAAACCCTGCTGTGGTTACTGCTGACTCTCTCAACCTGAAGCAAACCAGGAGCTGAACAGTGCCCTTAGTCAGATGTTGGAACAAGAGGACCTTTAAGGTCCCTTGCAACCCAAACCATTCCATGATTCTAGGATTTCTCTACCAAATTGTTCCAAAACACCTTATTGATGAGAAATACATGCATGGACAGGCTGGATTTGGGAGCAACCTGTTTGGAGTAGGAGAAGCCACAAGCACAGCACATCAGCCATTGTCCTTCAGCCACACCAAAGATATGCATCAATTCATTATCTAAAAATGGCATTTTCCCTTTGTGATACCAGCCTAGATGAGGTTTCCAAAGCAAGAGAGCCCTATTAAAATTAAACCTGTGTGGACAATGAGTTAAGAAGCAGCTGAGACTGTAAACAAAGTCCTTCTCCTGAGCACAAGCGTGGAGAACTCTGCTGCACATTTCACCACAGAATCAGTAACTAAACCTCAAGAAGAGATGCCAGGAGGAGATAGGGAAACCAAGGGGCTCCAGGTACTGCCAAATGCCTGACAGAGCCAAATCTCTGAGCCTGGGTAGGTGTGTGGGTACAGAAAGTTCTTATTTATGGCCTCATGGGCAGCTGGTTTGTGCACTGACCCTTCAAACCCCCCTGCCACAGCTCTCCTTCAGCCAGCTTTGCCTTCCTGTGAGCAGAAAGTAAACACTTTTTCCAGCTTAAAAAAAGGCAAATACACACTTAACATCCATGGGCTCAGGACAGCCAGGCTGGGCTACAGCTACCCCAGGGGACTTGCCAGGAACATCCGTGCCACATTCAGAGAGGGGCTGGTGTCACCAATATCAGTGCATTTTAAGTTTTTATTGAATAAAACACACCCTGTGGTGCTTCAGGCAAACCTCAGACGTTAAAACTGGCACTCAGGCACAGGCAGAGTTCCGAGATGGAAGAGGACCAGGCTTTGATGGAGGCTCCCAATCCCAAATCCAGCTCCTCCAGCAGGTATTTCCCCAGAGCCACACCTGGCTGGCAGGACATGGGCCACCCAGAGGCACCTCTGCCTGCTCAGGGAAACTCCAGGGATCTGAGAGCCCAGGTGAGCACTCCTTCTTCTAAAAGGAAATAAATGGTGAAATCAGCACTGGGATGGTGTAACGTGCCCTGATGAGACACAGGAGGTGGTGAGGTGCCTTTAGGAGCCTTCTCCAGCAGCAGCTCATCCATTCCAGGCATCTGATGACATATGAGAGTAAAGATTACTTAATTGGATGTTGTAAAGTGCTATAAAGCCATATGGATTTAAAAAAAGCTGCTGCAGTGTGAGGAGAGGGTCTCTTGGGAATCACCTGCAAGGTCCAGGCAGGCTCAGCTTTGATCTGCCAGGGACAGAAGCTTCAGCACAAGCTCTGCCAAGGCGTTGCCTTGGAAAGGAGGGCAAAGTCTGGCTCCCAGGGAGGTTCCTTCCAGGCAGGACTGTCCCTGGAGCTGTCCCTGGCATCCCAAAGCTCTGCTGTCCTTGGACAGCACTCGGAAGGTTAGGAGTGACAAGGAAAAGGAAAAACAACTTTGTTTTCCCAGCAGTGTGAGCCTGTTTCTGAAGAATCCAGCCCTCACTGCGCACAGGATGGAGAGGAAACGGATCAGCTACAAAAATCCCCCTCCAAGGACACCCTGTGGCCCAGACAGCGGTGACAGAGCCAGGCTGGGAGCCAGGGAGAAGGGACACAATTGTGTTTACAGCCCCACATTAATGCAGCTGGCCCCAAAGCCCTGGAACACCCCAGGGCAGCTGAGCCTCCGGAATGCCACTTCGGGGACTGCCACCTCTGGGCCCTCTTCCCACATATCTGGGCAATGCCAGCTCTTCAGGGAAGCCAGGGAGCCTGTGCTCAGCCCTGGGTGAAGGCAACTTCCACAGCTCAGCCCCTGGAGTTCGGGCTGTTACACTCCATCACCCCCCTCAAGGCTGGGCAAGAGAAACGCACTGCACCTGTTGGGGCAAATTGAAAACACTTACCCAGCCCAAAAAACAAACCCAAAACCAACTCACAAAACACCACACCTGGCACTCTGTCCCCAGCACCCCAAAACACAGCAGGCACCATCCCTGCTGGCCCAGCTTCCCCAGGGAGGCCCAGGCAGAGAGGAGTGTGAAGTTACAGCACAGCCCATGGAATCACAGAATTGTGGAATGGTTTGGGTTGGAAGGGACATTAAAGTTCTACCAGTTCCAACCCTGCCATGGGCAGGGACACCTTCCACTGTCCCAGGCTGCTCCAAGCCCTGTCCAACCTGGCCTTGGGCACTGCCAGGGATCCAGGGGCAGCCACAGCTGCTCTGGGCACCCTGTGCCAGGGCCTGCCCACCCTCCCAGGGAACAATTCCTTCCCAATATCCCATCTAAACCTCTCCTCTTTTAATCTAAACCATTCTCATGTAAAAAATCAGGTGGATCTGCCCAGGTAACACATCAGGTGGATTCCCAACCTGCCCCTTCCCGGCACCTCCGAGGCTGAGCACGGTCCCCCAGGAAATCCAACCCCTCCTCATTCTGTGTCAGCTCGCAAAAACCCACCTGTGGAGACATCGCCTCCTGTCCAGAGCCAGACCCAGCTCCGGGAGCTGCTTCTGCCAGGCAGGAGGGAAGCAAAGTCCAGGGAGCCGGGAGGCTTAAAGGAGAGAGCTGCTGAGTGCCAACAGAGCGCCTTTTGTTCCCGAGCTGCCGATAAGGAGCGGAGCCCCGGCACCCTTCCCTGCCGTGTGACCGCAGCTCCTCCCGCTCCCCCGAAGCCCAAAGTAAAAGCGCGTCCTGGAGCCCGCTCCCGGCAGCCCCGCTCCGCTTCCCAGGAATCCACCCCCAGGTAAAAAGGTTCAATCCCTGGCGAGGTTTATCTCGGCCATCCTGGTGTTTCTGGTGAATAATTAAGCGTTAAATGACCAATTCCTTCCTTATAGCCACAAATGGAGAGATGAATAAAGCTTGGATTGCTCACCGGGGCAGCTCAGAAGCACTTTCGGTGACTCAGAGGATGGTCTCTGGCAGGCAATGACAATATTGACCCCAAAGAAGGTTTCCAGACACCCCAAAGCCAGCCAGCCTGCCCGAGCTCCGATCCAAGCAGGAGCCAGCACCCTGGGAGAGCTCATCCATGGGATTTTCCCTCCCCATGGCAGCCCTCGCCATACGCAGGCCTCGGCACCGCTCACACCCACAAGTTTTGAGGGTTTTGTCAGGTTTTCTGTTTCCTCTCTGCAGAAACCTCACGTATTTCGAGCTCCCTCAGCCCTGCGTACCCAGCATAAACACGCTGATTTCCTTCCATTACCTTCCCAAAGCACGTTCTCCCCTTTTCCCTGGGTTATCCGTGCTGTCCTCTGGGCCACATCCTTGCTGACGCGCAGAGCTCTGCGCAGCAGCCCCTGCTCAGCAGCACTGCCTGCAAGTGTCCTGTACCTTGATAAGCACTGAGCCGAGCCCAGGCCAGCCCAGATTCCTGCTCCGAGCACGGCAGGAAGGAGTTATGCTTTAACCCGAGCTCTGCCTGGGTCTGCTCCTCCACAGAGCAGGTCACAGCCCTTTTGCTCCTCTGCTTGTGCCTCAGGAGCTCAGAGAACATCTGGAACTCCCATGAGAGCCCAAAATCACACTGAAATGGATTAGGAAACCCCAATCCTTGCCCATTTTACTTCTTGAGCTCTTACTGAGACACCTCTGCTTCCACTGCTGCCCCCCTCACCTCCTGGTCTCTCTCGGTGTCTCACAGCCCAGTTCCCACGTTCCCAGTCTCACACAATCTGCTTGTGGTTCAAGATAAGGCTCCAAGGACTTTGTTTTCCAAACTCCTTCCAGCCTATTTCCTACAGGGCAAACACTTCAACTCGGATCTTTTCTGACCAGCAGAGAAATTTCTCACCATAGCCCTGCACTTGGCTCCTGTCTTCAGGGACACCCCTGTCCGATTTACACTCCCATCCTTCCCTCTACACAGTTCAAAGTCCACACAGTAAATTAATTTCCTTGGTATTTTCAGGCTTTAAGATATCAAATTATTACCATGGACTGATTTGGAAGAGCTGGAGCCCTCTGCTCTGGAGCCAGGCTGGGAGAGCTGGGGGTGCTCACCTGGAGAAGAGAAGGCTCCAGGGATACCTCAGAGCCCCTTCAAGGGCCTAAAGGGGCTCCAGGAGAGCTGGAGAGGGACTGGGGACAAGGGATGGAGGGACAGGACACAGGGAATGGCTCCCACTGCCAGAGGGCAGGGATGGATGGGATATTGGGAAGGAATTGTTCCCTGGGAGGGTGGGCAGGCCCTGGCACAGGGTGCCCAGAGCAGCTGTGGCTGCCCCTGGATCCCTGGCAGTGTCCAAGGCCAGGTTGGACAGGGCTTGGAGCAGCCTGGGACAGTGGAAGGTGTCCCTGCCATGGCAGGGGATGGGAATGGATGGGCTTTAAGGTCCTTTCCAACACAAACCATTCCAGGATTCTGTGAATACAAGGATAATATGGCACTGTTCACTTGCTGTCCAGAGGGCTCATGGCCCTTCGTCTCTTGGTGCAGGGGAGCAGAAGGGCTTTGGGGACAATGGGGACATTGCTCAGGGCTCCATGTGCTTCCCCAAGGACAGGTGAACAGGCACTGAACTGCCTCTGTCACATTTCACAGGCCTACAGTTCCAGCCACCTGCAAGATTTGAAGTCCACCAGCTGTTCAGGAGCAAATTATCACCAATTCCAGCAGCCAGCCCCTGGAGAGGGGTTTGTGACCATTTCATTCATGGTGCTTTCGGGTCAGCCCTGTGACCAGAGGCCTACTGAGGCCATTCCAGAAGGTGGGAATGGCAGTGGTACAGAAAACCTGAGCTCTCACCTCCACATCCCCAATCCAAGCACCAGACCTTCATATCTGGGTTAGGACAGCCAGGGAACAGCTGAACCCAGGTCTGTTCTGGTGCTTTGAGCCCCTTGGACAGCCCAGAGGAGGTTACAAAGCTCAACCCCATCTTTTCAGCCTGGCTGGCCCCTGCCAGACATGCACCCTGTGGTAACAGTGGTGTGGAGAGGCAGAGGAGGAAAAAACCTCACCTAAAATGCCAGATTGCAAAGCAGGGCCCTCCCAAACGCTCTGTGCTCCCCAGGCCCAGCTCTGCCTTTGGGAAGGCAAGTGTCCTCCTCCTAGGAGGAGGAATTCTGTACTAGGAGGAGGAATTCTGTACTCCTCCTGAAAGGAGGGCTCAGAAGGCCCACAGGGCTACCAGGAGGGGACACAAGGAGCCTGCAGCTACAACCACCCAGTGTGGGCTCCCTGCAAATCACAGGGCACGAGGAATGACAGCAACGCCTCTGGGAGCAGCTCTGGCACAGCCGAGCTCCGGTCCCCACGCGCTCCCACAGCATTTCTGTGCTACAGCACACAGCTGGGGCCCTGCAACTCCCTGGTCCCCTTTGCAGAAGCTCTGAGCAGCTGGAGAGACCCAGTAATGTGGATTTCAATGGCCTCGCTCTGATTTTTGCCCTCAAAGAAGCCTTAAACTCAATTGCTCAACATGGAAAGAAATCCTGGCTTTAACAGAGTTAAAGTTTCACAGAGTTGACGTGTTGCTCACTGTTGCACAGAATGTCACAGAATATTCTGAGCTGGAGTTCTCCCAGCTGCACCTGTAGGCAGGCAGGCTGGGAGAGCCAGGAGTAGCTCCTACTCCCAAAATACACAAAACTTGGGACATGCCCAACTCCCACCTTCCTCCCCAGATCCACTTCTCCCGCACTGTACGACTCCCTGCTAGACAAATAGCCAGAGGGGACGTGCCTGGGCAGGTGAAGGCTTCCAGGGAAAGCCGAATTCCCCTCCTGTGGCTGTGCAGAATGTGTTTTCCTGGCTGCTTCCTAGAGGAGCCACGGCAGCTGCCCAGCAGATGGCAACAGCCCTGCACAAGGCACTGCATCTGCAGGATTTATGGCTGCCCTGTCCTGCAGAGCTCAACCAGAGCCTTCCTCTGACCTTGCTGGCCCAAAACACGAGCTCCCAGAGCTAAAAATCCCTATTTGGGGTATTTATGGTGCTCCCGGGCAGCCTTTACAGAGCACTGGCTCTGCCTCTCCTCCAGCCCCCCTAAAGTTATACATCTCCATGCCCATCCCAGCCTAATTCCAGCATTTTCATGCCTCATTTTCCTTTTTCAAGAGTCATCCTTCCCACTCTGCATTGCCCAAGGGGGCTCACCTGCCCCAGGAGCAGAGCAGAGGGGCAGAGCCCTCACCCTAGGGCAAAGCACAGTGGGTATCCCCGTGGTGCTGCGCTGATGGTTGAGCTTGGAGGTCTTTTCCAGCCTTAATGATTCCACGATCCCAAGAAAACTAACTCCAAACTCCCTTCCGTGTCCCCCAGAGCATTCCAAACGAGTCCTGTGCCTCAGCACTGAGTCATGAGCTCCACAGGAGCTCTCAAGTGAGGCAAGGAGAACTCCCACCTGCCAGGCAGTCAGCAGCCAAGCTGTGCCAGCCCAGCCTGGGGGAAAACAGGGCTCAAGTGTCCAAAATGGAAAAACTCCAAGCTCCCTCCAGCGTGACTTTGACAAAGCAGGAAGGCTGTCATTAGTTTTTGGTGGTTTCTCACCTGCTTCCACCTGGGGCAGGAGGAACACACTGGGAGGTGATCCCAGCCAGGTGATGCTCTCCCTGCTCCCAGCTGGGTGCACAGGGATGAGGTTCCTCTTGAATGAGTGACAGAAGAGCTGCTGGGATTGGGATGAGCCCCCTGCAAGCACGGATGGAGGCACAAGAAGCCATGTGGCTGCAGGAGCTGCTGCCTCAGTGGAGCCATGGGAGCAGAAGTCCTCTTTGGAGGACTTTGGAGAACTCCTCAACAGACAGCCCTGTCTGCTGGACACTCCTGGAACAGTGCAACAGGAGCCAGGAGATCCATGGCACATCCAGAGCCACACCAGTGGCTGAACTGGGGGAGTATCCAACATCACAAATTCCTGAGTTCACACCTTGTCCCCTTCAAAAGCCCTTCCCTGGAGGAAGCAGGTGTTGGTGGTTCTCTCTGGAGAGCAAATACTGGGTGAAAGTCCCCAGGTCTGGGCTCTCAAGGTTTTCCATGGATGCTGAGCTCTCCTGATGACAGTCACCAGAAGAGGACATGAGTCATCAAGCAGAGCAACCTTATTAACAAAGAGAAGACATTTTCCTGGAGACTGCTTGAAGCACTTGTTTACACTTGTTTGAACAAACATTGAGGAGAAGAGCTCCCTGTCAGACCCCAGCACCTGGAGGAGCTGAGCACCCCAGCCACTGGGATTTTGGGCTGTTTAAGAGGGAGCACAGCCAGTGCTCCACTCCAGTAACCACAACTGCTCCCAGCACTTCTGCAAATGCAAAAAGTCCTTCAGCTCTGATGTGCGAGGGGAGGAGAAATCCCAGCTGTGCCACTTCACCCCACGGCCCTGCCACAGCCAGAGGGGCTCAGCCAGTGCCTGAGGTGTCCCAGCTGTGTTTTGGGGTGTGTTTAGCTGTGTGTCCTGGTGCAGCATCTTCCCAGGGCTAACACGGGGGTATCCCAGAGCCCAAACTGCTGCTTGGCGCAGTGACAAGTTTACTCTGAGGAAAGGTGATGTCTTCACTTTGAAAGGTGATTTTTCCCCCTCATCTCTTCCAGAGAATCCAAGCAGGATGGACTACAGATGGCTGTTTATTCTGTTCTCTGCCTTGCTGATATCCTGCTGCACCTAGGGAAGAAGGGTCTGCTGGAGCCCTCTCCAGCTCTTTTCCTGGTGCTCCCGTGAGGAACATGCCTTTGCTGCTCCCAGCAGGATGCTTTGTGCCACGGCTTCTCCCTCCCTGGGCCAGCTCCAGCTTTCCACAGCACAGCTCTCCAGGACGTGTGGGATAAAAGGCACGCTGGGAGCTCACGGCTCAGCCAGAAGAGAACAAAAACCCCCTCGCCCCAAGACTCCAGTTTATTTTTACACTCCCAAGGCTGAGTGGTATTTCTTGAGCATGTTCTCATTTGCTGAACCTCTACGAAATCCTGGCAGGCTGGAAATTATTTCGAATCATGTATCCAAGACAACAAGGATAATTCTTCCCCGGCATGTTAAACGTCGAGCTGTCCTTTAGACGACTACACTGAATTCAGTATAAAAACCCACTGAGATCTTTTGGAAAAGGAGATTTCAGGACTCATCACCTTTTTCCTTTGGGTCACCTTGTCTTTTCAAGGAAAGGCTGGCCCAGCAACAGAAGTATTTCATCCCAGTGGGGCACACACCTGCCTTGTTGGTATTGCTGCCCAGAATAGCTCCCAGCGCTGACAGAGCTCATCTATGTTAAATTAGCCCTTGGAAAACATCCCCGCTTGGAATCTCAGGCAAGATGGTCCCTTGACACAGGTCTGAGGAGCAAAAAGTGAAAGCCTTTTCCTGTCACAGCCTCCACACTGGTCAGTCCAGTGTTAAAATGCACATTTGTGACCCTGCACCACATAAAAACCAAGGAAATCCATCTCCGTGCCTGCCCTCCTGTCCCACTTCTCCCCAGCTGTTCCTGGGGCTTCTAACTACCTTTCAAAAAGGAAAAATAAACCAATATTCAACCTTGCCTGGAGCAGCTGTGGCTGCCCTATCCCTGGAAGTGTCCAAGGCCAGGCTGGATGGGGCTTGGAGGGATGTGGCATAGTGGAAGGTGTCCCTGCCCACGGCAGGGGGTGGCACTGGATGGGCTTTAAGGTCCCTTCAACCCAAATCATTCCATGATTTTAGGACCAGCTGCCCAACACGCAGGCTATCATTAACCTTTTACCAAGAAATCACAAGGCCAAAATTATGTACTACAGACTATACCAAGCAAAAATACACACAGATATAAATAAATATATTTGCAAATACAAAGCAGGTCGGGAGTCTCATTGGCAGCAACAAGTAGTGTGATAAAAATCACAGGGAACCATAAAATATCCTGAGTGGGAAGGGGTCCACAGGGATCAGAGCCCAACTCCTGGTCCTGCACAGGACAACCCTGAAAACATCCAGGCCACTAAGACACAGGTGTCACAACCCTGAAGAGGGAGGTTTGGAAAAGAAAAAGCAGAGGGGAGGGATTCAGTCCCCACGTGGGACAGGGACCCAGCCATCCCTTTGCTCCCAAGGCACCTGCAGCACCTCCTGCTCCAGGCTGGAAGGCACAGAGCAGGAATGGGTGAAGCCTTCCAAGCCAAGCCCAAAAGCCCCAGGCACAGACAAGAGGTCTCTCCTTTCCAGCTGGGAACAGCAGGATCACTGCAGTTACGTGCTCCTGTGGTAAGGAATGCAGGAGGGAACCAAGGCACGGAGGCTTTAACTAGAGGAAAACAACCCAAATCAGAGAAACAGCCTTCATCAAGCCCAAGAATAGAGAGAAAATGTAGATTTTTGTCCTCTGCTCTGCCTTTTAGCTCCCAAACAGCACCAAATGTCAACAGCCCACTGCTCTGCTGTGCCTCTCAGGTAGGTTCCTGGCTGGTACATCTCAAAACCAAGCTCAAGTTTTCCAGGCTCAGAAACTCCAGCAGGAAGACAAACCCAAGAGCAGCAGGTCCCCTTCCCGTGTCACCAGTGTTTCACCACAGAAAGGGGCTCCCTTTCCACCCAGGGCACCATGCTCTGCTCTTTCAGTTTTATCAACACCAATTTTAACCTAAACAGCAGCAAATGCTTGGTGCAGGTTCTCTGGGCCCATCACCCAGGGACTGAATTTATCTTTACATGTTCAGCATCCCTGAGCCCTGTCACAACAAACTCCCCTCTCCCCAGGTAGAGCCTCCATGCCCAAATCCCACTCCACGTGCAGCCAACGTTTATGGGAATGAACAGAGCTCATACTTGCCTCAAACGTGACGAAGTCATCAAACTCATCGGGACAGGCCGGGGCTTCCTCCTCGGGGGTATATCCCATATCATACAGCTGGCTGTCAGGGTCTGCAGGGGGAAAGAAACACACAGCTGCAATCACCCAGAGGGAAATCTGCACCCTCCAGCCAAGGCTGGGTTTGGGAGACAGGACAGCGGTGGGACAGGAACTTCTGTGTGCTCGCACCGGTGCCTCCAGCCCTCAGGAAGGGCCTGTGCTCCCAGGCATCCCACCTGCACCAGGGCTGAAGGCAATGGCTGTGGCCTCTCCCTGCCACAAATCCTACAAGGCCCCTCGCTGCTCCAATGGGGCCGGCTCCTGGATTCATCCCTACCCCTGCATGCCCTCCATTCCTTTTCCCAGCTTCTTCCCTATCTCCGTCCCCTGCATCCTCTTATTCTTCTCCCAGAAGGCTTTAATCCCGCTGTGGGCAGGGAATGCATGGGATGTGTGTGTGACAGCCAAGTGCCATGGGAACGGCGGGGAAGGCAGGCTGCAGCTCCTCGGCGCCTGCTCCTCCCGTGGCCACACACATCAGGAGCATCCGGTGGAAAAACAGGAGGTTTGCAGCGAGAGATCTTCAAAATAAATTCCTCCTCCCACCCCAAAGCCCCGTCTGCAGCATCGCTCCCGGCCCTTCCAGCGAGGAAGGGAGCGAGAATTCCCCGTGCTCCCTCAAGCAACAGCTCGTGCCCAATCCGGCACACGGCCTAGATCCCAGGCTGGAAGCACCAAATCGGGAGCAGTGCTGCAGTCCCAAAATAAACAGCAGGCTCAAGCCCACACGCCTCGGAGCTGCCATCGCTGCGGCACCGGGCCTGGCTGCTGCCGAGGAAGCGGGCCGGGAGGAGGAGGAGGCACCTGGCCCTGCTCCCAGGGAATGCACAAGGATTTGGGGAGGGACAGGGGTCACCTTTCTGTGCCCTTCAGAGCCCCATCCCAGGCCCCCCAAAGGGGCACGTAAGGCACGTTTGTCCTGCTGCGGCCGCCCAGGAGGGACAGTGCCAGCCTCATCCAGAGGCACCACAGGCAGGGCTCCTGCTTTGGGCCCTCTCCAGGTATCAAGAAAGGCCATTTTTCATTAAGGAATCACACTGTGGTCATTTCATACATCTGGTAAAAGGTCAAGGGATTAGGGGTTGGTCAAGGCACTGGGGGTGCTCAGCCTGGAGAAGAGAAGGATCCAGGGACACCTTCAGGGCCCAAAGGGGCTCTAAGAGGTCTCTAAGAGGGACCTGGGACAAGAGGCTGGTGTGACAGGACACAGGGAATGGCTTCCCACTGCCAGAGGGCAGGGAGGGATGGGATATTGGGCAGGAATTGTTCCCTGGGAGGGTGGGCAGGCCCTGGCACAGGGTGCCCAGAGCAGCTGTGGCTGCCCCTGGATCCCTGGCAGTGCCCAAGGCCAGGCTGGACACTGGGGCTTGAAGCAGTCTGGGACAAAGGAAGGTGTCCCTGCCCATGGAATGAGATGAACTTTAGGGTCTCTTCCAACCCAAAGCATCCTGAGAATCTCTGATTAAGGCACAGGATGAACTAAGGACTCGGGCCTGCAGCAACACTTCCCACCTAAACACCATCCCAGAGGCCTCTCAGCTGACCATTAAATGCAGACACAGGTGGGCACCCAGGAGATAACTGGAGCCACCAGGAGATACTGCAGCCACCATCCTGGGGTGGGAGAAGTTGAACACGTGGCACCAAGAAAGGGTCCCTCCGCTCACCTGGGCCTGGGGCTCCCGGGCTCAGGCTGTGAATCCACTCCAGGAATGACCCAAATTACTTTTCCAGCACTACACCCAACGCTGTGCTCCACAGGGTCAGGGCTGCAGCAGGGGGAAGGTGCTCTTGGTCACAGCTTAGAACTTCAATATGCCACTGCTGTCCCACTGTGGCACCAGCAGTGCTGCTGCTCCGAGCTCTCTTCCAGCTGTTAAGCCAGAGCAGGGCCCTGGGCTACACCTGGAAATGCTGCTGCCTGGGCACCCTGCTCAGGACAAGGCCACTCCTGTTCTGACTGTTGGGGTAGCACGGGAGGATCTTGGACTTGATGACCTTGGAGGTCTTTTCCAACCTTAATGATCTGAAGACGGCATTGTCCCTCTCCTCAAATGTCCCTCTGTCCCCACCTGCACAGCTCCACCCATGAGCCTGAGCCTCCAGTCAGGAGTTTTCCCATTCATTATCCCTGGTGCTATTCTGGGATTTGAGCCTCGGGCTGACAGCGGGGAGGGGATGGGGACAGTGACCTGCTCACCTCAGTGGGTGCCACGAAGAGGAGCCTTTGCCCACGTCTGGGGGCAAAACCAAAACCAAACAGTGCTTCTGGAAGGCAACCTGTGTCCCACCACCCAGAGGGTCAGCAGCCACCTCTCCTGCCAACCAGCACACACAGGCAGTGGTCAGCTCCAGGCCATCTCCAGTGATCCTGCTGGCATCCCACAGCAGCCCCTGGAACCACATCCCAAAGGCACAGGCTGCTCCCCTCTCCTTATTCCCACATCATTCCTTTTCCTTCCCCTCCAAGTAGACACACAAACACTTCCTACTCTTCTACAGACACAGATAAAGATATTTATTCTCCTCATTTCTTCCAGAGGGGCTTGAAAAGGGAGGATTTGCAGGCAAGTGAAGGCTTCCCTTTGGAATCAGGGGTATAAAGCATGGGCAGAGCACAGGCACAGGCAGCTCCTGCCATCCATCACCTGCCTCCTGCCCAGCTCCTGCCCAAGCCAGGGGCTCTGGAGCCTTCCCAGCCCTTCTGGGAACAAACACGATGGGGATGAACGGGATCCTTGTTGCTCCATCTGCGTGCAGAGAGCCCAGCCCAAAGAGGGGGTCTCTGTGTACGACAGGTTTATTTTCACAGCAAATTCCAGTGTAAAAATCCAGGAAAGGCCATCTGAGAGGTCACCTGCACCCTCATGGTGGCATGGCCAGCACAAGCCATGCCCAGGAGCCAGCATTCTCTGTTTCCACCTCCCCAGCATCACAGAGAGCAAAGACAAACAGCACCACAAACAAAGGTTGACTCTTCTGCTGGATTCATTCCCTCCCCCTCCAAAAAAAGCCATATGGTGCTTTGTGTATAGGGAGAGTTGCCATGGAGAGCCTGCCTGCAAGTCTGCCAGCACAATAGCCTGCATTAAGCTCACAAATTCCTGGCCAGAAGAGCCAAAAAACCCTGGGAGCCAAAAAATCTGAGACCTTCGGTGGGGAGTGGCACTCCCCGTGTGGAGAGCACTGTCCCCAGGTGCAGAGGCAGCCACGTGGTGACAGCTGGAGGGCTTTGCTCCCCATACCAGGAACAGAGCCAGGGATGGCTGTGGGCCACCAGCAGCAGCACTGAACAGCCCCAATCCACGGCACAGGCTGAGCTGACACCCTCACATTCCCTCGGCTCTCCACTCTGGACATCAAAGTCAAGTCCCAGCTGACCCCTGCTCTGCTTCACAAGCCCTCCTCCCTGCCCCTCACAGCCCAAGGCAGCCTTTCCTTGCTTACACCCATCCCTGATTTCTCTTCCCTTCTTCCTGGGAGCTGATGTGGTCACAACCCTTGGAGTCACCTCTGCCCTACTCTGCTCAAACCCAAGCTTTTACCCAGGGCTGGGGGTGGCATCAGGGACTGCCTTTTGTCCTCCAAGTGTCCATGACCAGCTTCTCCTGCACTTCCAGCTCTGTCCATCACTCCCACTGCCAGTCCAGTCACATCCATAAACATCCGAAAACCTTAAGGGTAAAAATCAGGCTCTGAGAGACCTTCCAGGCAGCTTTACTGCTAAACCACCACAGAATTATGGAATCATTCAGGCTGGAAAAGCCCTCTAATGTCACCAAGTCCAACTGTTCCCTCAGCACTGCCAAGGCCACCACTGACCCATGTCCCCAAGTGCCACATCCACATGACTTTTAAATCCCTCCAGGGATGGGGATTCTACCACTGCCCCAGGCAGCTGTGCCAGTGCCTGACCACCCTTTCCATGAAGGAATATTCCCAGTATCCAACCTAAACCTCCCCTGGCACAGCTTGAGGCCGTTTCCTCTTGTCCTGTCACTGGAAGCCACCATTTAAAATCCATGTGGATGTAGCACTTGGGGACATGGGTCAGTGGTGGCCTTGGCAGTGCTGGAGGAATGGTTGGTCTCAATCTCAGAGGGCTTTCCCAACCTAAATAATTCCATGGGCTTTCCATGGGGGTGGATGAGACCTCTTCCCATGTCTTGCTGAGCTTCAGAGCTCTCAGGTGTGCCAGAGTCACCTGGGCTCTCCCAGGAACCCTCAGGAACAGCAGTTCTGGGATAAAGCTCCTGAAATAGATTCTAAAAACTGCTTCCAGAAGGCAGGATCGCAGTGGAAAGGCACCTTGAGTGAAGGGCTGTGGGTACAGCAGTGACACATGGGTCACACAGAGCCAGTTTTATCGGCTTCATATAGGAGTGACCTAGAAAAAACAGCTTTTCAGGAGCATTTCAGTCATCTACCAACACACTGTACACACTGCTGCAAGCCACAGAGCCTCCAACTCCGAGTGATTCCAACGGGATGGATGATGTGAGCTCACAGACCTGCATTATTCAGTGTGGGAATAAGGCTGGAACCTTCCTGAAGGGCACAGAATAGAAAAGACCCCAAAAACGAGCAGGACAAAGTTCTGGTTGGCTTAAGGGAGAACAAGTGATATAAACCCAGCTCCCATACTGGGAATGCTGCTGGAAAACACGAGACACACAGCCAGCTATTTAAAAGGTGCAGGAATTTAGGAGGATCCTGCACAGGGGAAGCCACTATATATAAATACTGGGTATTTCCAGAGGCAGCTCTGGGTCTCGTGCTTAAGCACCCATGAGGTGTGATCCCTGTGGGGTAAATCTGATGCTCCCATAACAGAGCAGCTTTCTGCTCCCTGCTTTCCCTGTAGCTCAGCTTCCCCCAGAGATGGGCCAGCAGAGCAAGAGCACTCACTGAAAACTATCCTTTCCCAACCCAAAATGCCACAGGGGACAGAGCAAGTGGTGGCCCAGGCTCCCAGGGAGGCAGTGGCAGAATTGAGGCTGCTTACAAAACCCTGGCTAATGCTCTTCAGCAGTCCCTCATTTCCTGAGCATCGCTGATGGACTGGAGCTCATCACACATTCCTTCTGATCCCCTTCCTACGGCGCCGGCCCTGCAGCCTCCCTCACCCCCACCACGGAAAGCCAGCAGGAAAGGAATTTCCTTCATGGCATCCAAGCCCTTTGGAAGCACAAGTCCAGCTGCCCTCCCTTCATTCAGAGGCCTGGTGAGCATCGCTGCCTCTGCCCCACAGACGGAGCAGGAGGCCACCACTGACACCTGGAATCTGGGGCTGAGTTTAAAACATGGGATCTCATGTTTAATTCCCAGCAATCTGAGTGGTCTTTTCAGTGTGTGCCAGTCACCAAGACCAGCTCAGATCCCTGCAGGCTTGTGTCAGCTGGGAACAAAGGCTCACTGCTGGAGGTGTGGAAAATGAGGTGCTGGCTGGGGCCACCAGGAAGTGGCTTAGAGCCACTTTCTGATGGAGAGACTGAGCCTCCAAAATAGCACTTGCTGCTGGTGAGGAGACCTCCTTATGTCCTCCAGCTCCTTCACTCCTTCTACTTCCAAATCTGGACACTTCTGGAAACTAAGCTGGATGTTTCAGACAGAGATCATAGAACCATTAAGGCTGGAAAAGCTCCGAGATCATCAAGCCCAACCGTTAACCCAGCACTGCAAAGCTCACCGCTACCCCATGTCCCTAAACGCCCTGCTCTGTGAAGAGACTGAGGCAGGACCTCTTGAAGGAGCTCATGGAACTACAAACCAGCAGAACATCCCAAGTCAGCTCCCAGGAGCACATCAGTGCTGACACAACCCTGGGGACACCCAGTGGCCACTCTCCTGTCAAGGGTTTGAGAACGCTGAAGCAGAAACTCCTTGAGATGCTGCACACCCGGGAGCTCACAGAGGACGAGTGGCACCTTTTAGATAAGATTGTCCCACAAGCAAAATAAAATTAAAAAGAACTCTGACTCAGGAGTTCAAATGGACCAGAGGTGACACCCCAAATAACACAGGCAGAAACCAGGCAGTTCCACAGGCTGGGACTGACTGGATGCCACCATTCCATCCTGAAGGCTTCAGCCTTTCAGCTCAAAGCTCCCACATGGAGAAATCAGGATAAGAGTTAAACCCAGCTCTGAGCTTCCAGCCCCAGGCCTAGGAAGTGCTCACCATGTTCTTAGCTCCAAGCATGGCTGAATTTCATTATCAGAGCAATGCCTGTGTGGGTCCAGGCACAGCTTCCAGAACTAAAGGAAACACTTTCAACACCTACAGCACTTCCATCAACATGCAGGCATTAGTATTTGTCAGTCAGGTCTCACTTGCCATTTCTGCCCTCCACGAGCCACACCAAAAACTGACCACAATTAATGCCAAGCCTCTCCAAAGCTGCCACTGAGCCTGGGGAAGTGCTTTGGATCAGAACTACCCACCTGCCTCTGGAAAAGACGTGACAGACACGAGAGCTGTGAGCCTGGGCAGGGACTACAGACACCCCCTGCTCCAGCCTAGGCTCCAACCTCAACAGCAGAGCTGCAAAATCACCAATGAAAATTATTTATGAAGTTATTTATAAAGCCTCTGATCTCAGACTTGCCCTCTAGGTCCTGACCAGAACCCACCCTGGGTTTAGGGGAAACTGGGGACAGAAAATACGTGAGAGGCATTAAACTACACCTGCAGGAAGAATTCTCCCCAGGGTGGTGTTCCACAGTTCTGAGCCATCTCTTGGACATGATGATTGTGCTGCTCAAAAATGTCCTGTGTGTTACAGGGAGGGTCGAGCAGCCCCTGTGCCCTCCTGCTGCTTGGCCATAGTGGAGCAGTTTGGAGTCCCAGTCCTCTGAAATCCCTTGAAAGCTATGCAGAGTAACAGGAAAATGCTCCTGAAGGTGCATGTTTGAATCCCCTTCTGTGTCTCCCCCCCTAACTCCAACACTGCCAGAAAATCCTGTGTAAACAGAGCCAAACCATGTCCCACTTGTCACTGGAGGAGAAGGGAGATGCATTCTTTAAAGTGCCTTTGCTCCAACTGGCTTCTGTATAGGAAACATCACCCAAAATAAAACAGAATCATGGAGGGGAGTCCTGTAAAACTGGGGTTTGATTCTTTTTCCAGCCACTATTTGCTCCTGACCATTCCCCTGTAGGGGAAGGAGCACAGGGAGGAATTGGACCTTTTCAATCCAGAGTATGAAGGCTCCAGGAAGGCACTGAGGGGCTGAGAGGTGACAAATAGAATTGCTCAGGTTGGAGAAGATCTCCAAGGTCATCGATTCCAAACAGGGAAACAAGGTCCAAACAAGCCATTGCCCAGTTCCTCATCAGGGCTGTTTTTATTAGAAGCTGTCACATCATCTCTGCTGAGCTCTCTATAATTATTAACTACATTAATAAAAATTCCTACTGCCTCCTTAGCAGAAGTCCTTCCTATTCTAAAGGGGAATAAACTGCCCAGTGATTTACAGGAGCAGTTTGGACTGTAAGAGCTTGCAAAAGAGGATCATGAAGGAAAAAGACATTGAGGGACACATGGACCAGCCCAGGAGGGGACACAGCCTGGGACGGGCAGAATGGGAGTGAGATAAGGTGAGCTGGGCTCAGCCAGAACACCAGAGAATTGGGGAAATTGTTTTTTCCCAGTGTGTGGATTTTGCCCACTGGGACCGTCCCACCTGCTGCTCACCCACCCAGCTGCTTCACAATCAGCACTGATTTCCAGGAAATCCAACCACACGCAGCCTCTCCTGTCCAAGCCAACGCTCTGGAGAAAAAAAGCTTTTGCCACATCAACCTGTCAGGGTGTCCCAGGGGTGCTGGATCACCCAGTGCAGTCACCAGCCCCCAGGCTGTGACAGAGCCGGGCAGGGAGGAGCAGAAGTCCTAGGTGAGTAATTATCCCTTTGTTAATAACTCTGGATTGACTGGATTCCTCAGGAGAAACGAGCTGACAGCTCTGCAGGGCGCTGGGCGCCTTTCCTTCACCCAGGCTGGGGCAGGGATCTCCTGATCCCTGTCCAGCTGCTCCTGCTCAGGAGGAAGGACACATTCCCCACCTTCCCGGGCTGACCCAAGCATTGGCAATCCCTCACTCTGGACTAACATCCAAACCTGAGACAGCAGAACAGGCAGGACAGAAACCAGCCCCCACACCCACGTGGAGCCACCAGCCCAGCCAAGCCCAGCCTAGCCTAGCCCAGCCCAGCCCAGCCCAGCCCAGCCCAGCCTCCTCCCACGCACTCCCCAAACCGCAGGCAAGCCCGGCTCCCAAAAGCATTCCCAGCACCAGATGTGGAGGAAAACAGCACGGCCCAGAAAGGGAATCCTGCAATGGAGAAACAGAGGCAGCAGACGGAAGAGGAGAAATGTTATTTAACAGAACCTGCCTCTCTTTTCTCTTTAGTCATCATCTCCATAGAAGAGCATGCTAAGAACTGCTCCAAAGCTCCAATAAAGCACTGCTCCCTGTTTTCATCTTCCTGGGAAAACAGGTAGTCCCTGCACTGGGTTTTATCCTCCTTTCCCAGAGAAATTTGCTTTCTTTTGGGCATCAGATTTGTCTTTATCAGGTTGGGTTATGGTCTGTGAGTCAAAAAGCCACCGCAAGTTTCCTTCACTTCAGGACACATGGAAGTCTCTCCACTCTGGAATTAGCTTTGATTTCTGGGAGATCTGGCTACACAGCAGTGCTTTTCCCTCCCAAGGAATGCTGAACCAACAGTGATTCTTTGGGCATTTGATCCCACCTTTAATCCCAGCTTTGAACCAGAATTCCCTCAGACTGAGGCTGTATTTCGGACCCGTTACACTCCACGACGGTGACTGGACACAGCCAGATGTCTCAGGCATATGCTCCGAAGCAGGAATTCCCAAAAGGGGAGAGATCCCTACAGAGGGAATTCTCAGAGGGGCAGCGATTCCCATGCCAATCTCCCGTTCCCTGGCCCCCCAGGGCCGTGGAGCCTCCACAGCAGTTTTCCAGCTGCACCTTTGAGCGATTCCTTGCTGCCCTCATCCCGGAGCTGCCTACGGACACAGCTCTCCCAGCACTCCTGCGCCTCTCCCAAAAGTAGGTCAATGCAGTATGTCATCTGCCAGGCTGCTTTTGGGAAGCACAGCTCCCTCTCAGCCACGGAGCACCCCGAGCACAGCAGCCTCTCCCCCCGTGTCACCCTTCACCCAGCTGCCACACTGATAAACTCAGTAGGAACAAGTGTTTATGGAAATCAAAAGAGAAATGCAAGTGAAAAAACTGCTCTGCTGAGCCACAAGTGCCCCCCCATCAGCATCCGAGTCCTTGCCCTGGTATATTGTTATTAGATCGAGCCCATTAATGGTTGGGTTCAGTGATTCTGAAGGACTTTTCCAACCTAAATGACTTTATGTCTGTATTACAGCAGAAATAGTGACTGAAAAGAGCTCGAGAACAGTGTGATCTGTGGTTCCACTCCCAGCTGCTCCACGGCTCCTCTCTCCCAGCAACTGCTCCAGCTTCCAAGGGGAACAGAAAATTACCCCGGCTCATCCAAGCCTGCCTGCTCACACTGCCATGGGGAAGAGGTCTGCAGTCAGGACCTGCTGGATCCTGGGGGCTGCACAGCTGGAGAGAGAGTTCTCCACACACACAGGAGCATTTTGGGGCTCCTGGGAGCAGAAGAGGGACTTTTCTTCTCCAAAGACACTGGGGCTGGAAAAAAGGAGCACCCACCTCAGTGCCCCCGCTGTGCAGCTGTACCTGTGTCCTGCTCTTCCCTGGAACAGCCCCCAGCTGGGCTGGATTCACACCTGCTTAGTTCTCCTGCTGTTTGCATCTCCACACAGAGGATCAGCCCCTCACAGAGGGGTCTCCGTGCCCTGGATACACCCAACCCTTCTGTCAGAGAGGGATGGAGACAGACCCCAGGTCCCTGTGACCAGAGAGCACCCCCAAAGCAGCTCAGATCCATTCCTCACGCTCCTAATTCCCCATTCCCTGTGGGCATGGAGTTACACAGACTCAACAGAATCCCAGAATCCCAGAATCACTGAGTCTGGAAAGACCTCTGAGATCATCAAGGCCAATCTGCCCAGTGCCCACCTTGTCACCAGCCCAGGGCACTGAGTGCCATATCCAGGCTTTCCTTGGACAGCTCCAGGGATGGGGACTACAACACCCACCTGGGCAGCCCCTTCCAATGCCCGGCCACCCTTCCCATGAGGAAATTCCTCCTGATGTCCAACCTGAACCTCCCCTGGCCCAGCCTGAGGCTGTTTCCTCTCCTCCTGTCCCTGTTCCCTGGGAGCAGAGCCCAACCCCCACCTGTGTCCACCCTCCTGTCAGGGAGTTGTGCAGAGCCACAAGGTCCCCCCTGAGCCTCTTTGTCTCTGGGCAAGAGAACCTCAGTAAAGCCCTCACACATTTTTATGGGCAGGCCCAGTGGTTTCCAATACAACCCTCTAAGCACCACCATTTCAAGGGAAAAAATCCAAATTAATTCCAAGAAAGCCTTGGCTGCTCCTGTCCCTGGCAGAAGGGGGCACAGACAAGCACGTGGACCCCAAACTTGACAAGCACAACCCTGGTGCTACAATCATCCTCCTGCACCACAGAGATGAGCAGAACCCTGAGCTCCTGAGAACAGCACAGGGATTATATTTTTTTCAAGTATCCATATTTAAAGAGCCATTTAAATCTCCACTCCTTTCAGGGGCAGAATTAACACTCATCTTCCTAAAGTCCTTATCCCCACCAGCAGTATGTATAGCACATCCATATGGATCTGCCAGAGCACAGCAAGATGCAAAGGCAAAAAAAAAAAAAAGCAGAAGACATAATGAGAGCAATTTGGGTTTTATTCTCGCTCATGAATCAATCTTGATTTCCCATTCACGGCAGCCCCCGTTCCCTGCACGCCAGCTGTACACAAAGAGGCATCTGTCCTACCTTCAGCCATCAAAGGAGCTGTGTCCCTGTGGATGATGGTTTAGCCAGGGTTAGGAGCAGGCAGGAGCAGCGGGAAGGTCTCCACTGCAGCAGTGCTGCATGAATCCAGGGATCAGCAGATCCGAGGGGAACGTAGGAAGTGCTCAAAGCGGTGCCAGCTACTCACCGCGTTTAGTCGAACGTGCACACGAGCTCTGCTTCCATCTGCTGAGCCTTGGGCAAGGCTTTCCTTTTAAAAAGCAAACGCCTGGAATATCCAGCTGGGCCTGGCCACCCCCGCTGAGAGCGCGTGCTCAGGTGTCAGCAGTGGCCTGTGCAAATCCACTGCATTTCCAGCACCCAGGTGGGCACAGAGCGCTGAGGATGCACACGGACGGCCCCAGACGTAACTACGGGACTGGGAGTGGAAGGGAATGCAAGCTTTGGCTTCTGGAATTGTCCCTGGGCAAGGGAAGCTCTCCTTTTACGTAGCAAAAGCCATCTGCAATGCAGATCCTACAGAGGGGGAAAAGCCTCCACACAGAGCAAACAGGGGTTACCTTACCGGATACCCAGCAGCGGGGAATGCCCGCAGAGCCAGCGGGATCCGGCCACCGGGGCAGCCAGCCTGGCTCTCCTGGGCCCATCCCGAGCCACCACCTGCTGCCCAGCAGTGGCTCTGAGTGGCACTGAGTGGCTCCTGGGCACGGTGGGCTCTGAGGTGGCACCTGAGCACTGTCAGAGCCTGAGGCAGCAGAGAGCCAAAGCAGTGGGAGCAGGGAATGTGGAACACAGCCTGCCCGTGGGATAACTCCTCAGATCTGGGCTGGGCAGCTGATGAGCAGCTCCCCCCTGGCTCTAAGCCTTTAAGGTACAACACTCACATCCTTCATTTGGACAAGGGCTGGATGTGGGCTTTCCTCTCAGGAAATTCCCAGCTGACTCCCAGCTGCCAGGAGCTCACCAACCTTTCCAGACACGGCTGCAGATCCTCCCGGGGATGCTCCCGGGATCAGGACTGGAGAGCTGCAGCCCACAGAGGCTCACCCCGATGGCAATTCCCACTGCTGCCAGCTCCAATTAGGAGCAGTGTGGTGCTCCCACACAGGCTCCGGGCACAGCCACAGCCTGACCCCCCAGCCCTGTATTTGTATTCAGCACCCTGCCCTGCCTGCTCCAGCCTCCCAGCTCCACGCTTTTCCCTCCAGCCAGCCTTTGGAAGTGCCTCTGGGGAGCTGAAGATGCTCCTCCTGATCCAAGCCTCTTATTCAGCCCCTGGAGTATCTTTCCTTTGGCACAGTGGATTGGTGATCCAGCTCCTCCAAAGCTGGTACTGCCAGGGGTCTCCCAGGTCTTCCTCCTTGCTAACAGGAACTCTCTTAGAGCTTCCAGGTTTGAGTGTTGGTTCTCGAGCTGGATTTTCCATCTCCCTAAATCCAAAGGGCTTTTCATTGAAGCATTTAAAAAATAAACAATAATAAAAAAAAGAGATGTGACTATTTCCATCCTCGGGCCCTCCCCTGAGCTCCTGGGCACATCCATCCCTCAGTGGATGCACTGTCTGTCCTCAGTGCACAGGGGCCCCTTTGTTCAGGGATCAGAAGCCAAGGCAGAAGGGTGGATGAGGCTGGGAGCTCCAGGAATGCACCTTCCCCTGCCTGGCACAGAGGTCCCTTAAACTGGCTGACACCTCCAGCAATGCCCCTGTGAGCAGGGCCACCTCCCAGAGCCCCTTCCCAGCAGGCTGCTCCCTGGAAGACAGATGTTACAGATGTCAGCTCCAAGGATGTGTGTGAATGACACAACTTGTTCCTTACCCTTATGAGTTGCAGTGTGAGCAGAGATGTTCAGTTTGTCCTGCTGAGTGCTGAGAGACCCCAGCAGAAAAACCAGGTGTCCAAAGCTTAAAAGGTTTTTAATACCCTGACAAGGGAAGGAATCTGCTCGTGAGCACAGGCCTGGTTGTGTGCCTGCATGCAGCTGTGGCTGACCCAGCCCATCCTTCGTGTCTGCCACCAAACTCCCCTTCCAGCTGTTCCTGCATCCAGGACAGAGGAGCAGAGCTGCTCTGGCACCTCAGCTTGTGATTCCAGACCCCATCTCACTGCCCCCATCCCAGGGCAGCTCCTTGCCACACAAACAGGCTCCTTAGTCCCAGGCTGAGTTTTCCAAGATGGGATGTGATCCCTGGTTCCTGTTTCTCCCTGAGGAGATCCTCCATGAGCTGGAGCTCCTCACTGTGATGACTGCAGCAGTCACACTGGCTCCCTCCCTGTTTCTTTTCCCTTGGATCTCACTGATGGTAGCCAGATGCACCAGATCTTCCTCTGGCTGAGAATTCTCCAGGCCTCAAAAACCACTTTTTTAAGCATCATGCTCTCCTTCATTACTGCCTTCCCTCCATTATCAGTTTCTCAAGTTTTACAATCCAAGGCCATAAAATTCCACTTCTCAGTTATTCATCCCCCCTGACACGCTGCCAGTGTTGGATGCACATTTCCCCCTCTGCTGTGCAGACTGGCCACTCACTCAGGCACAGCTCACACAGATTTTAAAGGCAGGCCAGCCACTCCTCGTGGAGCAGGGAAGGACAAGGGGAGCCCAGCAGCCAGAGCAGGAAGGGCTGCAACACAGCAGACCATGGGGAGCTGAACCTGTCCCAGCAGCACCTCTGTCCCCACAGTCCCCAGGCCTGAGAACTGAGCGCAGCCACCTGAGAGCCACAGGCTCAGCACTTCCACAGCAGGGAAACCCTCTGGAAGCACTCCTTGGCCATCCACACTGCAGGCATAAATACATCCATGAGAACCACACTTTCCCTTCCCTTTGGGGAGGGCAGAAGGCAGCCACGAGTGGCTAAAACCTCTCCTTAAAGCCTCAAATCCAAATCCCTTTGCTCTGCATTACCTGGCCAGACAGAGACCAGAGCTGGCCCACGGCAGTGGAGAGGTGGCACTGGGGCTTTGTGTGGGGGCTTCAGTGGTTCCTGCCCCACGCTGGGGGCAGAGCAAGCACCAGGAGCCCTGGATCAGCCTGTTCCCCAGGCAGTGGTACATGCCTCTGGCACAGGGACAAGCAGCTCAGCATCCTGCATGTAAAGGCCAAGTGGACACGAAAGCAGTTGTGAGAAATGCAGCTGACAGGAAATTTGGCTGGGTTTGTAACTGCACCTTCAGTTTGCCAGGCTCGAGGCAAATCCCAGCTGCTCTCCTAAGGGAATTCTCCAGAGAGGGGAGAGGGAGTGGAACATCCTCAGAAATAAACCCTGCATTAACACAAACACCAAAAGGTCCAAGCTGACACCAGCTCTCACTTCTATGACTGACCCAAGAATTAGAGAGCACCAAGAAATCCAGCAGAGCTAAAAATAGGCCCAGCTAATTAACAAACCTTGTTAAAAGGGACACCCAGCAGCAGCATGACCTCTGCTTTGGTTACAAAGGGATGATCAATATTGACTGTCTCAAGAGCAGCAGCAAATCCTTCAGATTGCTTCAGTGTGAGCAATGCTCAGCTGTGAGACTCAAAGAACCTCCTCTGCTCCCTGCCCTGGGCTTCTCCTATAACCATTTAATGCCATGTGTTGTTAGAGAGCTCAGCCCTTCCTAACCACTGTAATAAACACATATCAATCTCTTTCAAATTTAATAAATAGAGACCCTAAAAGCTTTGCCTGGATCTGCTTTTCCCATTCAGTTAATAGAACACAACACCAAAGTGATGAATTATTGAGGAGAAACACGAACCTGGGCTTTCACAAACGCTCTACTCCAATGGCAATTTATTACAAATTAATAGTGTGCTGCAGTTCCTCCTGCTTCCTGGCAGCTGGGAATTGGTCAGGCTACACCAGGAAACTTGGGAGCTGCCATAAAACACTGCAGTCCTGAGCTCAAATAATCCTGGAGTGGTTTGGGTGGGCAGGGAGCTCAAAGCTCATCCCATTCCAACCCCAACACCTTCTGCTATCCCAGGCTGCTCCAAGACCTGTCCAGCCTGGCCTTGGGCACTGCCAGGGATCCAGGGGCAGCCACAGCTGCTCTGGGCACCCTGTGCCAGGGCCTGCCCACCCTTGCAGTAAATAAATAAATAAAGTGGGGGTGGAGCTGGGGAGAAGGAGGAGGGACGGACAACTGACAGAAGACCAGGAGAAAACCTTGCTTTGAGGGGTTTTTACTCGTGGAACAGCACGTTTGTATGGGAAGGATGGCTCTTTCCCATCCTTGCAGCACACTCCATGTGCAGGGCTGGCAGCAGGGGCACATTGAGCAGGGCTGGAATCCCAGATAAACATCTCTGAGCAGAGCTGACTATTGTGCAAGGATGATAATTCACATTTGCACATTCAGAACTCCAGCTGCTCAGAAGGGAGATTCCCAGATTTCTCACACCCTGCCCATAACAACATGCCTGGCCCAAAATGACCCTCTGATACTCTGAGAGCAATCCCAGACTGAGAAAACAACACCTTTTCTGCAGCAAAGGGGTTCAAAGGCAACCAGCCAGAAAGATACTTCACATTTCACCAAGCTACTGCTCTGGAAGCACTTGCAAGAAGCCCTCAGGAGCCACGTGGGGATTGGCACTGGCCTGTCTGAAGATCATCCTGACTCCAGTCAGGGAGTTCAAAGTTCTGGTTTAATGTGCTGCTTGCTAAAAACCATCTGAGCACATTGATCCTCCAAACAGTTGGAGTGAAGGTTATAAATGCATAGGTAAATTCATCAATAACTTAGTAAATGCATGGTAATTTCCATTCCAGTGGAAGGTGTCCCTTCCCATGGCAGGGGGTGGTATGAGATGAGTGTTAAGGCCCCTTCCAACCCAAACTGTGCCACGATTCCATGCTCAGTGCCAGTGTTTGGAAGATGTTACAGCCAGCATCACACAGACACCTCCAGCAGCATGGCAGCTGCTCCACCAGAGCAACAGCCCCCAAAAACACAGGTGAGACACACCAAACCAGGAGGGATTCCCCAGTGATGTTTCTTTGTAGGGAGGAACTTTCCTGATAAACAACAAAACGTGGAACCACCCCCACGACTGCTGGACCACCTTTTTCAACCCTTATTAAATGCCCCCCACCTCTCCCCCTAGCACAGAGCAGTAACTCTCAGAAAACCAAACCCAGATGGTTTTCCCCAAGCAGCTTCTCAGCTCAGCTGTGGTGTTAGATTTGGCCTGTTCCCACCCTCACTCACAGCACAGCAGGAACTCACCTCCATTTTTGATGGCTCTGATCCCCCGATGGAAATCTTCGAAGCTGATAACTCCCAATCCACTGGGATCCAGGTATTTTGTTAGGTCCTTTACCTGCAACCAAAAAGAGCAGTGTTACCTATGGAATCCTTGCAGGAAACAGTATCTTGCAGCAAAGAAACACCTTGTAACCAACTTCTTCCTCTTTATCAGAAAGACTTCAGCAAATAACAGTGAATTTCTTGAGCTGACCCCAAATTGTGCCTGTTCTCCTTGAAGGGAACACAAGTAATCAGTACAAAGGGTTAATTAAGACTTGGCTGGTGTTGAAACTATTGCTTAACCTTGCAGCAGCATTTTGGGCAGTGTCTCCTGTACCATGGGCCTGCTTTGCCAGGGATTTGTTTATTTTTATGGGTTTTAAAGAGGTCCTGTCTTAATTGGGAAACTCAGTAATAGGCTGCCTGGTAGGAGGGCCCAATTAAGGGGATTCGGTGATAATGAACTGCTCCATGTTACAAATTTAGGCTGTATAATTGAAACATTTTCCCAATTAGACAATGCCTGAGGGGGAGGGAATCACGTCAGCTGGTGAGGGTTGGGATTGGGGTGCTGGAGCACACACATGGAACAAGGGGCACTCTGAGACCTGCTGAGGATGGCCTGGGATCTTCAGAGAGAACGGGCAAAGGGCAAAACCACAGGGCCCAAAGTGTCTCAAAAAGATGCATTTGGTTCCTTCCTTCCAGTCTGCCACGAGCAGAAAATCCTTTACACCAGATGCTTCTCAAGCTCAGACAACCAGACATTTATCCCTTGTTTTGAGAGCTTTTGAGGCACCCTTGTCTATTTTTGCACCACGTCCTTCAGCTGAGGAGCAGTCCCAGGAGGAAGCTGGTGAGGGGAGAGAGGAATTGCACGGTGAGCTCCATACTCCAAAGCTGCCCACAGTGCTGCCCTCAGCCTGCCACACACATCTCCTCCTCTTGCTGATGCACAGGAGGGAGTCTCCAGGGCTGCCTTTGTGCAGCTCTCACGAGCACAACCTTTTGACTCACTGGGGTTTCAGTTTGTTCTTGGGGAAGGAGCTGGTGAATCACCAAACCTCTCCTTTCATGGAAGGAAAACCTCAGGTCTCAAAGGAGACTCAGCCCCCAGCCCAGCCGTGGAGCTCAGAGCTGCCCTGCTCACCCTGCAGCAGCACTGGGCGGTTGGTTTGAGTTCTTTCTGGTTTTCTGAAAGCCAGGTATGTGTTTCTATAAGAAAATCACATCTACAGCACACTTAGAGCTGTTCACCCATGTGTCCATGTGCTTTGGTCATCCCACATTCCCACAGGAGCAGCAAAAATTCCACTGGCATGGAGGAACCCACAGGGCTGAGACCATAAAACCATGGAATCACAAAATATCCCGAGTGGGAAGGGTCCCACAAGGATCATCCAGTCCAAGCCCTGGCACAGACCCCAACAATCCCACCCTGGGCATCCCTGGCAGCGCTGTCCAAGTTCTCCTGGAGCTCTGGCAGCCTCGGGGCCGTGCCCATTCCCTGGGGAGCCTGGGCAGTGCCCAGCACCCTCTGGGGAAGAACCTTTCCCTGATCTCCAGCTGACCCTGCCCTGGCCCAGCTCCAGCCGCTCCCTGGTCCTGTCACTGAATTCCAGGCTGTGCCTCTGTGGGACTGCCACGAGAGGAAACCCAAATCCCCCAGGGCACAGCCTTGCCCACCTGCCAGCTGACTCCAGCTCGAGCTGGACACCAGGAGGAATTTCTTCCCAGAAAGGGTGGTCAGGCATTGGCAGGGGCTGCCCAGAGAGGTTTGGAGTCCCCATTCCTGCAGGTGTCCAAGGAAAGCCTGGATGTGACACTCAGAGCTCTGGGCTGGTGACAAGGTGGGGATGGGTCACAGGTTGGACTCGATGCTCTCAGAGCTCTTTTCCAAGCTAACCTGAGATTCCGTGAATGGGAGAAGACAACACAAGCACCTTCTCCAGTTTTCTAGAGCACTTTTTTTGGCAGGCAGACCTCCTAAACTCACATGGCACTCATCATCTTGGGTGAGTCAGGTTTCTCGTATGCTAAACAAAGGTATTTTAGACTAATAAAAACAACTCGTAGGAATGTGTCAGTTCCAGTTAATGCATCTGGCAGCTGCCCGGATTAAGCTGTCGCTTAATTTGTTATCTGTGTACAGAGATAACAGAAAGGCAAGTGACATTTAATCAGACTTGATAAGCCTAGAAGGGATTAGCATGACACACTGGAAATTACAGTTTCTGTGGTTTTCAGCTTCTCAGGACCACAGAGGGCTTCAGACCCTTGTGCCAATGGCACAGCAGGGCAGCTCCCCCACCCCAGTGCTCGGGCAGGACAGACAGGACAGCCAGGGGAGTATCTGCTTTATGCAAAAGAGCCATTTATGTATTTAAATTGGGCTGTGGGCAGGGGGAAATGAGGGGAAATGGTTCGGAAAACTTCCCAACCTGGACATTATGGATGCAAACAACAAAAGCCACACGGCAAAGAAGTTCGAGCCCGTGGCAGTGTCTGTGCTGATCCAAACCTGCCTGTATTTGCTGTCCAGGCTTAAAATCACTATTACCAGCTGAGACACCAGCACCAGGCTGAGTGTGAGTGGCTGCTGGCACTCAGAAGAACCCAGAGTACAGAAAACAAGAATATTTGCTGTGCCTGCCTGGTCCGCACAGCCCCTGGACCTCTCCTCTCACCGAGCATCACCCAGCAATGGAGCTGGAGCCCCTCTGCTCTGGAGCCAGGCTGGGAGAGCTGGGGGTGCTCACCTGGAGAGGAGAAAGCTCCAGGGACACCTCAGAGCCCCTTCCAGGGCCTAAAGGGGCTCCAGGAGAGCTGGAGAGGGACTGGGGACAAGGGATGGAGGGACAGGACACAGGGAATGGCTCCCACTGCCAGAGGGCAGGGATGGATGGGATATTGGGAAGGAATTGTTCCCTGGGAGGGTGGGCAGGCCCCGGCACAGGGTGCCCAGAGCAGCTGTGGCTGCCCCTGGATCCCTGGCAGTGTCCAAGGCCAGGTTGGACACTGGGACTTGGAGCAGCCTGGGTTCGTTTTCTTCATTTCTTCATTTTGATGACTGGGCTAAACCCAGTACCTTATCAGGGCAGTTGGGAAAACCACCAGCACTGTGCCTCAAGCTGCTTTAGATCCATCCAGTAAATGTGAGCAGTTCTGAGGTTGCAGATTTGAGGGTTTTAGCTGAAGCCTGGGCGCAGCAGCTCCCACCACACTCCTACTGGCACAACACCAAGCAGGAACACTCCACCAAACTGAACACCAAGCTTAAGCCACGAGATAGAAGCCACAGTCCTGCTTTTGGCCAGCAAGAAATACTTCAAATAAAGCCTTTGCTTCCTGTGTGTGTCTGTGGCTGGCTGCAAACCCTCCTTGGAGCCCGAGCAGCTGAAACACAGAGCATTAAAGAGTGAAATAGGATGACGTGCTTTAAGTAGCTGACTTAAAGCCTGGTGGAAAGTGAGAGGTTTAAACTGCTTGAAGCCAGCCAGGCTGCCTGGAGCTGAGCACAGGCAGAGGTAGCAGGAACACAGCTGGGGGTGACATGTGCCAAGGGGGCTCTGGTCACCCCCATGCTAGGGACATGGCCCAGACCAAGGGATTCCTCCTGGAAAAGGACACGGAGCAGATGGGGACAAGGAGGGGAGGTCACCTGGCACCTCAACAATGCGACAAGAACTCCTTGCAGCATCCCCACCCCCACATCCCCTGTATCCAACACCTCTGCTCACCTCAGGGTGTCTCACCTTCCAAAACCCAAGGATTCTGCTGCCAGTGACACCCCTGCTGGAGAAGCCCTCAGAGCCCCCCACTGCGATGCCATGTGCTCCTCAGCACAAAAACAGCTTCCTTGCTTTGATGCACTGAAATCAGCTCAGCAAATGACCCTGAGCCTCCAGCAGTGACAACTCCAAATTCAAATTCACACACAAAGGCTTGGCAGCCCCGCAGTGGAAGTTCCCCACGGAGGTGAAGGATTCCCCAGCTGTGAATTCCCTGTTTAGCAGGTTGGGGGAAAAGGAAAAGGAAGCTCTAGGCCTCTCCTCTTTACCCTTATGGATGCTCCATGTCTCCACCACACAGCAGATGGATTCAGCAGGACAAGATATCCACTGTGCTTATTTTAGGTGTGATTCCTGGAGGAACTCAGGGCTGTGCTGGGCAGCTAACACCCCTTGCAACCCCTGAGCCTGCCAGCAGTTTTCCCTCATATTCTGGCAGAGATCAGGCTGAACCAGCTTCCAAAAAGACATTCTTTGGAGGGTGAAGGAGAGTGGGAGATTTCCAGTGGCCACAGCAGCCAGGCACCCCCCAAGAAGAGCTGGTGGAGCTCAGATCATCAGCTCATACGGTATCTCACAGGGATGGTGCTTCCATGTCCTGCCCTGGGAATAAAATCAACTCTCAGTGCTGCTTTAATCTACAGACTCTGGAAGCAAACCCAAAGGAGGCAAAGAGGAGGAATGAGTGCTGACATATTCCTGACAAAGACCCCCAAATACCTGAGCAAATGGGCTGCAGTTGCCACCAGGAACTCCAGGAGCCTCACACGTGCTGCCATCAACAAAGAGGGATGGAGGGAGGGAGGGATGGAAGGAGGGAGGAAGGAAGGGATGGAGGGAAGGAAGGAACCAACCAACCACCAATCCTGGTGTCCTGCTTGGCTGAGACAGGACATGAAAATCCAAGTACTTCTCATGTAACTTTAGTTACTCTCCCCTGACTGCCAGAACTGCTCTGAACATGCTGTATCATTTGGGGGGAAACAGTATTGTAAGTGATACAATCCCTGGACTCAAGCAGAGAGAAGGACAATCACTGCAGTGGTAGAAGTGCCCAACTGAGGTATTTTTAGCAAGAAAAAGTGCAGGGAGGGCTCACAGCAGCTGGTCTCCTCTCTGCTTAGCCAGGTGTGTGGCCTGGAGTGGCCCACAGGAATTCATCCGAGTGAGAACACGCCGTATAAAACCTCTCATGGTTACACAAAGGTGGGTGCAGAACCTCCACCCTCTGTGTTTAACACAAGGGGATGAGCCAAAGCACTCATTTGTCCCTAAAAACCCACCTTGCCTCTCAGGGCTAAGCCAATCATTTCAAAGAAAAATGTATCATATTTTTAAATGCTGATGACAGAAGTCAGAGTATCCTTTTTTCACCTTTGGGAAACGTGCTGGAACTGTTGAAGCTCCTGCAGCCAAACCAAAGGGGCCGTGCCAAAGGCATAGCTGTCCCCATAGAGCTCTCTTTAGATCCCACACTCCCTAAATCCATGGGCTGCAGTGGGATCAGCTGAAATGAACTGATCCCTGCTAATGCAGCATTTGTCTGGGCTAAGGCCACATCCATGCCCCCGTGCCGGGTGCTGAGAGAGCACTGCCAGCCCGACACTGTGAGCACAGCCTCCCGCCCTGCTGCGGGGATGGAAGCAGAGCTGCACCATTCCCAAAGCCAGGGACTCCCTTCCCAGCCTCATCGCCACGAACAGGCAGGCCGAGGGGAGGCCGAGGGCAGGCCGAGGGCAGGCCGAGGGCAGGCCGAGGAGAGGCCGAGGGCAGGCCGAGGAGAGGCCGAGGGCAGGCCGAGGAGAGGCCGAGGAGAGGCCGAGGGCAGGCCGAGGGCAGGCCGAGGAGAGGCCGAGG